>CP106734.1:115267602-115867602 GCA_025506655.1 Gossypium rotundifolium | reverse complement strand
CCTAGTCTTAGATGTGTGTGATTCGGCTAATGCCTAGCGTGTTCTTCTAGGTGAACTGAAATTGAGCGAATATGTAACAACAAAGTTATTAAATGAATCGAGAAATTTATGCTTTTAAAAATGAATCATTATTGGTTCGGCCTTGAGGTATGTGATTTCATACTTATATGTTGTATATGATGTTAATAAGTAAATAATATGAGGAAGCATGTGAATTATACATTGATTACTTGGAAGTATACTAGAAATTGAAAAGGGTTATGTAAGTACATCTATACTTATATATGTGTTGGTATATTTGATGACTGATGTACTTTGGTTGGAAAATGAAAGTTGTTAAGCTAAATGAAACAATGAAATTTAGCTATGGTGAATTTATAAGATAGACTTTATATTTCAAATGTCTTGAATTGTATTATAAAAATGCTTGGGTGACTAAAGCTTTATTGAATTTGCTTAAGACTTACTAAGCTAGTGAGTTTACTTTGTTTGTGTTAATTATTTGTTTTATAGACTTTGGTTAAGCTGCGGGCTTAGAGGATCATCAAAGAAGTCAACCACACTATCAACTCTTTTGGTACTCATAAACTTAATTTTTTGTTTGAAAGGCATGCATAAGCTAGTCGAAGTTGTAAACTAATGGTATCTTAGTTTTTTGTTTGAAAGGCATGCATAAGCTAGTCGAAGTTGTAAACTAATGGTATTTTAGTCTTATATATAAGTATAACCTTGCGAAAATGGCTAATACTTTTGGGTTAAGCTTTACTTATGTGTTTTGATATAATGGCTTGTACAATTGTTAATGGTCATGTGTTTTAGTTATGTTCTAGGCTTAGATTGGAAGTATATATATATCATGGCATATATGTTGAGATATTAAATTATGGTTTGGTGATGACTTTGGAAATGTTTATGTATATGTATATTGGATTGATCTTTGGAGTCTTATTTTTGTTGAGGTCCGAATATGTGGTCAATGATTTGATTATAATTAGGTATTTGGCTAGTTAGATGGCTCATGTGTATGATAAGTTATAACGATATTTAAGTATATAATTAGTTCATGTGGCTTTGAGTTGAATGAATGCAAAAATAGGCAAAACTAGATTTGTGCTATGTGATGAATTAGAAATTTGATAGATGAGAACTTGTATATTTAGTTATGTGGAAATAAGTTTCAAGTTATATGAAATTTGGTCTCATTAGGAAGTAATTATATATTGACATCGAATTATGCTTATTTAGGTGTAACTTATATATGTGCACAAGTATGAAATGTTAAGTTGATGTTCAACTAATAAAATAGATGTATTGACACAATTTGGATATATATATATATATATATTTTATGTTTAACAGGTATGTACAATGTTCTTGAAAGATGAATAGAGTTTTAATGCATGTTTCATGATTATATGATTCGGCTTATTCCCAAATGTTGTCAATAATATGCTTACGAAAATTTGGTAATCATGATTGATTATGGCTTTGTCTTTGAAAGTCATGCGCATATTGCATTAGTATCATGAACATGTTCGGTTATACTATAGTGTATTGATGTCACATATGTGAACGAATATACAATAGAGTTCTAAGGATTTGTATGTCTTAATAGGCAAATTATATTTATAATGTGAATGATAAATGCTAGAACATGTATTGAATATTTGATTGACATATATTCGATGATTCAATGGTTTGAAATGTGCAAGCATGATTTTAAACGACTGCGATAATCTGAGTTGGGTTTGGTAATGCCTCATAACCCTAATCTGATGATGGACACGGGTTAGGGGTGTTACAGCGAGCTTCTTCTTCAAAATATTGAAATTAAACATATAAGCTCACTAATTACAAAACTAATAATGAATATACTTCATTTTTGTTAAGAACAAGTCAAATAGATACATAATATAAGAAAGAACTTTTTCAATTGAAAAATAATTAGGCAACTGATCAAATGAAATCTCGATAGAAAGGTAGTCAAAGAATGGTGATAACAAATACGAGAGGGTTTTGGTTTAATATTAGTGGGTGAATAAATAAAAAAGGTTGTTAGGATCAAAGGGTTTCACTAAGGGTTAATTATGTAGGTAGGCTTTTTAGTGGAGTGAGTGGGTTAAAACCTAGGTGCCTTTATCATCTTAGTATATCAAATCAATAATGTGGTCTCGACATGTATAATCGAGGCAAGTTCTAGAATAACAATTCAGTGTTGACACACTCATAATAAATAAAGTGAGCACGAAGAAGAATATATGCTCTATAAGGCTCAAAATCTCACAAAAATTATGGGTATTTGACATCAATCCCTATAAATTTCAAACTTCAATGTAATATTCAAATTCAATTTAACAGCCTAGAAAGTTTTTTTATTTTTGAAAAATAGACTTATCATGCTTGATTCTCTAGTATCTCAAAGTTTAAATCATCAACGCACAATTATCTATAACTTAATCTAAGACATATCAATGAAAATCATAAATTAAAAGAAATTTCATCCTAATTAGTAATATGAGACAATTACTTAAGACAGGATAAAATTCAGGATTTTTGAGAACAATGAAAAAAGTTAGGCACACACGTTTAATCCCCCCACACTTAAGATGTACATTGCCCTCAATGTACAAAGATAGATAATAAACATATAAAATTAAGAGAGAAGGGGAGAAGTGAAACATCCTGAATTTTTGGATGGAGTTCCTTATTCTCGTGCCGAATTGGAGGAGGAGGAGGTGGTGCCGTAGTGAATACAAACGAGCTCTGCACTAGATGAAGAAATTGGGAAACTCGTGAAGAATTAGCCAGGAATTATTAAGACACATTTAAAATAAGTTAATTATATATTTAAGGACAAGAAAACTAAAGGGAAAGAAAACAGAAAGTAAAATAAAAGTAACATAAAAGATGAATGTGCTGAAGAGTCCTTATTGTTGGATGGTTCGCGAGGTGGGTGTGATTCCTAAGGCTGTGTTGAGCTGGCGGTCGGGTGTAACAGTGCGATTTAGGGCCTAGTCGGGATAGTGGTGCGAGGCACGAACCCAAGGTGAAATTATGAGTTTTTCAAGATTATGCCATGTTTGCATGCTAGTATGAAAGTTTTGTAAAGCAATTTTATTAAGTTGTGGTCAATTGGTCCAAAAAGGACTAAATTGCAAAAGTTGCAATGCATGAGTTTCTAGAAGCTTTTTGCATTAAATAGCTTTAGAATAATAATTATGAGCCCTTAAATAGAAAATTGCCCAAAAATAAAGTTTTGGACAAAATTGGCCTTAAGATGGTTAAATAGAAATTTTTAAGAGGAAGGGCATTTTGGTTATTTGGCCTAATTAGTGTTTTAAGTGGGAAAAAATGAGAAAAATTCACTCATCTTCTTCCTTGAGCTGCCAAAAATTTGGAGACACCATAGCTAGGGATTCTTCATTTTTTTTCAAGCTCATAGTAAGTTCATCTTAGCCCCGTTTTTAATATTCTTCGTATTTTTGAAGTTCCCGTATTATGAATTAGCTAATTTTAGCTATAAAATGAGCCAAGATGCATGTTCAAAAATCTACCCTTGAATGACATGCTTGTTAAATGATGTTTTATGGAAGTTTAAGAGAGTTTGATGTTAGATAAACATCTTTTCCTTAATGAATTTCATAAAAAAAAGGTAGTAGGGACCATTTTGTAACAGTTATAAAATTGGTCATACCTACTAGGAATAGTGAGAATTGATGATTTTTATAGAAGAGAAAATGATCCAGTTGAGCATGAAGTTTAAGAAAGTTGCATGAAAATCATTTTACGAGAATTGGGGCAAAGGTACAAATATTAGAAAGTATAGGGGCAAAATAGTAATTTTGCCAAAGTATGAGTTATGAGTCAATTTAGTCAATATGGTTTTTAAATGACCTATTCATGATTATAGATCAAGAAAAATGAAGCCCGAATCAAAACTGAGGCAAGAACAAAGTCGAGGACTAAATTGCACATCTACATACATTTTGTATATTGAGGTAAGTTTGTATGATTTTTAAGCTTTATGATTATTATCATTAAATTGCTTAATATTATGTACAATAATTATATGAATTGATCATGTCATGTTCAATCAAGAAATCATGATGATAAGTACAAGCAAGTCCCGATTAAAGATGAATTTTCGAGGATACTCGATCTACCACACAAGATATCATGTAAGTCCAAGGCAAGCTTGGCATTGATCAAATTAGCAAGCAAGATATCATGTAAGTCCAAGGCAAGTTTGGCATTGATCAAGTTAGCAAGCAAGTTATCATGTAAGTCCAAGGTAAGCTTGGCATTGATCAAGTTAGCAAGCAAGTTATCATGTAAGTCCAAGGAAAGCTTGGAATTGATCAAGATGTCATGTAAGTCCAAGGCAAGCTTGGCATTGATAAAGTTAGCAAGCAAGTTATCATGTAAGTCCAAGGCAAGCATGGCATTGAGTATGTTATCAAGAGCAAGACTTCATGTAAGTCCATGTCAAGACATGGCCTTGAAACCAAGATGAGATAATCCATGTAAGACCATGTCTAGGATATGGCTTTGGCATCATATTATTATTCATGTTGCGAATGAGAAAGTAGGTATCATGATTATTGTTATTATAGTATACTGATCAATGTGATCAAGTGATACAGGTATCATGGTTACCTTACAAGTATGATAATAGTAAGTGTCATGAGACATGTAAGAATCTATATGAGTAAGTAAGCTCTTTAGCTGAAATTCATGATACCATTGTTTATGTGAAATGGTTTATATTAAGCAATGATGATTGCTAAGAGTTGTTACATGCAAACTTACTAAGCTGTATGCTTATGTTATGATTCTTCCTTTCTATGCAGTCCCGCCAAGCTAACTCGTGGATCATTAAAGTCAGAGCTCGCAACACACTATCAACTCTTATTTTGGTATAGCCAAGTTACTGTACTAAGTATGGCATGTATAGGAAACATTCATTTTGTGGACATGTTTTAAGAAGGGCCTTTGTAAAGGCTATCAAGTTTATTATTCTTTTGTACATGGCAAAGTAATTGACCAACTTTGACTAAGCATGTATGTTTGTTAATATCAATGAAGCATCTAGTAGTATTCTTAAAATTGGATTGTTATTGCATCGTTGAATTGTGTATGGTTATGATCTTCATTTCAAGGTGGTTAAAGGCTTGGTAAATAGTCTGTATATACCCATACGGTTGGACACATGGGCGTGTGTCAAGACCGTGTTAACCCTACACCTTAGTATTATTGACCATAATAGGCCACGGGCAAATTCCACGGCGATGTGTGTATGCCGTGTAAGACACACGGTTTGGACATGGGCGTGTGCCAAGTTTGTGTTAATTTAGTCAGTATGTCAAGGATTAGCACACGGTCTAAGCCCACGGGCGTGTCTAAGCCGTGTGGAAATAGTTAGTAGCCCTACACAGTCTGAGGGCATGGGCGTGCTTAAGGGTACACGGAATGAGTTATTTGATTTTAATCTCGAAAGTTTTCGAACATGAGTTAAAGGCCTCATAGGCCCTTGTTATAAGTGTTGACTAAGAAAATGAAAATTTTAAGTTGGAATGAAATTTTATAGCCTGAAAGTACATGGTTTAGTGAGTTTAAGCATAGTAATGTCTCATATCCAAACCCAATTTTGGTCTTGGGCGCGGGGTGTTACATTTAGTGGTATCAGAGCTATAGTTTAGTCGGTTCTAGGACTAACGTATAACGAGTATGAATCTAACTATACATGCCATACGTAAGAATGTTTTCATAATCATAGTGTGACGACTCATGACAACTTAAATTATGTTTATATATATAGTAAATGGATCTCGAAGGAGCTAAGGTGGATGATGTAGAAAGTAACGCACTAGCTACCGCAGAAGGGACGGTGTCGTATGAGAATGAGAATAAACCCACTACGGTGAGTCAAGAGGAAGGAGGAGAAGAGGCTAGAAAAGCCTTCCTCCATATGATGGATGCCTGGTACATGGAGTTCATTCGAGCGAACCTGAATGCACAACCCCCTCCACCCCCGCCTGTTCCACAACCTACTCTAGTAGCCCCCCAAGTAGTAGAGGTGGTAAGAGGAGGTAAACCTCAATCGATAGGATCAGGAAGCATGGGGCAGAAGAATTTCGAGCTAGAAAAGATAATGATCCAGAAAGAGCTGAGTTCTGGTTAGAAAATACTATTAGAGTATTTATCAAACTGTCCTGCACTCCTCATGAATGGATAAAGTGTGTAGTCTCTCTCTTAAGAGATTCTACTTACCAATGGTGGAACACCCTTGTATCGGTGGTACCAAGGGAAAGGATTTCATGGAAGAGTTTAAGAAAAAGTATATCAGCCAGAGGTTTGTAGACCAAAAGAGGAAAGAATTTCTAGAGCTAAAGTAAGGCAAGATGTCAGTAATAGATTATGAGCGAGAGTTTGTATGACTCAGCAAGTACGCTCGCAAATGTGTGTCCACTAAGACCATTATGAGTAAAAGGTTTGAAGATGGTTTAAACGAGGACATTAAGTTGGTTGTTGCTGTCCTCAAATTAAAAGAAGTCGTTGTGCTAGTGGAAAGGGCTTGCAAAGCCGAAAAACTAATAAAAGAGAAGAAGAAATTTGAAATGGAGTCTCGCGATTCTAGAAAGAGACAGTGGAACAAGTCGTTCCAATCGTCATCCAAGAAGTTAAGAGATTTTCTAGCTCAATCAGCTACTTCCACTGGGTTTTCAAGGAAAGATAAGAGTAAGTAGTATTCGGGAAATAAAGCACAGACCACTTCAGTTGCAAGTGTTGGAGTTAGATCTGACAGACCTGAATGTCCATAATGTGGTAGACGCCATTTGGGAGAATGCCGAGCACATAAAAATACGTGTTTTAGATGTGGTTCCCAAGACCATTTCATAAAGGATTGTCCAGAGATGACTAAAGAAGAGAGAACTCAGAACCCGAGAATTGGGAGTATGGTCAGAGGGAGACCACAGAGGAACCTGGGAAGTGGGGCAAGTGGCAGAGGTAACCCGAGAGAGCAGGCCGCGAGACCCGAGGGTAGAGCGCCTACAAGGACTTATGCCATTCACACTCGCGAAGAGGCATCTTCCCCTAATGTTATTACGGTACCTTTTCTCTTTACAATACTAAAGTTATTGCTTTAATAGACCCTGGATCCACACACTCGTACATTTGCATGAAATTAGTACCCGGTTAGGGTGTGCCTATAGATACCACAGAATTTGTGATTAAGGTATCTAATCTTTTAGGCAAGAGTATGTTAGTTGATAAAGTTTGTAAAGATTGTCCATTAATGATTAGAGGTCATTGCTTTAAAGCGAATCTTATGTTGTTACCTTTTGATGAATTTGACATCATTCTTGGTATGGACTGGTTGACTACTCGAAATGTAATTGTAAATTGTGG
The DNA here is from genome assembly GCA_025506655.1 of Gossypium rotundifolium. NCBI lineage: Eukaryota > Viridiplantae > Streptophyta > Magnoliopsida > Malvales > Malvaceae > Gossypium > Gossypium rotundifolium. The sequence continues at coordinate 115,860,192 of CP106734.1, read as the reverse complement.
GAAGAAATACATTGAGATGAGATGTGAGAATGGGGATACTCTTCATGTAGAATCAGATGAGCAAGGTAGATCATCGGTAATAATTTCTCATATGATGGCGCAGAGATATATAAGAAAAGGGTATGAGGCATTTTTGGCCTTTGTATTGAATGATAAAGAGACAGAGTTAAAGAATGAATCAATGCCGATAGTATGTGAGTATGTGGGTGTTTTTCCTGAGGAATTACCAGGATTACCACCAGTTAGAGAAGTTGAGTTCGCATTGAGCTAGCTCCCGGTACGGTACCAATATCCATTACTCCCTATAGAATGGCTCCAACATCGTTGAAAGAGTTGAAGTTCCAGTTGCAAGAGTTGACAGACAAAGGCTTTGTAAGATCAAGTTGTTCACCATGGGGCGCTCTGGTTTTGTTTGTGAAAAAGAAAGATGGCACCATGAGATTATGCATTGATTACCGCTAGCTTAATAAAGTGACAGTAAAGAACAAGTACCCATTACTTAGGATCGACGATTTGTTTGATCAATTGAGAGGAGCGGTTGTATTCTCCAAAATAGACTTGAGATCAGGGTACTACCAGTTGAAAGTGAAGGATTTAGATGTATCCAAGACTGCCTTTCGAGCAATATATGGGCATTATGAATTTTTAGTCATGCCCTTTGGGCTGACCAATGCTCCTGCGGTATTCATAGACTTAATGAACCGTATTTTAGACCATACCTTGATAAGTTTGTAGTCATTTTCATTGACGACATACTAATTTATTCTCGAGATGGGAATAAACATGCTGATCATCTACGGATAGTTTTACAGACTATTAGAGAAAATCAGTTGTATGCCAAATTCAGTAAAAGTGAATTTTGGGTCAAGGAAGTGGGATTCCTGGGACATATTGTCTTGAGAGATGGAGTCCGAGTAGATCTAGGTAAGATCTCAGCTATAATAGGCTAGAAACCACCAAAGAACATCACGGAGATTAGAAGTTTTCTAGGCCTAGCCGGCTACTAACAGAGGATTTGTCAAGGGGTTTTCTATGATTGCAACCCCGATGACTAGATTGTTACAGAAGAATGTGAAGTTTGAGTTGTCAAAAAAATGCCAACAAAGTTTTGAGAAGTTGAAAGCAATGCTGACAAAAGCTCCAGTCTTAGTACAACCAGAATTAGGGAAAGAATTTGTAGTCTACAGTGATGCATCCTTAAGTGGATTAGGTTGTGTACTCATGCAAGGAGGCAAGGTAATTGCTTATGTCTCCAGACAGTTGAAGCCTCATGAGAAAAATTATCTGACGCATGATCATGAATTGGCTGCCATAGTCTTCGCTTTGTAGATTTGGAGACACCATTTATATGGTGAACGATGTCAGATTTTCACCTATCATAAAAGTTTGAAGTTCTTGATGACGTAGAAAGAGTTGAACTTAAGGCAACGAAGATGGTTAGAGTTGATAAAGGACTATGAGTTGGTTATCGACTACCATCCAGGAAAGGCGAATGTAGTCGCCGATGCTTTGAGCAGGAAGTCTCTGTCTATTTTAAGAGCATTGAATTCAAAAATATCTTTATTCGATGATGGTTCTATTTTAGCTGAGTTGAGAGCTAGACCAATGTTCCTTCAAGAGATCTTTAAAGTTCAGAAAGAAGATAACGAGTTGTAAGTCAAGAGTGCTCAATGCGAGTCAAATGCTAAATCCGACTATTAGATTAATTATGATGGATACTTGATGTTTAGAGATAGAGTTTGTGTTCCGAGAAAAGAAGAGCTTATTCAGAAAATTTTTCACGAGGTACATAACGGATGTTTATCTGTACATCTGAGTAGCACCAAGATGTAAAATGATCTAAAGCAACAGTATTGGTGGCTGAAAATGAAGAAAGACATTTCAGAATTTGCCACCAAGTGCATGATTTGTCAGCAAGTAAAGGCTAAACACCAAGTACCTTCGGGTTTACTTCAACCTATCTTGATTCCTGAGTGGAAATGGGACCGTTTCACCATGGATTTTGTAATAGGTTTACCGTTGTCTCCGAGCAAGAAAGATGATGTTTTGGTAGTGGTTGATAGACTCACGAAGTCAGCCCACTTTATACCTATACGAGTGGATTACTCCCTAGACAAGTTGGAAAACTTGTATGTTTTAGAAATAGTAAGACTTCACGGAGTTCCCTTATCAATCATATCGGATAGAGATCCAAGATTTAAATCTAGATTCTAGAAGAAGCTGCAAGAAGCTTTGGGTACAAAATTGAGTTTTAGCACAACTTTTCACCCTTAGACTGACGGTCAGTCAGAAAGGTTAGTTCAAGTACTCGAGGACATGCTCAGATGTTGTGTTTTGGAATTCCAAGGTAGTTGGGAAAAGTTTCTCCCGTTGGTAGAATTTGCCTATAATAATAGCTTTCAGTCGAGCTTAAAGATGGCGCCTTATGAGGCCCTATATGGGCATAAATGCAGAACTCCCTTGTTTTGGACTAAACTCAAGGAGAATCAAATTCACAGGGTTGATTTGGTTAAAGAAGCTTAAGAGAAAGTGAAAGTAATTCGAGAATGTTTAAAAGCTGCCTTAGACAGACAAAAATCCTATTCGGATTTGAAGAGAAAAGAGATCGAGTACCAAATTGGGGATAAAGTCTTTTTGAAAGTATCACCATGGAGAAAAGTTCTCAGATTTGGCCGTGAGGGCAAGTTAAGTCCACGTTTCATTGGACCTTACGAGGTTATGGAGAGAATTGAGCTGGTAGCTTACCGTTTGGCTTTGCCATCAGAATTAGAAAAGATACATAATGTGTTTCACATATCAATGTTACGACGCTACAAATTAGACCCTTCGCATGTAATTACCCCTTCAAAAATAGATATTCGTCCCGACATGACTTATGATGAAGAACCAGTTAAGATTTTGGCTCGGGAAGTCAAGCAACTAAGAAATAAGAGTATTGCCTTAGTAAAGGTATTATGGCAAAGGCACGGAATCGAAGAAGCTACATGGGAATCAGAAGAAAGTATGAGAAATCAGTATCCAAACCTTTTTGCTGGTAAGATTTTCAAGGACGAAAATCCCTAAGGGGGAGAATTATAACAGCCTGATTTAGGGCCTAGTCGGGATAGTGGTGTGAGGCCATGAACCTGAGGTGAAATTATGAGTTTTTCTAGGTTTATGCCATGTTTGCATGCTAGTATGAAAGTTTTGTAAAGCAATTTTACTAAGTTGAGGTTAATTGGTCCAAAAAGGACTAAATTGTAAAAGTTACAATGTATGAGTTTCTAGAAGCTTTTTGCATGAAATAGCTTTAGAATAATAATTATGAGCCCTTAAATAGCAAATTTCCCAAAAATAAAGTTTTGGACAAAATTGGCCTTAAGATGGTTAAATAGAAATTTTTAAGAGGAAGGGCATTTTGGTCATTTGGCCTGATTAGTGTGTTAAGTGGGAAAAAGATGAGAAAAATCCACTCATCTTCTTCCTTGAGTCATCAAAATTGGAGACACCATAGCTAGGGATTTTTCATTTTTTTCAAGCTCATAGTAAGTTCATCTTAGCCCTGTATTTAATGTTCTTCGTATTTTTGAAGATCCCGTATTATGAATTAGCTAATTTTAGCTATAAAATGAGCCAAGATGCATGTTCAAAAAATCTACCCTTGAATGACATGCTTGTTAAATGATGTTTTATGGAAGTTTAAGAGAGTTTGATGTTAGATAAACATCTTTTCCTTAATGAATTTCATAGAAAAAAAGGTAGTAGGGACCATTTTGTAACAGTTATAAAATTGGTCATACCAACTAGGAATAGTGAGAATTGATGATTTTATAGAAGAGAAAATGATTCAATTGAGCATGAAGTTTAAGAAAGTTGCATGAAAATCATTTTACGAGAATTGGGGCAAAGGTGCAAATATTAGAAATATAGGGGTAAAATAGTAAATTTGCCAAAGTATGAGTCAATATGGTTTTTAAATGATCTATTTATGATTATAAATCAAGAAAAATGAAGCCCGGATCAAAATCGAGGCAAGAATAAAGTCGAGGACTAAATTGCACATCTACAGACATTTTGTATATTGAGGTAAGTTTGTATGATTTTTAAGCTTTATGATTATTATCATTAAATTGCTTAATATGATGTACAATAATTGTATGAAATGATCATGTTATGGTCAATCAAGAAATCATGATGATAAGTAAAAGCAAGTCCCGATTGAAGATGAATTTCCCAGGATACTCGATCTACCACACAAGATATCATGTAAGTCCAAGGCAAGCTTGGCATTGATCAAGTTATCATGTAAGTCCAAGTCAAGCTTGGCATTGATCAAGATATCATGTAAGTCCAAGGCAAGCTTGGCATTGATCAAGTTAGCAAGCAAGATATCATGTAAGTCCAAGGCAAGCTTGGCATTGATCAAGTTACCAAGCAAGTTATCATGTAAGTCCCAGGCAAGCTAGGAATTGATCAAGTTAGCAAGCAAGTTATCATGTAAGTCCAAGGCAAGATTGGCATTGATCAAGTTAGCAAGCAAGTTATCATGTAAGTCCAAGTCAAGCTTGGCATTGAGTATGTTATCAAGAGCAAGACTTCATGTAAGTCCATGTCAAGACATGGCCTTGAAACCAAGATGAGATAATCCATGTAAGACCATGTCTAGGATATGGCATTGGCATCATATTATGTGGAAAGAGATTTAGTATCCTCAGTTATTCACAGAAATTCATCGGGCAAAAGAGTAACCTAAAAGAAGATAGCAAGAAAGCTAAGAAAGTAAAGTTAGTATCAATATGAAGTTAGATGAAGTTGAGCATTATTCATGTTGCGAATGAGAAAGTAGATATCATGATTATTGTTATAATAGTATACTGATCAATGTGATCAAGTGATACATGTATCATGGTTACCTTACAAGTATGATAATAGTAAGTGTCATAAGACATGTAAGAATCTATATGAGTAAGTAAGCTCTTTAGCTGAAATTCATGATACCATTGTTTATGTGAAATGGTTTATATTAAGCAATGATGATTGCTAAGAGTTATTACATGCAAACTTACTAAGTTGTATGCTTATGTTATGATTCTTCCTTTCTATGTAGTCTCGCCAAGCTAACTCGTGAATCATTAAAGTTGGAGCTCGCAACACACTATCAACTCTTATTTTGGTATAGCCAAGTTACTTTACTAAGTATGGCATGTATAGGAAACATTCATTTTGTGGACATGTTTTAAGAAGGGCCTTTGTAAAGGCTATCAAGTTTATTATCCTTTTGTATATGGTAAGTAATTGGCCAAATTTGACTAAGCATGTATGTTTGTTAAGATCAATGAAGCATGTAGTATTATTCTTAAAATTGGATTGTTATTGCATAGTTGAATTACGTATGGTTATGATCTTCATTTTAGGGTGGTTAAAGGCTTGGTAAATAGCCCTGTAAGTACCCTACGATTGGACACATGGGCGTGTGTCAAGGCGTGTTAACCTCGCACCTTAGTATTATTGACCATAATAGGCCACGGGCAAATTCCACTAGTGTGTGTATGCCTTGTAAGACACCTTTGTTTGGACATGGGTGTGTGCCTGCACTGTGGTAATTTAGTCAGTATGTCAAGGATTAGCACACGGTCTAAGCCCACGGGCGTGTCTAAGCCGTGTGGAAATAGTCAGTAGCCCTACACGGTTTGAGGGCATGGGCGTGCTTAAGGGTAGACGGGTGTGTTCCAAGTCACACAAGCATGTGAACCCTGCTTCAAAAAGGAGTTATTTGATTTTAATCCTGAAAGTTTTCGGACATGAGTTAAAGGCCTCGTAGGCCCTTGTTATAAGTGTTGACTAAGAAAATGAAATTTTTAAGTTGGAATGAAATTTTATAGCTTGAAAGTACATGGTTTAGTGAGTTTAAGCATAATAATGTCTCATATCCAGACTCAGTGTCGGTCTTGGGTGCGGGGTGTTACATCGTGGTTCCGGTGTGATTCCCTAGCGGCCTGAAGAACCTGACACTAAGAAACTAAAATAAAATCAACTAAATTAAGCATAAGAGAGTTAAAGAGAATGAACATAAAGGAGAAGAGAAAAGAAAAATAAAACCAAAAAGGTCTCAAAGACCCTTGGCTTGTCGAGTAATTGAAGCGGCTGGCATGAACTTATGTAGATCGATCTCCCTCGGGGAGGTTGTGCTTGGATCCTTCCGCTTCTTTGACATAGGTGTTATTAGAACTATAGTTATGAGAATTGAGAATGGAGAGTGCAGAGGGATGTAGGGGAAGAAGGAGGGTGTAAAATATCTGAGAAGAAGAAGGGGTGGGGTGGGTTTAAATAGGATTTTGATTCTGAAATTTTCCCACGCCCGTGTACCATGGGCGTGTTGAGTCACACGACCGCCTCGTACGACCATGTTGTGGGTCGTATCATTTCTCCCATGCCTATTTTTAGATTGCCACGCCCATGTGTGATAAGTCAGTGTCAGCCACGGCTGCATCGTACGGTCGTGGTGTGGGGCATATCGTTTTTCCCATGCCCATGTTTAGTTTGCCACGATCGTATATGAACTCACAGTGTCGGCCACGGCCATATCGCACGGCCGTGGCATGGTGGTTGGGTCCGTGACTTTGAAAATTGATTCGTTCTGACTCGTACCATCTCTACTATGTTAGTATGGAGATTCGATTCATCCACACGGCCATAGCCACGACCGTGTGCAAGGCCGTGTGGCATGAAAATCTACCAAAGAAGAAGAAAAGAGAAGAAAAAAACAAAGATTGTAACAATCAATAGGGCTAGTGCTTGGGTTGCCTCCCGAGAAGCATTCGTTTAAAGTCTTAAGCTCGATTTTCCTCTCATTTGCATACTCAAAGAGGTTTGAGGAGTTGAAAATCCTTCCTCGTATTAGCAGTTCCATTAGCATGATAGAGTTTAAGACGAGTAGCGTTTATTTTTAAAGTGTCAAACATGAGATTACTTACCTCAACTGTTTCGTATGGGAAGACATTGATTATCTTAAAGGGGATTTCTGATCGTGTCAAATAGTCGAGTTTTAATATTTATAAAAGAGTGGTCGAACCTGTAAACTAACTATGACAATAATAGAGGCAAGTGCACCTATCGAACAGTAGTATAGCTTAGGCAAGAATATCTTATCAAACCCAAGGGAACCTAAAAGTACTACTACTCACTTTCTTCCTATTATTTAGCCTGAAATATGGAGTGATTGGTTTATGAAACTAATAAAAAAAAACTAAACTAGATGCAAGGACAAAAGAATGAATGGGAGAAAGACTTTAGGAGAACTCAGTTGATGAAGACAATGCCCTCAGGAAGAATCCACCTCTGACTTCACTTATTATTTATTCCCCAAACCATATGATTTCTTTACTTAGCTTGATCCGTGAGACTCCCTGGCCTATATTAAACCCTCTCTCGAGGCGAATAACGTCTAACCTTAGGTTAATTAGTGGAACTATCGTTCTCTTGTAATAACCCCCTAAGGAAGCAGTAAATCGATTAATGGATTCCCATATTAGGTTTCACCCTAATCCGAAAAAATCTCGTAACCCTATCTGTAGGCGCCCGATCAACTTCGTTCAATTATGCTAGATCTACTTTTAGGTAGGGTCTATTCCTCTTCCATCTAAGCACATCAGATTAAATTAAGCAACATAATTAAGAACAAACTAAGTACTGATCATATAATTTAGAAATCAAATAACAAAATTCATCATAGGTTTCATCCCCTTTAGGTATCTAAAGGGTTTAGTTCATAACTAAACAAGAAAACACCTCAAGAGAAAAGATGAAACAAAACATAAAAAATCCCTAAAACCCCCTAAAGGAATTGAAGGAGAGATCCTCCATCTTGTGTTGAACTCCACTTCTTGAGATGGATCAACTAGCTATCTTCAAGTGACTCCTTAAAAGATGAAAGCTTCGGCAAAAGCCTCTGCGAAAAGCCCCTCCTAATGTCTGCCTTGGGTTGTTTATATAGGCTTTTGGATGCTATACTTGGCTCCTAAGTACCTCCTTCAAGTAGAATTACTATTATGGGGTTTAGGTAGACTTAGGAGTAGGTTTTTTTAGCTTTAAGCATCCAATTCCGAGTGAAATTGCTCATTCCCGCGGTAGGGGCACACCCATGGAACACACCCGTGTAAATCGTGGTTGGGCCGTGCCTTGATTCTGTCATTTTGGGCACAGCCGTGTAAGTCGAGATTCAGGCCGTGCTTCAGGTCTGTCGATTGGGACACGGCCATGTAGATCACCAGGCACGTCCATGTGAGAAATGGATGATGCACGGCCGTGTGCCACAGAGTTGAGGCCGTGCTCTAGGTAATCGCCGAGACACAGTCATGTAGGCTTTGTCCCAGGCCGTGTTGATTTCTTGCTAAGGCCCAATTACTCCGTTGTAAGCCTATTTTGTGTTCTTTTTATCCTCGGGTGCCTTTCTTGAGTATAATCATAAAAAGAAAGGATTAAAAGCACATTTTTACATAAATCAAGGGCTAAATCATCCAAAAGCATATTACATATGGTGTTAAAATATGTTACTTTTATGGTTTATCAAATACCCCCACACTTAAGCTTTTGCTTATCCTCAAGCAAAATTCTCAATCTATAATTAAAATGAACTTTCCATAATTCATAATTCCTATCGACAATGTCTCATCATAATTCATAGATAATTTATACATGGATAATTCAACTCAAAGAACCCTAAAGATTCAATTACGATAAGCCATACCTTTATAACACGAAAACATAGGTGTCTTCCCTCATCTAAGTAATTACCTTTAATTCAAAACCGACAAGAACTAACATCCTCACTAAAGATTCACTCAAATCACTCGAAGTGTTTAAGATTCAAGAATAAGCACTCTAAGTCGAACCTGAAAAGTTAATCCCATAGGTTTGCCTGAAAATCAAATCTCCACCACAGTATATGAGATGATACACAAATCAAAAGGTCTTTAATCAAATTTGTAGAGGGGCTTGGGTTACAAGGTGTGGATAAAGGCTGAATTAGAAGGTTAGAATCGAGACTGGCTTGACAAATTACCTAACTAGAAACAATAAACTAAATATGAATATTTACATCGAATGAAAACTAATAACACCTACTATTGATAATTACTCAATAATAAAGAGTATTTTTATCAGTTAAAATTTGATATACTTTAATACGAGCTTTTTCTTTAACAACTGGAGTTTAAATGTTCTAAGCTCTTTTATATACTACTAATATTGAATAAACTTGGATTTTTTTACAAACTAAAATATTACATCATAAATGATAAATGTAACTACTGGACTAATATAATTCGGTAATTTAATCAAATCAAACCTCGATTAAAGGGCAGTCAAAAGAATGGTGATAACAAATTCAAAGGGATTTTGGGTTAATATTAGTGGGTGAGTCACTAAAAAGGTTGTTATGATTCAACTAGGTTCACTAGGGGTTAATTTGTGAAGGTAAGCTTTTTATGGAGTAAGTGAGTTAAATCTAGGTGCCTTTATCATCTCAGTATATCAAATCATTAATGTGGTCTCGACATGTATAAACGAGGCAAGTTCTAGAATAACAGTTCAAAGTTGACACACTCATAATTAATAAAGTGAGCACGAAAAAGAATATATGCTCTATAACGCTCAAAATCTCCTAAAAAATATGGGTGTTTTTTTACCTCAATCCCTGTAAATTTGAAACTTCAAAGTAATACTCAAATTCAGTGCAACAACCTATTAATTTTTAGAAAGTAGACTTATCATGCTTGATTCTCTAGTATCCTTCAGATTTAATCATCAATGCACAATTAACTATGACTTACTCTAAAACATATCAATAAAAATCATAAATCATTAGAAATTTCATCCTAATTAGTAATATGAGAAAAATACTTTCGAACAAGTTTAAAATTCAGATTTTTGAGAACAATGAAAAATTAGGCATTAAATTGAGCATTATGCAAAAAGTTAGGCACTTTTATCCCCCCACACTTAAGATGTACATTGCCCTCAATGTACAAAGGTAGATAAACAATTATGTAATAATAAAATCAAAAGAGAAGGGGAGAAGTAACACTTCCTAAATTTTTGGATGAAGTCTATCAAAAGAAACCGGATAAGATTGGAGGTGAACGTGGGGAAGCGTCTCGAACCATTTCAAATTGAATCCTCGAAGTAGCCGGCTTGGTTTTATTGTATCCTAACCTAAATCTAAATATTATAAAGAATAAGAAGAAGAAAATAAAATAAAATAAAGTAATGATGAAGTAAAATAAAAACAAAATAAATAATGGAAAATGAAAGACAACTAGAAAAATGGAGAATGAGGTTTAAATAGAGATGTAGCCCGTGTTTTGGGATTTTGAATTTTGAATGCATTCAGGGTGTTCAGCATGGTCGTGGGTGTTGTGGCACGCCCGTGTCATTCTTCACATAGTCATTTAATAGGGGCGTGCTCCTCCCATGTTCGATAAGTCAGAATGTTGGCATGGTTGAAAGGCACGACTGTGTTTAGCCCGTGCTTGACAAGTCAAGAACCTCAAGACGGGCGCTTAACGCAGGCGTGGACTATTATCGCCACTCCTGTTGGGAAAATAAATTTTTCTATGTCGTGCACGGCTACTGGCATGCCCATGGTTCATCCCCTAGCTTCCACACGGCCACGGGCACGTCTATGTGTAAGGCCGTGTGGCCTAGAAATCTACTTTTTGGTTAGTTTACTATTAGGTGCTAAAAAGAAATAAAAAATAAAAAATGTAAAAAAGGGGTTAGTGCTCGAGTTGCCTCCCAAGAAGCGCTCGTTTAAAGTCTTGAGCTAGACTTACCTGTTGTACGCACAATCATGGTGGTTTGAGGAGGTGGAAATCCTTTCTCATGCGATCAACTCGGTTATGGATATAAAGTTTAAGTCGAGTAATGTTTACCTCAAAAGTGTTGAATTTAGGATTGCTTACCTCGACTGTGCCATATAGGAAGGCATTAAATACCTCAAAAGTGATTTCTTCGTTTGTCTTGAGTTTTGAATTGGTGATTCGAGGGTCTTCCTTATTCAACAATACCTGATCCTCTATTTTGATGTGATTTGTTGTTCCTATCGTCTCATCTAGAGTTTCCTTCGATTTTACTTCATGTGGTTCTGGTTCCTCATGTAATTCTTCTTTATTAGCACGAGGTCTATGGTCCGGCTCAGGTTTGTAGCTTTATGGTGTTTCCTACAATGAAGGTTGAACAAGTTGGTTATCAATTGAATTTACTTTCTCACCTTTATCACTTGATGTTCTGGCCGAGTCTAGAGCTTGAAGAGTGACTATCTCGTCGCCTACACGAAGTATGAGTTCTCCTGCATAGATATCAATTTTAGCTCTGGCAGTTGCTAAAAAGGGCCTTCCTAAAATTAAGAGGATCGTGTTGTCCTCATCCATGTATAAAACGACAAAGTCTACTAGGAATATGAATTTATCAATTTTGATTAGAAAATTTTCTATTATACCCCTTGGAATTCTTATAGTTTTAACTATTAATTGAATGCTCATTCTAGTTTGTATGGGTTTCCCAGACCTAGTTGTTTAAACATTTTGTAAGGCATAACATTGATGCTTGCCCCTAAATCCGCTAACGCATTATCAATAGATAAACTATCAATTAAACATGGAATTGTAAAACTCCCTGGATCTTTTAATTTCCGTGGCAGTTTATTTTGTAGAATTGCTGAGCACATTGCGTTTAGCTTCACGTGGTGCTCTTCGTCTAATTTGCATTTGTTGGTCAATAGCTATCTTAAAAATTTCCTCGAGTCTGATATCTGAAAAAGAGCTTCAAGGAGAGGAAAGTTAATATGTACTTCCTTTAAGAGTTTAAGAAACATACCGAACTGTTCCTCTGAATCGTATCTTTTCATTGCTTCGGGATAAGGTATGCAAGGTTGGTACTCCTTGATTACCGGTTCCAGCTTTTCTTGTGTTACCTCTACCTTACATTCGTCTACCTTGTTTTCTTGTATTGAGTTTGGTTCATCTAACTCCTTACTGTCTTGAGCTGAGATGGCTTGAATTTGCTCCTTTGGGTTAACCTCGATGTTACTTGGCAGACGTCCTAACGGTCGTTCTGACGTTAGCTTTGCGAGATGTCCCACTGACCTAGTAAGTTCTCCAACTTGATTCTCGATCCCTTTGATCGATTTTTGTTGTTCATCAAGTGCCGCTCAGTCTTTTGAAATGAGAATCAGGGTCGCCATGAATTTCACAAGATCTCTTCAAGATTCAAACTTTTCTTCTTGTTGGTGAGGTGGTTGTTGAAAACTGGAGGAAGTTCGATCTTTGGCTATTTTGATCATCCCATGAGAAATTGGGATGGTACTTCCAACCTGCATTATAAGTGCCAATATAAAAATTATATTGATATTTAGAATAGTTACCTGTATAGTGAGCTTGCTCGTTTTCCATGCCATATCCGTAGGATGGGTGCTCAGGATTCACCACGCCTCCTAGATTCAAATCATATTGTATTTCTGGATGTACCTGTGAGGGAATATACCAATCATCAAATTTTTTATTCATCATCTCTAACTGATTAGATAACCTGGTGACCACATCGAGGTTGAAGACACTGGCTGTTTTAGTAGGAATTACCCCTATGCCCTGCCACTGATAATTATTCAGTGCCATCTTTTCCATAGATTAAAATTTTCTGCCAAAAGCAAAATGGAGGAAAAATTAGCAAAGTAAAAAGAAATAATAATAATAAAAATCTTGACTAAAGTAATAGAAATAGAGCTTTCTTAATATTTTAGTGCCCACTGGCAACGGTGCCAAAAACTCGATCGTGTCAAACAGTCGAGTTTTAATATTTATAAAAGAGTGATCGAACCTGTAGACTAACTATGACAACGATAGAGGCAAGTGCACCTATCGAATAGTAGTATAGTTTAGGCAAGAATATCTTATCGAACCCAAGGGAATCTAAAAGTACTACTACTCACTTTCTTCCTATTATTTAGCCTGAAATATGGAGTGATTAGTTTATGAAACTAATGAAAAAAACCTAAACTAGATGCAAGGACAAAAGAATGAATGGGAGAAAGACTTTAGGTGAACTCAGTTGATGAAGACAATGCCCTCAAGAAGAATCCACCTATGACTTCACTTATTATTTATTCCCCAAACCATATGATTTCTTTACTTAGCTTGATACGTGAGACACCCTAACCTATATTAAACCCTCTCTCGAGGCGAATAATGTCTATCCTTAGGTTAATTAGTGGAACTCTTGTTCTCTTATAATAACCCCCAATGGAAGCAGTAAATCGATCAATGGATTCCCATATTAGGTTTCACCCTAATCCGTAAAATCTCGTAACCCTATCTCCAGGCGCCCGATCAACTCCACTCAATTATGCTAGATCTACTCTTAGGCAGGGTCTATTCCTCCTCCACCTAAGCACATCAAATTAAATTAAGCAACGTAATTAAGAACAAACTAAGTACTGATCATATAATTTAGAAATCAAATAACAAAATTCATCATAGGTTTCATCCCCTTCAGGTATCTAAAGGGTTTAGTTCATAACTAAACAAGAAAACATCTCAAGAGAAAAGATAAAACAAAACATAAGAAATCCCTAAAACCCCCTAAAGGAATTGAAGGAGAGATCATTCGTCTTAAGTAAAACTCCAGCTTCCTAAGATGGATCAACTGGCTATCTTCAAGTGACTCCCTAAAAGATGAAAGCTTCGACAAAAGCCTCTACGGAAAGCCCTCCTAATGTCTACCTTGGGTTGTTTATATAGGCTTTGGGATGCTATACTTGGCTCCTAAGTACCTCCTTTAAGTAGAATTACTATTAGGGAGTTTAAGTAGACTTAGGAGTAGGTTTCTTTGGCTTCAAGCATCCAATTCGAGTGAAATTACCCATTTGCGCGGTAGGGGCACGCCCATGGCACACTCCCGTGTAAATCGTGGTTGGGCCGTGCCTGGATTCTGTCATTTTGGCCACAGTCGTGTAAGTCGAGATTCAGGTCGTGCTTTAGGTCTGTCAATTGGGACACGACCATGTAGATCACTAGGCACGTCAGTGTGAGAAATGGATGATGCACGGCCATGTGCCATAGAGTTGAGGCCGTGCTCTAGGTAATCGTCGAGACACGGTCGTGCAGGCTTTGTGCCAGGCCGTGTTGATTTCTTGCTAAGGACCAATTACTCCGTTTTAAGCCCTTTTTGTGTTCTTTTTATCCTCGGTGCCTTTCCTGAGTATAATCATGAAAAGAAAGGATTAAAAGCACCCTTTTACATAAATCAAGGGCTAAGTCATCCAAAAGCATATTAAATATGGGGTTAAAATATGTTATTTTTTCGGTTTATCAATTTCCTTGTTTGTGTTAGGATTAGGTGGAGATGTTCGTAGGTCTGCTTTGTCTAATAGTACCTGATCTCTGATTTTGAACTCGTCTGCCTCATGAAGTGGCTTCGGTTCTGCTTCGTGTATCCATAGTTCTTCTTTAAGATGCGTCTTCTCCTTTTCTAGTTCGTCGATCTGAATCCCTTGTTCCTTGTGAGTTTTTTCTTGTTGGCACAGGGTTTATGATCGGACTCGCTGTGTTCTTTTGTGGCGCTTCCTGAAAAGAAGGGTTAACCGAATGGTTATTAATAGAAATTACTTTCTCACCTTGGTTATTCGATGTTCTAGCTGAATCGAGCGCTTGAAGAGTAACTGTCTCGTCACCTACATAGAGTATGAGTTCGCCTGCATCGACATCGATTTTAGTCCTGGTAGTTGCTAAGAATGGTCTTCCTAAAATTAGTGGTACCGTATTGTCCTCATCCATGTATAAAACGGCAAAGTCTACCGGGAATATGAATTTATCAATCTTTACAATACATCTTCAATTATACCCCTAGGAACTCTGATAGTTTTATCAGCTAATTGAATGCTCATCCTAGTTTATTTGGGCTTCCCTAGACCTAGTTGTTTAAACAATTTATAAGACATGACATTTATGCTTGCCCCTAAATCAGCTAACGCATTATGAATAGATAAACTCCCAATTAAGCATGGAATTGTAAAACTCCCTGGATCTTTTAGTTTTCGTATTTTGCAACATTGCTGAGCATACTGCGTTCAGTTCCACATGTGATTCCTCATCTATCTTCTGCTTATTTTTCAATAGCTTCTTTCAAAATTTCCTTGAATATGGCATCTGTGATAGAGCTTCTAGAAACGGTAAGTTAATATGTAATTTCTTTAAAAGTTTAAGAAACTTACCGAACCGTTCTTCTGTGTCGTCTTTCATTATTGATTCGGGATATGGTATGCGAGGTTTGTACTCTTTAATTACCAGTTTTGGTTTTACCTCAACCTTACCTTCTTCTATCGTACTCTTTTCTCTTAAATTGGGCTCGTCTAATCCTTCATAGTCTCAAGCTATTATGGCTTGAATTTGCTCCATTGGGTTAGTCTCAGTGTTGCTCGATAGTCTTCTCTATGGTCTCTCAGAGATCTGTTTAGCAAGTTGCCCTATTTGATCCTTGAGCTCCTGTGACAATACTTCAAATTTTGTTTCTACCTTTTGGAAATGTGTTTCTAATGCTACTATGAAATTTGTTAGCATCTCTTTAAGGTTCGACTTCTTTTCTTGTGGGTAGGGCTGTTATTGGAAGTTTTACGATGGTTGCTGCTTTTGATTTCTTTAACCGCCCCATGAGAAATTGGGGTGGTTCTTCCAACCTGGATTATAAATATTACTATAAGGATTATTGTTAGATTGGAAATTATTACCCATATAGTTCATTTGTTTGCTTTCCATGCCCTGTCCGTAGGGTGGGTACTCAAGATTCACCACGCCTTCACTTGCGTCGCACTGTATAACTGGATATGCCTGTGAAGAACCATATAAACCATCAAATTTTTTATGTAGCAACTCTGCTTGATTTGATAGCGCGGTTACTGCGTCGAGGTTGAAAACTCTGTCTGCTTTAGCTAGCCTTGTCCTTGTAACTGGCCATTGATAGTTATTCAGTGACATCTCTTCTATAAACTTATAGGCCACTTCAGGAGTTCTGTTATTCAGAGTTCCGCCGGTGACTAAATCGATTAGTTGCCTTGTTGAGGGGTTCACACCATTGTAGAAAGTTTGCACTTGTAGCCACAAGGGTAGTCTATGGTATGGACACCTTCTCAACAAATCCTTGTATCTCTCCCATGCGTCGTAAAGTGTCTCTAAATCGATCTGCACAAAAAAAGATATATCATTCCTTAACTTGGCCGTTTTGGCTGGCGAAAAATATTTTAAAAAATTTTTCGGTCATTTGATCCCATGTAGTGATAGATCCTCGTGGAAGAGAATGTAACCACTGTTTGGCTTTATTCCTCAAGGAAAAGGGAAATAACCGAAGACGGATGGCATCATTAGAAACGCCATTTATTTTAAAGGTATCACAAAATTATAGAAAATTTGATAAATGTGTGTTAGGATCCTCATCTTGCAAACCATCAAACTGAACAAACTGTTGTATCATCTATATAGTGTTAGGTTTCAGTTCAAAATTATTTGCAGCAATAGTAGGTCTAACAATACTTGACTCAGTTTCTATTAAACTAGGTTTAGCATAATCATACATAGTATGCGGAGCATTATTTTCTGCCGCCTCTGGAGGTAGCGGATTATTCTCAGCCATCCTTTCAGTAGGATTAGTTTCGCCTTCTTGCTCTCCTTCTATGTAGTTTAGGCTTCGCCTTATCTCTATGTGATTTCTACGAATGGTACCTTCAATATCACAGTCGTAAAGTAGGGGTCCTATCGAGTTCCTTCTAGTCATAAACTAGAGTTACCTGAAAGGAGTGAGAGAAGAAAATTTAGAAAAACAAAAATAAAATTTAATTGCAAAATAAAATAAATATGGCTAAAGTAATAAAAATTAAGCGTTCTTAATATTTCAGTTCCCCGGCAATGGCGCCAAAAACTTGATCGTTGTTTTGTCGAATCTTAAAATTTATATAAAGAATGATCGAACCTGGAAACTAACTAAGATAACGATTGAGGAAAGCGCACCTATCGAATAGTAGTATAGTTTAGGCAAGACCGAAAAGTCGAATCCCAAAGGAACTAAAAGTACTAATACTAACTCTCTTTTTATTATCTAGCCTAAAAATTAAGGGATTTGTTTATTTAATCTAAAATTAATTAATAACTAAGCTAAAGAAGCAAAGACAAAGAGAATGAATTGGGGAAAATAACTTTAGGAAAAACTAATTGATTAAGACGACACCCAAGGAGAAATCCACCTAGACTTCACTTGTTATCTAACTCTGAACCAGACGATTTATTCACTTGACTTGATTTGTAAGATTCCCTAACGTATATTAATCCCTCTCTCGAGGCGACTAACGTCTAACCCTAGGTTGATTAATTGAAATCTCTTTCTAATTAAAACCCCTAGAATTGCATTAACTCGAACTATGGACTCCCATATTAAGTTTCACCCTAATTCGGAAAAATATCGTCACCCTATCTCAAGGCGCACGATCAACTCTGCTTAATTATGCTAGATCTACTCTTAGGTAGAGACTTTTGCTCCTCCACCTAAGCATATCACACTTGAATTAATATCTTAAAAATATCAACACAAAAATTAAGAACACATAATTAAGAACAAGTCAAATATTTATCATATAGTTCAGCAAATGATAACAAGATTCATCTCAGGTTTCATCCCCCTTAGGTATCTGAGGGTTTAGTTCATAACAATTAAAGAAAACATCTCAAAAGAAAAGGTAAAGCAAAACATAAGAAATCCCTAAAACCCCCTGAGGGAATTGATACTCAAGACACAGGATCTCTCCTCTAGACGCAGGATCTCTCCTTCAATTCCTTCAGGGGGTTTTATCTTTTCTCATGAGATGTTTTCTTATTTAGTTATGAACTAAACCCTCCCAAGGGATGAAACCTATGATGATTCTCGTTATTTGATTTCTAAATTATATGATACATACTTCGCTTGTTCTTAATTATCTCGCTTAATTTAATCTGATTTGCTTAAGTGGAGGAGGAATAGACCCTACCCAAGAGTAGATCTAGCATAATTGAGCGAGTTGATCGGTGCCTAGAGATAGGGTTACTAGATTTTGCCAAATTAGGTAAAACCTAATATGGGAATCCATTAATCGGTTTACTTCTTCCTTAAGGGGTTATTATAAGAGAACGAGAGTTCCACTAATTAACCTAAGGTTAGACGTTATTCGCCTCGAGAGAGGGTTTAATATAGGTTGTGGAGTCTCACGATCAAGCTAAGTAAAGAAATCATATGGTTTGGGGAATAAATAATAATCAAGTCATAGGTGGATTCTTCTTGAGGGTATTGTCTTTATCAACTGAGTTTTCCTAATGTCTTTCTTCCATTCATTCTTTTGTCTTTGCATTTAGTTTAAGTATTTCATTAATTTAATAAAACAATCACTCCATATTTCAGGCTAAATAATAGAAAGAAAGTGAGTAATAGTACTTTTAGGTTCCCTTGGTTCCATAAGATATTCTTGCCTAAGCTATACTATCTTTTCTAGAGGTGCACTTGCCTCTATCGTTGTCATAGTTAGTCTGCAGGTTCGATCATTCTTTTTATAAATATTAAAACACGACTGTTTGACACGATCAAGTTTTTGGCGCCGTTGCTAGGGAACTCTAAAATATTAAGAAATCTCTATTTCTATTACTTTAGCCATTATTCTATTATTATTCTTAGATTAATTTTTTATTTTTTTTTTTATTTTTACTAATTCTCTTTCTTTCTTTCTTGACTTGTTAGGTACCTCTAGTTTATGACTAGAAGAAGCCCGAGAGGACCATTAGAATACAAAAGTGACATTAAAGCTACCGTCAGAGAAATCATCGAGAAATTAGACGAGCTCTAGACTACCAAAGAGAAGAACAACAAGAAAGATCCAATCCCATCAAGGGATGGACGAAAACAATCCACCACCAAATGTGCAAGAACAGTAATGCTCACAGATTATGTATGATTATGCTAAACCTAATTTGACCGGAGCGTAATCTAGTATTGTTAGGCCGTTATAGTAATGCTAATAATTTTGAATTGATGCCTAACACAATACAAATGATTCAACAGTTTGTTCAAATTGATGGTTTGCGGGACAAAGATCCAAATACTCATATATCTAATTTTTTAGAATTCTGTGATAGCTTCAAAATAAATGGAGTTTCTGATGATGCCATACATCTTCGGTTATTTCCTTTTTCATTAAGGAATAAAGCAAAGCAATGGTTGAACACGTTACCACGAGGGTCAATCACCACATAGGAGCAAATGATCAAAAACTTTCTTTTAAAATATTTTCCACCAGCCAAAATGGCTAAATTTAGGAATGACATATCTTATTTTGTGCAGAATGACGCAGAAACATTATATGATGCATGGTAGAGATACAAGGACCTCCTGAGAAGATGTCCACACCATAGGTTGCCTTTGTGGCTTCAAGTCCAAACTTTTTACAACGGTGTGAATTCTTCAACGCGGTAAATGATTGATTCATCAGCCGGTGGAACTTTGAACAACAAAACTCCTGAAGCAGCTTACGATTTTATTGAGGAGATGTCATTGAACACTTATCAATGGCAAATTACAAGAGCCAAACCAACAAAATCAGCCGGAGTTTTCAGTATAGACGCAGTGACAATGCTGTCAACGCAGTGGAGTTAATGAATAAAAGCTTGATAACTTGTGTTCTTCAGAGGTACACCCAGTCATGCAATGCAAGCGAGTGGAAATGTATAATTTCGAGTACCCACACTACCAACCGGCGTAAAGACGAAGCAAAAAACTATATAGGTAACAATTTCAGATCTAATAATAATCCTTATAGTAACACTTATAACGCAGGTTGGAGGAACCACCCAAATTTTTCGTGGGGAGGACAAGGAAATCAAAGGCAGCAACCTCCTCAAAATTACCAAAATCAGCCCTATCCACAGGAAAAGACATCAAACCTTGAAGGGATGCTGACAAAATTCATGGCAGCTACAGATTCTTGTCTCTAAATGATGGAAGTAACACTTGATGAACAGTAAATCTCACTCAAGGGACTCAAGACTCAGGTGGGAGAGCTCATTACGTCAGTTGGAATACTTACTGAAATAGTATATGAACTAAGGACGGAAATTTTTTCCAAAGACACAGAGCAAGTAAAGGCAGTCACACTAAGGAGTGGCAAAGAGCTAGTTGAACCACAAAGAAAGACACCATATGACGTTATCAAGAAAAATAGTGTAGAAGTTGAGAACGACAATACATTGCCTAAAGAGAATAGAACACAAATTCCATATCCAGAAAAATTGAAGAAAGAAAAACTGGATGCTCAATACGGTAAGTTCCTTGAACTCTTTAAACAAATACATATTAACTTACCATTTGTTGAAGCTATTTCCCAGATGCCAAAGTATGCAAAATTCTTAAAGGAACTTCTCACAAACAAAATGAATCTTGAGGAAATATCAAAGGTGGAGCTTAATGAAGAGTGTTCAGCCCTTCTCCAAAATAAACTATCACAGAAGTTAAAAGATCTAGGGAGTTTCACTGTTCCTTGCTTAATTGGTAGTTTAAACATCACGAAAGCATTAGCAAACCTAGGCGCTAGTATCAACTTAATGCCTTACCGATTGTTTAAATGGCTAGATCTTGGGGAACCAAAACCCACTAGGATGAGTATTCAGTTAGCTGATAGATCTATTAAATATCCTAGAGGAGTTATTGAAGATGTCTTGGTAAAAATTGATAAATTTATTTTTTCTATTGATTTCGTTGTGTTAGACATGGATGAGGACATCAATGTTCATTTAATCTTAGGGCGTCCTTTTTTAGCCACTGCTAGAGCTATTATTGATGTGGGTGATGGCAAACTAGCACTAAGGATAGATGATGAAGAAATTATTTTCCAAATTTATGATGCCATGCAATATTCTAAAGAGCAAGATGATTCTTGTTATTTTGTTGACACTACTGATCATATTATTAAAAATTCATTATAGGAAATCCTGCAGGATGTCATGATGGAACTGTGTCTACCTGAAGGAGAGGGGGAAGAGGATGAAGGTAATAAGATCAGTTTGAATACATCATCATTTAGACAAATGAAAGAAGAAAACATTGAAGAAGGCGACGTATTAAAACAGTAAACCTTCCATCGAAGAGCCACCCAAATTGGAATTAAAACAGTTATCAAAACATTTAGAATACGATTCCTTGGGGACAATTCACGCTTCCAAAGAATCATCTCTTGAGCTAGAACCCAAGGAAAAGAGGAGCGATAAAGGTACTAAAAGAACACAAGAAAGCCATAGCTTGGAAAATTTTTGACATCAAGGGAATAAACCCGCGTTTTGCCCACAAAATTTTAATGGAAGAAGAATATAAATCGTGTGCAACCTCAAAGAAAGATTAAACTCTAACATGAAAGAAGTGGTCAAAGCCGAGGTAATCAAACTTCTAGATGCAGAATAATTTATCCTATTTCGACAAAGACTTGGGTAAGTCCCGTGCAGTAGTTCCAAAGAAAGGAGGAATGACTCAGAGTGCCCAATGAAAAGAATGAGTTAATTCCCACAAGAACGAAGCATAGGTTGGAGTGTCTCAGATAGACTACGTAAAGTGAATGATGCCACCGTAAAAGATCACTTTCCTCTACCCTTTATTGATCAAATGTTAGAAAGACTATCCAGGCATATGTACTACTGCTTCTTGGACGGACTCTCCGGCTACTTCCAAATTCCCATAGCTCCAAAAGACCAAGAGAAGATGACATTTTCATGCCCGTATGGTACGTTTGCTTATCGTAGAATGCCTTTTGGATTATGTAAAGCTCCTGCTAATTTTCAGCGTTGCATGTTGGCAATGTTTGACAAACTCGTAGAGGACATCATAGAGGTATTTATGGATGATTTCTCGGTATTCGGTAATTCATTCTAGCTTTGCCTTAAAAATTTAAAACGAGTTCTAATTAGATGTGAAGAAACCAACCTTATTTTGAATTGGGAAAATGCCACTTTATGGTTAGAGAAGGGATTGTTTTAGGACATAAGATTTTTAGAAAAGGGATTGAAGTAGATAAAGAAAAAGTTGAAACCATAGAGAAATTACCTCCTCCTAGTTCAGTGAAGGCTATTAGAAGCTTTTTAGGACATGCAGGTTTTTATAGAAGATTCATTAAAGACTTTTCTAAAATAGCTAAGCCTTTGACAAAATTACTAGAAAAAGATGTTCCTTTTAATTTCAATTAGGAATGTTTAGATGCATTCAATGTCTTTAAAGATAAATTAATAAATGCACCAATTATAATCGCACCTGATTGGAATTTACCCTTTGAACTAATGTGTGATGCAAGTGACTTTGCACTAGGCGCAGTTTTGGGACAACGAAGAGACAAGCATTTTTAGCCAATTTACTACACTAGCAGAACATTAACACCCGTTCAAGAAAATTACAACACGACTGAGAAAGAATTGCTAGCTGTAGTTTTTGCTTTTGACAAATTTAGACAATATCTAATATTATCAAAAGTTGTCGCTATAATCGACCATTCATGAATTTTCGTTATCTTTTAACCAAACTTGATGCAAAACCTAGACTCATACGATGGATTTTACTTTTACATGAATTTGACTTGGAAATACAGGATAAGAAGGGAGTTGAGAATCTTTCGGCAGATCACCTCTCAAGACTCGAAAATCCACACACCAAAAAGCTTGATGAACATGAAATAAATGAATCGTTTCTTGAAGAACAACTCTTCTCTATTACCTATTCTGAGGTACCATGGTTTGCAATTATCACAAATTATTTAGCAGCTAACGTTCTACCAAGGAAACTAACACATCACCAAAAGAAGCGATTCTTTGCTGATATAAAAAATTATTTTTGGGAAGATCCCTTTCTTTTTCGTAGATATGCAGATCAAGTAATTTGAAGATGTGTTACAACGACACATTCGAGTCGTGTGACTCACCCAATTATTTTCCTAACATTTGGTGACTCTTGAGATTGGATAGGGATCGGAGAGGATGCAAGGTGGCCCATGCAGAAGGAGATTTATTTAATTATTTTTAAAGCTTATTTATATTAAGCAATTCACATATTTTATATCGGGCTTATAGTATTAAATAATTTTAATGGAATTACTTCCGAAAATAAACAAAATTTTCAAGTTTATCCTAAAGACAAAGATTTTCCAATAAAATCATGGCGCATCAAAGATGTGTTACAACGACAGAAGCAAACAAAATCATGGAGCATTGCCATTCAGGACCATCAGGAGGACACTACAGTGGGATTAAAACAACACACAAAATACTCGAATCAGGTTTTTATTGTCCCACTCTATTCAAAGATGCTAATAGGTATGCTACCTCATGTGATAGATGCCAGAGGATAGGTAATATCTATAAACGAGATGAAATGCCTCAAACATATATGTTATCATGTGAGATATTTGACGTATGGGGTATCGATTTCATGGGACCATTCCCCAATTCATTTGGAAATAAATACTTCTTAGTGGCAGTCGGTTACATGTCAAAATGGGAAGAAGCAGAAGCCTTACCTCCCAATGATGCTAGGGTAGTAGTTAAATTTCTCAAGAAACTATTTTCCTGATTTGAGACACCGAGAGCCATCATTAGTGATAAGGGTACTCACTTCTGTAATACAAAATTTGAAAAAGTTCTAACGAAATATGGAGTATACCATAAACGACCAATTTATATCATCCTCAAACTAGCGAGCAAGTTGAGGTAGCAAACCGAGAGCTTAAGCGCATTCTAGAAAAAATGGTTGAATCAAATAGAAAAGATTGGGCGCTTAAAGTAGGCGATGCTTTATGGGCCTCTGAGCAAGATTCAAAACACCTCTAGGAACATCCCCATACAAACTTGTATATGGGAAAAGCTGTCATCTGCCATTCGAATTAGAACACAAAGCTTTTTGGGCAATAAAATTTTTGAATTCTGATATTAATGTTGCAGGAAGAAAAAGAATGATGCATATAAATGAGCTAGATGAATGAAGAGTTGAATCCTACGAGAACTCAAAATTATACAAAGAGGCAACAAAGCGACGCCACGATGCTCGTCTAAAAAGGTCAAAACAATTCGAGGTAGGAGACTTGGTCCTACTGTATAACTCAAGGCTTAAACTATTCCTGGGAAAACTAAAGTCAAGATGATCAGGCCCATTCATGATCAAAACAATCTTTCCATACTGCACCATTGAGGTAACTCATCCCTCGAAAGGCACATTCAAGGTAAATGGTCACCGACTTAAAATTTATAATGATGCAGAATATGAAGATATGAGAAAGGAGCTGCTGCTCCACGAACCCTCTTTTAGAATCAAAAATAGAGAAAGTCTAGCTTAAGACTATAAATAAGCGCTTCTCGGAAGGCAACCCGAGTGATAACTCACTAATATTAACTTTATCTTTTTAAATTTTTCTAAAATAATCTAATAGAAATGCAGGATTATTAACACGGCCATGAACACGGTGCGTTACGGCAAATGTATAAGGCAGGGACACACCACGGGCGAGGCCGGATCCGTGCATAAACAGGGGAAAAATTCTTTTCAACAACACGGGCTGCGATACCAAACACGCCCATGCCGTTCTACCGTGCAAGGCTACTGACTTGTCTAGCACAGAATTTGCATGGCCGTGCCCACGACCTTGTAAAGCTACTGACTTATTGAGCACGGTTAGAACACGGCCATTCCCCACGACCGTGCGAACATACTGACTTATTAATCATGGGCTACACACGCCCGTTTGACCCAATTGTGTGAATCAAAACACGGGCGTGGCAACGTCAACACGGCCGTGGCAAATCTGCCTGAACGCGCCTAAAACCCAAAATCGCGAAAAGCTTTGGCAAATTTAAAAACAACACGGGCATGGAAAATAACCGTGCCTCAGTCCCTATATATTAATCTAACCGTCCTCTTCCCCAAATCCAAACCCTAAAATCAAATTCAAGCCCCCCTTCCCCAATCTGGCGACCAAATCATCCTCTCCCCTCAAACCAACCTCTTTTCGATCGTCTTATCAAAAACCAACCACATGCCCACAACACCACCGTGCGCAACAACCCCACGCCCTTACTAGGCTATGCCCACACTGAAGAAACCAGCACCACCACCGTGCCCTTCACCCGTACACCTCACCCACCACCGCTCTTGGTTCCTTTTTCTTCACATTTTCGCATATTTTCTCTTTATTTAAAGTTTTGTTTGATTTTAGACTTAAAAATCTGATTCATATTGTTGAGTTTATTTTAATTTTTGTCTACTCTATGTTAAAATATGATTTTTTAGTACATTTGCTTTAATGTTCTTCTTGGTTGCTTTATTCTATTTTTCTTGTTGATTTCCATTATATAATGCATTTTCTGTTTTACCATTAATACATGTTAGATTTTATTGGATCTCCTCATTGAAGAATTGATGCTCTAGTGCAAATCAAAGTTAGCCTTTAAATCATAATTTTTATGCAACATGTTTGGTTCCCATGAGTTCTTTGTATAGCTTTATTATTTTATTTAATATTAGCCATGATTTTAGTTAGGAATTATTCTAATGAATAATGAGATTGTGGTTTGCTGATTTTAGAATTTATTCTTGAAGAAACATTTATATTGGCTATTGGTTTTGATTATTGTTAGGAAAATTCTTTGTTATATAAAGGAAGTGTTTTTTTTTCATGTATTATGTCGTCATCACGTATTAAATGATCTGTCCTGAGCAAGAAAAGAAAGGGGCTCGAAACATCATTCGAAATTGCCTCCACTGAACTCCGACGCCCTTTCTCCGATTCCTTCAAGCTACCCAAGAAGAGCATTACAAGGCATTCCAAGAATGGCCCTTAGGCATCGGAAGGTCCATTGACTGGAATGCCGTTGAACAAATAGGACTAGCAACTGACATCTGGGCCCTCATTTCAATCGAACCATGGGAGCAGTTCTTCTCAATCATCGAGCCCACATACCTGGAGCTAACGCTAGAGTTTTGCATGACTTTTACTTTGCAAATAGTGATGGAACAGTTTGACGAGTCAGGAAACAGTGCAATTCTGGTTAGGGGTATATTACGTCAATTAAGCATTCCCCAATTCGGCATAGCTCTCAGACTTTATACAAACGAATTTAGAGAGGAAAATAACCTCTCCGAGTTAGACCGAGAACTACCCTACAACCCCCTTCACTGTTGGTGGAGCCTAGCACCCACCACGAATTCTTACAACCCCAGTTGATCAAAGGCAATGCCCTTGGCCCACCCCTGAGATATATGCCCGCCATCCTAGCTCACACTATCACAGGTCGACATGAAAGCATTGGCGTGGTAAACAAGCACGATGTCTACTACTTATCGTGCATGTCAGAGGGGGACATTTTCGATTTGGCATATTTCATCACCTGTGCTATCCAGCACCAAACAGAGCAACACAGAAAGGGGATTCTATCAATGGGGCCATACATCACTAGGCTGGCTCGACACTTTGACCTACTGAACACCAACGATCAGATCACCTCCCTCACACTGTTGGGTAACATGGTACCCCAAGGCATCCAGACGATGCTACACATGGGGATGATTAAACATCGTCGAGGGATCGCCCCCCAATACAGACTAGCCACAAACTAGGAGGTGCTTGATGTAACAGACCGAATTTGACCCTAATCGAAACGGTGGTTTCGGGACCACGGATCCGAGTCCGAGAAATATTTTAATATTTTATTTTGTGTTTATTATGTGTGAATTAAAATGTGTGAAAGTTTCAGAGAAAAATTTCATCGTTTGGGTGCTTAATTTGACAAAAGGACTTAATCGCGTAAATTTTAAAAGTCTCAAACTATAGTGTAAAGTGCCTATTTGATGATGGCTTTTTAAAGTGGAGCATTAAAAGGTAAATAACCCATTTTTGAGTTAGTGGGTGGCTTATGTCAAGAATAACCTTAAGATATATGTTAGTTTTATTTTATATTAAAGGTTAAATTAGTAATTGAATAATTACTTTTATAATATGTTAAAATAACATAAACAAAACCATAATCTTTCTCACTCTCTCATGGCGAATATTGAGAAAGAAAAGGGGGCTTATGTTCTTTGATTTTCGGCACTTGGATGCTTGATTTCAAGGTTAGTTTGAATTTAGTTTTGTTAATTTTTACGTTTTGAGATCGTTGCTTCAAACCGTAGCAGACCCATGTTAAAAATTTTGAATCTAAGCATGTTTGAGGTTCGGCTTTTGATAGGTTTACATGGTTTTTGATGTTTGATGATGTTAGATAAAAGATAAGTTAAAGAAATTTGTATATTATGTATTGGAAATTTTGATGAATTTTTATTTTTAGGGCCAAATTGTAAAAATGAAATTTTAGAGGGGCTTATTTGCTAAATAACTGAAAGAAAAGGACTTGTATAGTCCCTATACATATTCAGCCCTTAAGGGGTGTTGAGAAATTTGGTGTATTTTGTGTTTTAGGTAAATAGGACTAAATTGTAAAAATTTGAAATAGTAGGGGTAAAATGGTAAATTACCTATTTATGTGCTTAGGGACTAAATTGAGATGAAATGTACTTGAATGAGCTAAATTTTAATGTGTTTTAGATCAAGAGCAAAGAAAAACAGATTTAGATCGGGCAAAGACGAAGGTTCTCGAATAGCCGATTTGCACGGTCTATCGACAGCCGAAGTAAGTCCTTAAGCACTTATATGTTTGAAAGTAAAGTATAAACATGTTAAAGGATGAAATCTAATAATATTGGCTATAGAATCATGTGTTAGCTGAATGTAAAGGTGTTAAATTGGATTAAATATATTCTGTTAATGTGATATGAACAAGTATATGTTTTCAATATGACAAGTGAATTGGTTTTGTGTATATGAATTGATAGTGATGTATATGATAAGAAATGTGAGTTAATGAATTGATTTGATAAACATATTCGGGCTTTAATGCCTAGCAGGCTTTGTGCCGATGTTATATGTCAGGCTTTGTGCCTACCAGGCCTTGTGCTTTGATTCATTTCGAGCTTCTTGCGCTAGCGAGCCCTCGTGCTTGATTCATTTTGGGCTTTAATACCTAGTAGGCTTTGTGTCGGTGTTATATGTCAGGCTTTGTACATAGCAGGCCTTGTGTTGGTGATTCATTTCAGGCTTACTACCTAGCTGGCCTCGTGCCGGTGATTTATTTCGGGCTTTAATGCCTAGCAGGCTTTTTATCGGTGATAAGCCAAAACAGAGAATTTGAGATGTATATACATAGTAGATTGAGCTATAAGCTCTAAAAAGAAAAAGGAAATTAGCTTATTATATTGGTAAGTAATAAGGTAAGTTAGTTTACTTGTATATGAGCTAATTGCGATGTGATGAATTAATGACTCGAATTGAATTTTATCTCGTGACATTAGGATTATCATTGATTGGTATGATTTATATATATATATATACGAGAAGTTGAGGTATAGACATATCTTGGTGATACTTAAAACTTGATTATGAATATGATGTGCAATGAGATCAAAATTACATTATGTTTTGTAACTTGAAATATTCAAATGCATAGGTTGTATATATGAAATGTTATTGTATAAATTCATGTGATAAACTACTATTGATTAGATTAAGGATATGACCAATATTTGGCTAGGTGAAACTCTGATTGAATTATCTATGCTAATTGCCGCAAGAATGGAAGTTAAAGTGTTAAGTATGTGTGTATATGTCATAAATATTGCTTGAGACTTACTAAGCTAGCAAGCTTACTGTGTGTATTCTTGTTTACCCTTGTTTTATAGATTTTAGGTTCAAGCTACGGACTCGAAGGATCTAGGAAGAAGTCAACCACACTATTGACTTTCTTTTGGTATTGAATAACTTAGTTTTGTACTAAAAAGGGCATGTATAGGTTAGACTAAACAGTATAACTAATGTTTTGTAATCGTGTAAATATGCTAGCCATGCGAAAATGGCTATCTATTTTGGATAACTTGTTTTGTGTTTTGATGATATAGTTTGCTCATGCCATGAATTATCATTTGTGTTTGGATGTGGTTTAGGCATTATATGAAATGGTTTAATAGATATATGCCATGACATGTATATGTATTTTGATCTTTGATGGTCACTTTGATAGATTAAGGTAGAATTTTAATCATGCATATATGTGATAGGTTAATAAAGAGAGATGTTAGGCATTTCAATTTCATGAAATTGATATGAATATGAATTTGAGTTATATGCTTGTGAAGTATGTATCTAGATATGCATCAAATTCGGTTGTTTTAAATAGGATGAATTATATTGAATAAAATGGGTATGTGTATTCGGCCAAATCTAGGTGACCATTGCAAATGTGGCTAAAATGTTTAAAATAGTTAGGCATAGTCGAGTATGGAAAAGAGTGCATAATTGAGATGTATGAATTTATATATATATATATATTTATATATGTATTCGGCTTGTTGAATTGCTTGTTTTAATTGAGTGCATAAAATTGTTAAACTCGGTTTATGCTAGGTAATGTGCATAAAATGCCAATAATGGAACCATGCATATTCGGCCTTTTAGTGGGTGTACAATTGATGTGTAATGGTTGCACGCATTAGTTTATTTGTAACTGAGACTTTATTCTATAAGAAGCTTAGACACTTATGAGATTTCATGAAATCTACTTATTTATGTGTTATTGATGTATTATACACAGTATGATGAATTAGGTTCATCGATGATTCTTTTGTGAATGATTTGGATCTAATATATATGTTATGTGTTACACATGTGTGAATTATTTGTTTATAGATAATTCTTTAATAAAGATGATCATCCATGATTCAATTATTTTAGCTTAAGTGTTAGATTGCATGGTAACACCTGTAAACCCTTATCCGGCGATGGACTCGGGTCAAGGGGTGTTACATTTGATTGGTATCAGAGCTTACGGTTTAGTCGATTCTAGGACTATCGTAGCGCGTGTGAGTCTAGCTATACATGCCTTTATCATATATCGATTGTGTGGTGACTTCTGATATTCTGAACTATGTTTTATATAGTAAATGGACACTGATCCTGAAAGAGCCGTAGCGGATGATTTGGAGAGTGTAGCGCCTAACCGTGTACACAGATCAGTGCCGGTAGACTCTCGACCAGTTTTGGGTAGCCATGAGGGGGAGGCTAAACAAGCCTTCCATCAGATGATGAACGAGTGGTTTACCCAGTTTATCCGAGACTAACTCTACTGTACACCAACCTCCACCCCGAATAATCCATCTCGATTCCTTTAGACTTCGATGATAGATCCAATGAGATCTAGTAGGCCTCCGATTGATAAAATCAGAAATTTGGGGTAGAAGAATTCAAGGCCAATGATGATGATGACGCGAGTGAGCCAAATGTGGCTTGATAACACTATTCGGTACTAAATGAGTTATCTTGTACTCGCACAAATGCCCAAGTGTGCTATATCTTTACTTTGGGACACCGCATATCATCGTGGAATACACTAGTATCGGTGGTTACGAAAGAAAAGTGACGTGGTATTTCTTCCAGAATGAATTCCACAAGAAATATATCAGTCAAAGATTCATTGATCAAAAATGAAAAAAATTTCTTGAACTGAAACAGGGAAGGATGACCGTGACAGAATATGAATGGAAATTTGTCAGGCTTAGCAGATATGCTAGAGAGTGTGTATCAACTGAAGCCATTATGTGCAAAAGGTTTGAAGACGGTCTGAATGAAGAGATAAAGTTGCTTGTTGGCATTCTTGAAATTCAAGAATTTGTGACTCTAGTTGTGCGAGCTTGCAAAGCTGAAGAGCTCGAGAAAGAGAAAAGAAAGGCTGAGACAGAAGCTAGAGACATTCGTAAGAGGTCATCGGGTAAGACTTTCCATTCCACATCTAAGAAGTTCAGAGATGATTTTAGCCGACATAAAGTTACTTCAGATTTACTTAGACGTGATCGACCTCTAGTGGGCTCCCGAGCTACCTCGATGGCCAGTGTTGGTAACATCCCACGAATCGTGTTGAATGCAAACATTGTGGAAAATGGCATTCTGGGAGTTGTAGAGTTCGTGATCGGTCCTACTTTAAATGTGGATCCTCAGACCATTTTATTCGAGAGTGCCCGATGTTAGCCGAAAGCGTAATACGATGTAACTCTAGACCGAAAGCAAAGGCACCAAAGATGGGCGCATACGACCCAAACATTACGGCAATGTAGTTGGCAGTCAGAGAGGGACGAAGAACACTGCAGTTCGATCTGAGGCTAGAGCTCCAGCTAGAGCTTATGCTACTCGAGCTAGAGAGGATGCTTCTTCTCCAAATGTCATTACCGATACTTTCACCCTTTATGATACTACTACGATTGCATTGATTGATCTTGGTTCGACCCATTCATATGTGTGTGAAACTCTAATATTCGGTAAGACTCTGCCAGTTGAGTCTGCTGAGTTTGTGATTCGTGTGTCCAACCCTTTGGGTAGATGTGTGTTTGTTAATAAAGTGTGCAAAGGTTGCCCGCTGATGATTCGGGATTTTGCTTCCCTACCAATTTAATGTTGTTGCCCTTGATGAGTTTGATATAATTTTGGGAATGGATCGTTAACTTCGCATGATGCAAATGGTGAATTGCGAAAAGAAAGCTTATTGATTTGAGACATCGAGCGGTGAGATCATTAGAATTGAATCCAAATGATTTAAGTGGGTTTCTCTGATTATATCCTCGATGTTAGCCTGAAAGTATGTAAGAAAAGGGTGCGAAGCTTATTTGGCTTATGTACTGGATAATAAATTGTCTGAGAAATAGATTGAATCTGTACCGGTTGTATGTGAATACCCAGATGTGTTTCCTGAAGAACTACCGGGTTTACCACTAGTACGAGAGATTGAGTTCGGCATTGAATTGGTATCGGGAATGACTCCGATTTCGATAGCTCCGTATCGGATGGCACTTACTGAGTTAAAAGAGTTAAAAGCACAGTTGCAAGAGTTAACAGATAGAGGATTTACGCGACCGAGCTTCTCTCCTTGGGGTGCACCAGTTCTTTTTGTGAAAAAGAAAGATGGAACGATGTGAATGTGTATTGATTTTCGGCAACTGAATAAGGTAACTATGAAGAATAAGTACCCGTTACCTAGGATTGATGACTTGTTTGATTAGTTGAAAGGGGCTTCAGTATTTTAAAAGATAGATTTGAGATCGGGCTATTATCAGTTGCGAGTCAGAGGTACAGATGTGCCAAAGACTACATTCAGGACGAGATACAGACATTTTGAGTTTCTGGTTATACCTTTTGGACTCACTAATGCACCAGCTATTTTTATGGATCTAATGAATCGAGTCTTCAGACAGTTTTTGGATCAGTTTGTAGTAGTGTTTATTGATGATATACTGATCTACTCCAAAAATAAAATCGAGCATGCCGAGCATCTGAGATTAGTGCTACAAACTTTGAGAGATCAACAGTTGTATGCGAAGTTTAGTAAGTGTGAGTTCTGGATGAAAGAGGTCAGCTTTTTGGGACATGTTGTTTCAGCATCAAGTACAAAGTTTCGGCTATACTTTATTGGAAGCCACCGAAGAATGTTTTTGAGATTCGAAGTTTTTCGGGACTTGCGGGCTACTACAGACGGTTTGTGAAAGGTTTTTCTGTGATAGCTACACCTTTGACAAGACTACTTCAGAGAGATGTAAAGTTCGAGTGGTCGGAAAATTGTCAGAAGAGTTTCGATCAGTTGAAAGCCCTTTTGACAGAAGCTCCAGTATTAGCTCAGCCTGAATCGGGTAAGGAATTTGTTGTGTATTCTGATGCTTCCATAAGTGGTTTGGGCTATGTATTGATGCAGGAAGGCGAGTAGTAGCCTACGCATCGAGACAATTGAAGCCGCATGAAAGAAATTACCCGACGCATGATTTGGAACTTGCAGCCATTGTATTCGCACTGAAGATTTGGCATCATTACTTATTCGACGAGAAATGTCATGTTTACTCGGATCACAAAAGTTTGAAGTATTTGATAACTCAAAAAGACCTGAATTTAAGACAACGCAGGTGGTTGGAATTGTTAAAAGATTACGAATTGGTAATTGACTATCATCCGGGAAAAGCTAATGTTGTTGCGGATTGAATGCACATGTGGTTATGTCCAGAGATGGTTCGATCATAGCTGAGATGAAGGCTAGACCGTTGTTTATTCAGCATATTAGTGATGCACAGAAAGTTGACAAAGATATAACTTCTAGACGAGCACATGTTGAGATGTTGCGTTCTTGAATTTGAAGGGTCGTGGGAACAATACCTACATTTGATTGAATTTGCTTACAATAATAGCTTTCAATCTAGTATCAAAATGGTGCCTTATGAAGCCTTGTACGGGTGAAAATGTCGAACACTGTTATATCGATCGAGCTCAGCGAGAATAAGATACTCGGCGTTGATTTGATTAAAGAAACAGAACAGAAGGTAGTTATTATTAGAGGCAATTTGAAAGCTGCTTCGGATCGTCAAAAGTCCTATGCTGATTTAAAATGTAAAGACATTGAATTTCAAGTTGGAGATCGAGTATTCTTGAAAGTTTCTCCGTGGAAAAAGGTACTCTGATTTGGTCGAAAAGGCAAACTTAGTCCGAGATTCATCGGACCTTATGAAATTACTGAATGCATTGGGCCTGTTGCTTATAGATTGAAGTTGCCCTCTAAGTTAGAAAAGATACATGATGTATTTCACATTTCGATGCTTCGTAAGTACAGATCAAATTCGTCTCATGTGATCACACCGTCTGAGATTGAAATCTGACCCGATATGATGTATGAGGAAAACCGATCCATATTTTAGCTCAGGAAAAGAAAGAGTTAAGAAACAAGAAAATTCCATTAGTGAAAGTACTGTGGAAAAGGCACGGAGTTGAAGAGGCAACGGGAGCCTCAAGATTCAATGAGGCAATCAAACACCCACACCCTACCACGAGAATGGATGGATCCGTCTTCCTCAAGTAACTGTGTTCAAATTCATTCGCATATTTTGAAAATCGTGAGTTTTGGAAGATAGCTCGTTGTGGGTTGGGCTTGATTTGAAAAAATTTATTTTTATAACAAAAACCCATTTATTTCAAGTGACAAAATATTTAAACTCATTTCATATTAAGTGGGCTTACTCTTTATAAAGCCCTAAACTCATAACATAGTAATTATAGTAGAAATAAAAATTAAATCACTATGGCCTTATTACATAAAATGAAACCCAAAATAATAAATTGTACAAGATTTAAAATAAAAAAATATTCAAATTAAATGAACTTCAAGTCGATCATGGCCACCACAAGTTCTCGCAGTCCCGGTCCATTATCGCTCATCACCAAACATATTCCCACAACGGGTGAGTCGATAGACTCAGTGTAACCAACACTAAACATAATAGAAATAGGCACACCATAAAAATCATATGCATATAACAATTTCAAGGTAATGATGCAAACCCAACCCAAACCTATATGCCATCCGCTACACTCCACCCGCACCAACTCAGTACCTTTGTGGGGACTACTAAGTCAACCTCCATCCGCTACACTCCATCGAAGGCGTCAGCTGCTTGACGTGCTCATCGCCCATCGATAATATTGTGGCATAGCCACCATCGTAATGTAACCGGTTACCACTTAGTGAGACCAAGTCATCACATTCACTTAGTGAGACCAAGTCATCACATTCACTTAGTGAGACCAAGTCATCACTTTCACTTATAACGCTGGTGAGACCGTAGTCAACACCTTCTTCCCTTTCACATAAATCCCGAATGCCCCAAATTATAAATATCATGCATAACATATTTTTATTTCACTTTCACATCACTTTTCACTTGTATAACATTTATTTCAGTAATCCTAGTAGAAGTAGGAAAACGCATCAATACTTTGTACCATAATATGGCACTTTAGCCACTTTCTTTCACTTTCACATTAGCATATATAACATATTTAAACCATAAAACTATTAAGAATAGTGTGGAATACACACCGATTTGTTTAGCGATTCCTTGAGATTTGAAAGCAAGATCTAATGTTTAGATCCTAATTCCTACATTTGGTTTATCAAATATTACTTTAGCATAAATTCTATTTTGGGTTATAATATCCAAATCCTAGTAGGATTTGTAAAGAGGCTTACCTTTGATGCCGATTTGATGTTTATTCAAATCCCTAATCTTTGTTTTCCTTCACTTGATATTCACCAACCTTGAAACCTCAACATAAATTAGTTTTCGCTTTTAATAATTACGGATCTAATCTAGGTAATCACATAACTTTGGCCAATACCTTTGGGGCTTACCTTATGGATTTTAAATCCCAAACTTCACCTCCTTTTTCCTTGAAATCGGCAACTTTCTAGATCTCCTGAATAGATTAGTTTTGATCAATTTGATCTAATTGATCGAGATTTGGCCTCAATAATGTATAGACTCACTTACCTCAAATCCCAAGTTGATCTTTATTTCAATTTCTGCCAAATCACTTGTTAGATTTGATCTATTATTAATTCATGGAGGAATCTTTTGCCGATTGTATAATGATGTACTTACCTTGTTTTGAATCCCTAAGATCCCTTATGCTATTCGCTATGGCACTATTGTGGATCTCAAAGCTTTGGCTTTTGTGGATGAATAGTAGAAGAGAAGAAAAGAAAGAAAAGATGGAGAGAGTTTTTGACAAGGAATTTCTATCAAGAGAAGAGGAAAGATTGTTGCTACTTTCTCTAGGAGGTTTCGCAAGATGTTGAAGAGAAGAGAATGGCTCTTTTCTTTTCTTTCTTTGGCCGAATCTATTAGCCTCGAGTCCCTAATTCAAACCAATTCTTCACTTGTGATAAGTTTTAGTTTTATCAATATGAAATTCCATCAAATCTCCTAATTAGCCAAGAGTTTTTATTAAATAGAAATTCTCTTCCTTGTGCCGTCAACTCTCCACTCATGGAGACAAAATTTTATTTCTTTTATTTGTTTCCTTGATGACTCAAACTCGTGCCCAAAACCTCTTGCATTTGGGCCATTTCCTAGGGCCTTAGGGGCATCTTGTGCCACATTTCCAAGTCCGTTATTGGGTCAAATTTTATGTTCTTTATATTTTTAGGGTCACTTGGCCCTAAGCTCCCTTTGGGCTCTTAAATTTGACATTAGGGTCATTTTAAGTTTCCTAAAATTTTCGCATGCTCAGATTTTCCAAGTTTCCAAAATGTTTAGTTTCCTATTTTGGCTTGGTTTCCAAAATGTTTAGTTTCCTATTTTGGTTTGGTTTCCAAAGAAATGTTTAGTTTCCTATTTTGGTTTGGTTTCCAAAATGTTCACTTTTCCTAATTCCTTTAGGTTTCAAAATGTCTAGGTTTCCAAAATGTCCATTTCCATTTCCATTTCCATTTCCATTTCCATTTCCATTTCCATTTCCATTTCCATTTCCATTTTCATTTCCATTTTCATTTCCATTTTCATGCATTTCTAGGTTTCAAAAGTATCAAAAGTTTATTCATAGTACTTGAAACTTGTCATTTCATACAATTAAACTCGAAATGCATAGGCCTTATTCGTGATGTTACTGACAACAATATCCGACGTTGTTTAATCGGTAAGATTTTCTTGGCGAAAATCCTTAAGGGGAGAGTTGTAATGATCGAATTTGACCCTAATCGAACGGTGGTTTCGGGACCACTAATCCGAGTTCGAGAAATATTTTAATATTTTATTTTGTGTTTATTATGTGTGAATTAAAATGTGTGAAAGTTTCAGAGAAAAATTTCATCGCTTGGGTGCTTAATTTGACAAAAGGGACTTAATCGCGTAAATTTTAAAAGTCTCAAATTATAGTGTAAAATGCCTATTTGATGATGGCTTTTAAAGTGGAGCATTAAAAGGGTAAATAACCCATTTTGAGTTAGTCGGTGGCTTATGTCAAGAATAACCTTAAGATATATGTTAGTTTTATTTTATATTAAAGGTTAAATTAGTAATTGAATAATTACTTTTATAATATGTTAAAATAACATAAACAAAACCATCATCTTTCTCACTCTCTCATGGCTGAATATTGAGAAAGAAAAGGGGGCTTATGTTCTTTGATTTTCGCACTTTGATGCTTGATTTCAAGGTTAGTTTGAATTTAGTTTTGTTAATTTTTACGTTTTTGAGATCGTTGCTTCAAACCGTAATTTAACCCATGTTAAAAATTTGAATCTAAGCATGTTTGAGGTTCGGCTATTGATAGGTTTATATGGTTTTGATGTTTGGTGATGTTAGATAAAAGATAAGTTAAAGAAATTTGTATATTATGTATTGGAAATTTTGATGAATTTTTGTTTTTAGGGCCAAATTGTAAAAATGAAATTTTAGAGGGGCTTATTTGCTAAATAACTGAAAGAAAAGGACTTGCATAGTCCCTATACATATTCGGCCCTTAAGGGGTATTGAGAAATTTGGTGTATTTTGTGTTTTAGGCAAATAGGACTAAATTGTAAAAAATTGAAATAGTAGGGGTAAAATGGTAAATTACCTATTTATGTGCTTAGGGACTAAATTGAGATCAAATGTACTTGAATGAGCTAAATTTTAATGTGTTTTAGATCAAGAGCAAAGAAAAACGAATTTAGATCGGGGAAAGACGAAGGTTCTTGAATAGTCGATTTTTACAGTCTATCGACAGCCGAAGTAAGTCCTTAAGCACTTATATGTTCGAAAGTAAATTATAAACATGTTAAAGGATGAAATATAATAATATTGACTATAGAATCATGTGTTAGCTGAATGTAAAGGTGTTAAATTGGATTAAATATATTCGTTAATGTGATATGAACAAGTATATGTTTTCAATATGACAAGTGAATTGGTTTTGTGTATATGAATTGATAGTGATGTATATGATAAGAAATGTGAGTTAATGAATTGATTTGATAAACATATTCGGCTTTAATGCCTAGCGTGCTTTGTGCGGTGTTATATGTCGTGCTTTGTGCCCAGTGTGCCTTGTGCGGTGATTCATTTCTGAGCTTCTTGCCTAGCGTGCCTCGTGTTTGATTCATTTCAGCTTTAATGCCTAGCGTGCTTTGTCTTTGGTGTTATATGTCCGGCTTTGTGCCTAGCAGTGCCTTGTGCTTTGATTCATTTCGAGCTTCTCGCCTAGCGTGCCTCGTCTAAGTGATTTATTTCGCTTTAACGCCAGCGTGCTTTTTTGCCTATGATAAGCCAAAACAGAGGATTTGAGATGTATATACATAGTAGATTGAGCTATAAGCTCTAAAAAGAAAAGGAAATTAGCTTCTTATATTGGTAAGTAATAAGGTAAGTTAGTTTACTTGTATATGAGCTAATTGCGATGTGATGAATTAATGACTCGAATTGAATTTTATCTCGTGACATTAGGCTTATCATTGATTGGTATGATTTATATATATATATATATGAGAAGTTGAGGTATAGACCTATAATGGTGATACTTAAAACTTCGGTTATGAATATGATGTGCAATGAGATCGAAATTATGTTATGTTTCTGTAACTTGAAATATTCAAGTGCATAGGTTGTATATATGAAATGTTATTGTATAAATTCATGAGATAAACTACTATTGATTAGATTAAGGATATGACCAATATTTGGCTAGGTGAAACTCGGATTGAATTATCTATGCTAATTGCCGCAAGAATGGAAGTTAAATTGTTAAGTATGTGTGTATATGTCATAAATATTGCTTGAGACTTACTAAGCTAGCAAGCTTACTGTGTGTATTCTTGTTTACCCTTGTTTTATAGATTTTAGGTTCAAGCTACGGACTCGAAGGATCTGGGAAGAAGTCAACCACACTATCGACTTTCTTTTGGTATTGAATAACTTGGTTTTGTACTAAAAAGGGCATGTATAGGTTAGACTAAACAGTATAACTAATGTTTTGTAATCGTGTAAATATGCTAGCCATGCGAAAATGGCTATCTATTTTGGATAACTTGTTTCGTGTTTTGATGATATAGTTTGCTCATGCCATGAATTATCATTTGTGTTTGGATGTGGTTTAGGCATTATATGA
Source organism: Gossypium rotundifolium (assembly GCA_025506655.1). Classification (NCBI taxonomy): domain Eukaryota; kingdom Viridiplantae; phylum Streptophyta; class Magnoliopsida; order Malvales; family Malvaceae; genus Gossypium; species Gossypium rotundifolium. The sequence continues at coordinate 115,821,101 of CP106734.1, read as the reverse complement.
AATGGTTTAATAGATATATGCCATGACATGTATATGTATTTTGATCTTTGATGGTCACTTTGTTAGATTAAGGTAGAATTTTAATCATGCGTATATGTGATAGGTTAATAAAGAGAGATGTTAGGCATTTCAATTTCATGAAATTGATATGAATATGAATTTGAGTTATATGCTTGTGAAGTATGTATCTAGATATGTATCAAATTCAGTTGTTTTAAATAGGATGAATTATATTGAATAAAATGGGTATGTGTATTCGGCCAAATCTAGGTGACCATTGCAAATGTGGCTAAAATGTTTAAAATAGTTAGGCATAGTTGAGTATGGAAAAGAGTGCATAATTGAGATGTATGCATTTTTATATATATATATTTATATATGTATTCGGCTTGTTGAATTGCTTGTTTTAATTGAGTGCATAAAATTGTTAAACTCGATTTATGCTAGGTAATGTGCATAAAATGCCAATAATGGAACCATGCATATTCGGCCTTTTAGTGGGTGTACAATTGATTTTTAATGGTTGCACCCATTAGTTTATTTGTAACTAAGACTTTACGCTATAAGAAGCTTAGACACTTATGAGATTTCATGAAATCTACTTGTTTATGTGATATTGATGTATTATACACGGTATGATGAATTAGGTTCATTGATGATTCTTTTGTGAATGATTTGGATCTAATATATATATGTTATGTGTTACACATGTGTGAATTATTTGTTTATAGATAATTCTTTAATAAAGATGATCATCCATGATTCAATTATTTTAGCTTAAGTGTTAGATTGCATGGTAACACCTGTAAACCCTTATCCGACGATGGACTCGGGTCAAGGGTGTTACACTTGAGGACATTATCGATGATTTCCAACCGGTCCCAAGCCAAGAGCTACCATATCCAAAGAACTTCGATGGCAAATATCTCTACACGCCTCACGCATTCGAGTAAAGATTACATCCAAAGAAGCCATGAAACCTTCGCTCGGCGCTTTGATGGGATCGAGGCTACCCTTCACAAACCTGCCATCACTTTCATATATCACCACCGACACCGCCACGAGATCCAGCTTGACGATGAGGACCTTTGAATCCTCACTTTCATATATCATCATTTACTTCCTTTATTTTAAAACTTTTTATCGATGTTGCGTTTGAATTTGAACTTTTACTAGTATTACATTTTTTTTCCTTTCCTCTCATTTACCATTGACTATCTAATTTCTTAAGAATCCCTAACCAATTATATACTTCAAGATCGTTAACAAAGTGACTTTGCGAATTACACACCTCACACCCACAAACTCGTGGATCATCCAGATTTCGTGGAGTATTACTTTTCCCACTTCTCTTTTGATTTTACATCTAATTATCATTATCTATCTTTGTACATTGAGGAAATGTATATCTTAAGTGTGGGGTAATAGTGCCTAACTTTTGTATAATTCTCAAAACCACAATTTAGTCTTGATCTTAAGTATTTTTCTCATATCATTAATAGGGTGAAATTTCTAATGATTTATGATTTTTATGGATATGTTTTAGAGTAAGTCATAGTTAATTGTGCATTGATGATCAAATTTGAAGAATACTAGAGAATCGAGCATGATAAGTCTACTTTCTAAAAATTAAAATTGATAGGTTGTCGAACCGAATTTGAGTATCACCTTGAAGTTCAAAATTTATAATGTTTGATGTCAAAAACACCCATAATTTTTATGAGGTTTTGAGCCTTATAGAGCATATATTCTTTTTCGTGCTCACTTTATTGATTATGAGTGTGTCAACTTTGAACTGTTATTCTAGAACTTGCCTCGTTTATACATGTCGAGACCACATTAATGATTTGATATACTGAGATGATAAAGGCATCCAGGTTTTAACCCTTTCACTCTACTAAAACGCCTACCAACATAAATAACCCCTACTGAACCCCGTTGAATCCTAACAACCTTTTTATTGACTCACCCACTAATATTAAACAATGAATCCCTTTGTATTTGTTATCAACATTCCTTTGACTACCCCTCTATCGAGAATTGATTTGATCAGTTGCCGAATTAGGTTATTTCAATTATCAAAGTTCTTTCTATTAAGTTTTTCTTGGTTTGTTCTTAAAAAAAAATCCAAGTTTATTCAATATTAGTAGTATATAAAAGAGCTTAGAGCATTTAAACTCCAATTGTTGAAGAAAAAGCTCGTATTAAAGTATTATCAAATTTTAGGCGATGAAAATACTCTTCATTATAGAGTAATTATCAATAGTAGGTATTATTAGTTTTCATTCAAGTAAATATGCATATTTAGTTTAATGTTTCTAGTTAGGTAATTTGTCAAGTCAATCTCGATTCTAACCTTCTAATTCAATTTGTATCCACACCTTTAAACCCTAGCCCGTTACATAACCCTAATAAAGACCTTTTGATTTGTGTATCATCTCATATACATGGTGGAGATTCGATTTTCGTGCAAGCCTATTGGATTAACTTTTCAGGTCCGACTCTTGAGTGCCTTATTGAGAACCTTAAACACCTTTGAGTGATTTGAGTGAATCTTTAGTGAGGATGTCAATCCTTGTCAGTTTTGAATTAAAGGTAATTACTCGGATAAGAGGAGACACCTATGTTTTCGTACTACTACAAAGGTATGACTTAACTTGGTTGAATATTTAGGGTTCTTTCAATTAAATTTTCCTCGTATAAGTTATCTATGAATTATGATGAGACATTGTCGATAGGAATTATGAATTATGGAAAGTTCATTTTAATTATAAGTTGTGAATTTTGCTTGAGGACAAGCAAAAGCTTAATCCATGATTCAATTATTTTAGCTTAAGTGTTAGATTGCATGGTAACACTGTAAACCCTTATCCGACGATGGACTCGGGTCAAGGGGTGTTACACTTGAGGACATTACTGATGATTTCCAACCAGTCCCAAGCTAGTAGCTATCATATCCAGCAACTTCGATGGCAAATATCTCTACACGCCTCACACGATTCGCAAGATTACATCCGGCGGTTTTCGAAACCGCTCAACGTTTTGATGGGATCGAGGCTACCCTTCAGCAAACTTGCCATCACTTTCATATATCACCACCGACACCGCCACAGGATCCGGTTGACGATGAGGACCTTTGAATCCTCACTTTCATATATCTGTCATTTATTTCCTTTAGTTTAAAACTTTTTATCTGATGTTGCGTTTGAATTTGAACTTTTACTAGTATTACATTTTTTTTCCTTTCCTCTCATTTACCATTGACTATCTAATTTCTTAAGAATCCCTAACCAATTATATACTTCAAGATAGTTAACAAAGTGACTTTGCAGAATTACACACCTCACACCCACAAACTCAGGGATCATCCAGATTTCAGGGAGTATTACTTTTCCCACTTCTCTTTTTGATTTTACATCTAATTATCATTATCTATCTTTGTACATTGAGGGAAATGTATATCTTAAGTGTGGGGGTAATAGTGCCTAACTTTTTGTATAATTCTCAAAACCCTGAATTTAGTCTTGATCTTAAGTATTTTTTCTCATATCATTAATAGGGTGAAATTTCTAATGATTTATGATTTTTATGGATATGTTTTAGAGTAAGTCATAGTTAATTGTGCATTGATGATCAAATTTGAAGAATACTAGAGAATCGAGCATGATAAGTCTACTTTCTAAAAATTAAAATTGATAGGTTGTCGAACCGAATTTGAGTATCACCTTGAAGTTCAAAATTTATAATGTTTGATGTCAAAAACACCCATAATTTTTATGAGATTTTGAGCCTTATAGAGCATATATTCTTTTTCGTGCTCACTTTATTGATTATGAGTGTGTCAACTTTGAACTGTTATTCTAGAACTTGCCTCGTTTATACATGTCGAGACCACATTAATGATTTGATATACTGAGATGATAAAGGCACCCAGGTTTTAACCCTTTCACTCTACTAAAACGCCTACCACATAAATAACCCCTGCTGAACCCCGTTGAATCCTAACAACCTTTTTATTGACTCACCCACTAATATTAAACAATGAATCCCTTTGTATTTGTTATCAACATTCCTTTGACTACCCCTCTATCGAGAATTGATTTGATCAGTTGCCGAATTAGGTTATTTCAATTATCAAAGTTCTTTCTATTAAGTTTTTCTTGGTTTGTTCTTAAAAAAAATCCAAGTTTATTCAATATTAGTAGTATATAAAAGAGCTTAGAGCATTTAAACTCCAATTGTTGAAGAAAAAGCTCGATTAAAGTATTATCAAATTTTAGGCGATGAAAATACTCTTTATTATAGAGTAATTATCAATAGTAGGTATTATTAGTTTTCATTCGAAGTAAATATGCATATTTAGTTTAATGTTTCTAGTTAGGTAATTTGTCAAGTCAATCTCGATTCTAACCTTCTAATTCAGCCTGTATCCACACCTTTAAACCCTAGCCCCGTTACAACCCTAATAAAGACCTTTTGATTTGTGTATCATCTTATATACAGTGGTGGAGATTCGATTTTCAGGCAAGCCTATTGGATTAACTTTTCAGGTCCGACTCTTGAGTGCCTTATTGAGAACCTTAAACACCTTTGAGTGATTTGAGTGAATCTTTAGTGAGGATGTCAATCCTTGTCAGTTTTGAATTAAAGGTAATTACTCAGATAAGAGGAGACACCTATGTTTTCGTACTACTACAAAGGTATGACTTATCTTGGTTGAATATTTAGGGTTCTTTCAATTAAATTTTCCTCGTATAAGTTATCTATGAATTATGATGAGACATTGTCGATAGGAATTATGAATTATGGAAAGTTCATTTTAATTATAAGTTGAGAATTTTGCTTGAGGACAAGCAAAAGCTTAAGTGTGGGGGCATTTGATAAACCGTAAAAGTAACATATTTAACCCCTTATTTAATATACTTTTAGATGATTTAGCCCTTGATTTAGGTAAAAAGGTGCTTTTAATCCTTTCTTTTCATGTTTATAATCAGGAAAGCACCCGAGGACAAAAAGAACACAAAATGGGCTTAAAATAGAGTAATTGGGCCTTAGCAAGAAATCAACACGGCCTGGCACAATGACTGCACGATCGTATCTCGACGATTACCTAGAGCACGGCCCAACTCACGAGTTGCACGGCCGCGCTTCATCTCAATACCACACACGGGCGTGTCAAGCGATCTATATGGCCATGTCCTAATCGACAGACTTGAAACACGGCCTGAATCTCGACTTACACGGTCGTGCCCAAAATGACAGAATCAAGGCACGGCCCAACCACGATTTATACGGACGTGTACCATGGGCGTGCCCCTGTCGCGGGAATGAGAAATTTCACTCAGAATTGGATGTTTGAAGCCAAATAAACATACTCCTAAGTCTACTCAAACACCCTAATAGTAATTCTACTTGAATGAGGTACTTAAGAGCCAAGTATAGCATCCCAAAGCCTATATAAACAACCCAAGGTAGACATTAAGAGGGGGCTTTTTACAGAGGCTTTTGCCGAAGCTTTCATCTTTTAGGGAAGCACTTGAAAATAGCCAGTTGATCCATCTCAAGAAGCCGGAGCTCTATTCAAGACGGAAGATCTCTCCTTCAATTCCTTTAGGGGGTTTTATGGATTTCTTATGTTTTGTTTTATCTTTTCTCTTGAGATGTTTTCTTATTTAGTTATGAATTAAACCCCTTAGATACCTAAAGGGGATGAAACCTATGACAGATTCTGTTATTTGATTTCTAAATTATATGATAAGTACTTGGTTTGTTCTTAATTATGTTGCTTAATTTAATCTGATGTGCTTAGGTGGGGAGGAATAGACCCTACCTAAGATTAGATCTAGCATAATTGAGCGGAGTTGATCGAGAGCCTAGAGATAGGATTACGAGATTTTGTCAGATTAGGGTGAAACCTAATATGGGAATCCATTGATCGATTTACTGCTTCCTTAGGGGGTTATTATAAGAGAATGAGAGTTCAACTAATTAACCTAAGGTTAGACGTTATTCGCCTCGAGAGAGGGTTTAATATAGGTTAGGGAGTCTCACGGATCAATCTAAGTAAAGAAATCATATCGTTTGGGGAATAAATAATAAGTGAAGTCATAGGTGGATTTTTCCTGAGGGTATCGTCTTTATCAATTGAGTTTTCCTAAAGTCTTTATCCCATTCATTCTTTTGTCTTTACATTTAGTTTAAGTATTTCATTAATTTAATAAAACAAGCACTCCATATTTTAGGCTAAATAATAGAAAGAAAGTGAGTAGCAGTACTTTTAGGTTCCCTTGGGTTCGATAAGATATTCTTGCATAAGTTATACTACTGTTCGGTAGGTGCATTTGCCTCTATCGTTGTCATAGTTAGTCTACAGGTTCGATCATTCTTTTTATAAATATTAAAACGTGATTGTTTGACATGATCAATACAACTCCCTATATTTCATTGGGATTGGCATAAATTGGAGCTTCTCAGTGTTCTACTTTGTGCCGGTCTCCTGCCTTGATGAGCCTTATTGACCGGTAGCCATCGTTCTTGGCCAATTTATCGTAATCGATTTTGAGTAACCTTTGTTATATGCACTCATGTTGTTCACCTCATTTTCCTTTTTCCTTGAGGTTGACCTTTTGTTACTCTCTCCTGCATCTATCTTTCCACTCCTTATCATATTCTCGATCCTTTCACCGGTCATCACCATGTCTGAAAAACTTTTCGTAACGCTTCCTATCATATGAGTGATGAGCGGGGCCTTTAGGGTGTTGATAAAGAGCATCGTAGTTTCTTTTTATAGGATCGCCAGCTGAACTTGTATGGAAACTTCCCTCCATCTTTGTGCATATTGTCAAAAGCTCTCACTCGGTTTCTTCTATATGCTTCGCAAAGTAATTCTATCAGGAGTCATATCCGTTACATGACAATACTGTTTCATGAATGCTTATGCTAAGTCCCTCCAGGAACCAATTTTAGTACAGCTCAATTGGTTGTACCATTTGGATGCTGCTCCCACCAAGCTGTCTTGGAAGCAATGTATTAGCAATTGGTTGTTGTTAACATACCCGGTCATCCATCTGCAAAACATGCTTATATGATCTTCGGGGCAACTGGTTTGATTGTACTTTTTGAATTCTGGCATTTTGAACTTGTAGGGAAGAACTAGATATGGAACCAAACTCAGATTTTAGCATCGATTCCATGTTGCCTATCAGCGTTTTCCATGGCCCTAAATTTTTCCTCCAACCATTTACATCGGTCCTCTATCTACTTTGGCAATTCTGTCCTTGTCATTTCATCAAGGTCAGGGATAACAGGATTAGCTAAGTTATCCCTTGGGTTAGAACCTAATCCAGCTTGAAAATTCATTGGTGCCAAAACACCATCCTGAAATTGTCTTCTCCAGCATTAACCATGAGGGTCTTTCCTTTGTCTATTCCTCCAGTCAGTAGTTGGGTCAAATGAGTCATCATATTTCTTTGGGATTCCATCATTCGGTCCATCATGTCTTGCTAGATTTTAGCCAGTTGCTCTTGCATTTACAATTGCAGTTGGTCTTGCATCTCCCTTTGGAGTTGTTCAAGTCTTTCCAATCTTTGATCCATGTCTCTTGTCTTTTCTTGGGTACCATAAGGATGTTTGGTTGGTAAGTTTTTGTTGGTTTCCAGATTAATTCTGAAATGATTTTAACCAATCAAGGTCTTTCCATGAAATTTAATGCACATGATGTGATGTAATGCGAATGCATGAAATGAATGCAAAAAGTCGTCAATTCTGATTCAAATTCATTTAGAAAACTTCACTAGAGAACAAAATTCTTTACATAAAATGGATTACAAATATACGGACAGCCGCATTATCTTCCATTTTATCAAGAAATTCGTTCTCCATGAAAAACTCTCTAATTTAGTAATCGAACGTGAATTGACACTCTTTCAAATATGATATTGTAACATCCTAAAATTTTAGTTTTTATATGTTGCATTATTTTGGTGCTTAGCTAGTTAAATAATCCAATGTGTGTGTTTAAATAGTCTCGAGAAGGCTCAGGATTTATTTGGTTTTTGAATAATTTTTGGTAATTAGTACTTTAATGAAGTGGAACAAGTGACCTTAAATCTTAAGGTAATTAAGTGGTGAAAGTTAGCATAAGTGAGCTAGTAGTAAAGAGGAGATAGCGCCATAACTGTTCCTAGAGGGAAGGAGTTCGAATCTTTTGATGTGCATGTGAGAATTTTATTTTTTGCTTTCCTCACTCATAGTGTCGGTCAAGCCTAGTACATATGGTAAGTTGGACTTTTATTTTTATGGTATGGTGGCTAAGAGAAAAGGAAAGTTTTAAACTTAAGGAAGGGAATCATATGAAAAATGTATGTAGGGGGAACACAAGGCTTATAACAAGGAAGATGTTCTGGAAAGTTTGGAGTGGCCAACTTTAACCTTTTGGCCATGCACTTGGACAATTTTAGTGGCTAGGGGGTGGCCGAATTTTTGGTTGGCTTTTGGTAGGTTTAGGTGCTAGTTGGCCACTTTTCATTTTGGCATTTTGGTGTTTCTCATCAAAATTTTCTCTCCAATTTCTTCTCCCTAGCCGAATGTATCATGAACAATAGGTAAACTTTTGCTTTCTTTTTGGCCATTTCATTTTTGACCATTTCGGTCTTATTTGCTCATTCTCTCCAAACCATTTCCTCTTTGTGCGAAACCACATAACCTTAAAGGGCCATTTTTCTTTTCTCTCCTTTTCTTCTTTGCCGAATGCACTCTAGTCTCAAACCTTATTCTTTGTTCATCTCCCATTCTTGAAGAACCAAAATATAGACACCCTCTTTTCTTCTTCTTTTTCTTCTTGCAAAAACTCTCAACATCATTCCCTACTTAATATTCACCATGGTCGAATATAATTAAGCATCATCCTCTCCAATTTTTCACCATAGCCGAATCTCCTACTTCACAAATATTTCTTTCTCAACCATTTTTATCTACTCACACGTGATCGATCGGTAAGTGGCTAATTACAATATTTTGGTATTTTTATTTTACCCTTTCCATTATGCCGAATCTATATTTTGGTATGGGATGACCTTTTTGGATCGAGACCATCATCATACCATACCTTATTCAAAATCTTTTTCTTTGCCATAGAAACGTAGTGGAAGGCCGAAACTTGGAGTGTTCGAAATCATTGTGTTATCGCTAGGAATCGGTCCAAAAACTTTAAGGTAAGGATTTCTTTCAAGGATTCCATATTACTTTTTATTTTGTTAAAGATAGGGTTTATTAACCAATTTTATCATAGGGACTCTATTACTCTATTTTCATCCTATGATCGTAAGGATTTTGTGGTAAGCCGACTTCACTCATAAGACCAATCGTTTTTAATTACGAAATATTAGTTTGGACTAATATTCATTTGTCAATGGAGGCAAACAAGATCGACTCAAAAGGAGTGGTGATTAGTGATAGAAAAAGGAGCGGATTCGCGATCCCCTCTAGATTCAAACGAAGGGCCATTTTGGCAATTCGAGAGTTTCCACCGGGTTGTGAACCGTCATCCGGAGAGAACCGAAAAATAGTAGTTATTCGAGATTCCAAGGGAAAAAATCTAGACCGCTTATCTTAGAATAGATTTATTATAAGTGTTAACGATCTAATCGAGCGTTAAAATATTTTTAGGTGTTGACAATCAAGAAAGTGTAGTGCTTACCGTAATCAAGTGTGTAATCTCACACTGTATCTCGTGGGTTAAATAACTATATCATATTAATCGCTTGATTAAATCACAAGATAGTAAAATCGGGTAAAGTAGAATATTTATAAATTTATCAGTAATGACTATGAAATCGGTATTAAGACTGTGAATTTTACGAAATTTCCCTCAATAGGCCAAATAGATAAAAGTGACTATTTGGGCCAAATGTGATATTTGATATATGGGCCAAATGTATATGGGCCAAATATGATATCTGATATATGGGCCAAATGTGATATTTGATATATGGGCCAAATGTGATATTTGATATATGGGCCAAGTGTGATATAAGTTATAAGGGCCAAAATGTGATATGGGCTAGATTGTGAAAATTTTTATAATGGGCCGTATGTTTGTAACAATTATATAAATGGATTGTAGTAATTGAATGTGCATATTATATACATGATTTGCATGGGTTGGGATATTTGATGAAGAGAAGTTCTGGTAGCTTTGCTACAAAATTCTGGTGGCTTGTCCACAAATTGAAATATGGCTTAATGCCCAGTTTAGTGTGTTGACGGGGTGGGTGACTAAAGCTCCCCACAGGTGTGTTGGTTGGTACGGGTGGTGTGTAGCAGATGGAAAACTAGGTTTGGTTGGGAAATTTCATAACACGTGCATGTTATATATGATATTATGTTATGATTGTAAATTGGCTTTGGCCTAATAAATGCTTAATTGAATTTTTGGCCCAGTGACAATGGTAAGTGAGTTACACACTGAGTTCTAAGTAACTCATCCCGTTTTCTTTACCCTTCCCAGGTAATGATCAGTGATAGAGGCTTGGGCCGGGGATGACTCAGTGGAGGTCATACTACGAATTATGGGTTATTTAAATATTGGATTTCTTTTTAAGTACTTTTTATTATTTTTGCTATTTTGGTAATAAGGCCTCTGGTTAAATTTTATGGATATTTTACTTGTGGATTGATTTTATAATATGCTTTAAATACTTAAGTGGGATTATTTTTCTAAAAATAGAAATAAATGTTTTTCTTAAATAAACGCGTTTAAAAGGGTTTCATTCTTAAATAGTTTTAACTCAAAAATTTTTCTCAGAACAATATTTTTAAATTTTGGTTTTCAAATTACTTTCGAACTCTTTAAATTTTCTCAAAATATTAAATCAATTTTTCCTATGTTTCAATTTATAATTTTTTACGACCCAAATTATTAGATTTAGTAATCAAACTTTGTTTTCAATAACTCCACGTTAAAATGTTTTTAAAAATCTATTTTCTTTAAATCCTTAAAAGACTAGGTGTATGTTCATTTTGTGTGACATGTCAAATTTGGTCTTAACGCATAGACCAGGTTTGGGGTGTTACAGATATGACATGCGATGTAATCATAACCAAAACAAAAAGAAACATGTTAATACAAAGTCAAAGCAAGCAAGAAAGAAACAAATAGAGCACCTATTCGGGTGGGCCCTTAAGGTCTTCTATATGCAGTTTGGTTCTAAAGTTGAGGTACCTGAACCAGCAGATTCCTCGATCCTCACCCATTATAGGCTCATACGGACCGAGTTCAGTTTAGGGGAATACATTTCCCTATGGCTGCACAGAGATGAAAATCTCACGAAGACATAGGTACAAATGTATCTCGAAAGCAATCCATTATCCTGCACAGAGGTGAAAACCTCACAAAGGAGTAGCTTCTCACTCCCACTTAAAAAGGTAAGACCAAACATTCCTTATACAATATGATGAGAAAAATATTTTACAAGACTCGGACCGCGCAATCATATCAAATAACACAAACAAATACAATAAAAGGATCATAATTTTTCAAATCGAATTTTTAATTTTTCGACAATAAGACAGAAAGTAATCAATTTTACGGCTTGACTCTCTTATTGGTCCCCAGTGGAGTCACCAAGATGTCGAAACCATTTTTTTTGTTGAAAACAAGGTCGACTTTAAAAATGAAAATGGAGTCGCCACCAATCTTTTTTTTAAGGTGTGATTGGGTCACCTTGAGATTGATCGTTAAAACATTTTGATTTATTAAAATGATGATTTTGGCTTATGAAATTTTGAGAAAATAGGTTTGGGATTCGGTTACGCACGAGGAAGGATTAGCACCCTCGTGATGCCCAAAATTGGCATCGAATTGATTGATTAACTTCTCAATGTTGAAAATTTGAAAAGATTTTAAAATACGATCCTCTTTGTTTAAAGAAAAACTTAAATGAATTGAATCAGATGCTAAGACCCGCTTATTTTGTAACACCCCAAACCCGGCCCATATGTCATGACCGGATCTCGTATGCTATGGGTTGAATGTTGAAAACTTTGCTTGAAGGGTTTTGAAGAATCTCAGTTTATTTTAACCGATTAATCATTAATTGTGATATTTTGAAGGAACTTTAACATTTGCGTTGGACACATTTGGAAAACCCATTTGGTTTCACTTTATAATTAAGACTTTGGAAATATAAGTTTATAAGACGTATAGATTAAATAAAGGAAAAAAATGTAAAATGATAACCTAAGTTATGGGGGCCTTATTACAAAAATAATCCCAAACTCAAACTTAAAGAAAAAAATGGAAATAGTCTATAAAGATAAAAAAAAAAAACTTGATTGCCCTCGAGTGCAGAACACCCTAAACCCGCCCATGCTTCGATTTGGATCGGCGTGTCACGGCTTGTACAATGAAAACTTTTGCCTTATTGGTTTTGGAAGTTGTAAGTTAATTAGACATTATTAGAGTAAATAAGTGACATTTTAAAAATCAAATCTTATATTAGTATTATTAAGTATAAATAAACCTTGACATAAAATTTATAAGTTGCATAACATTGAAAACTTCTTAGTTGAATAAAAACTAGGGCCTTAAAAAAATCCCAAATAAAAATAAAATAAACTTAAAGAAATCCCGAAATAATTTGTAGAGATAAAACTTGATGGCCCCTCGAGTCCGCCTCGGCTCCCATGTTCACGAACTATTGCTCACTTGAAATGTTGGGAAAAATAAAAGGTTGAGTCACCAAGACTCAGTGTGCAAATCCCGAGAACACATAAAAAGGCTTGAGGCCCACAAACACATTATGAGCCTTGGCTCGTATACAAGGGTAACAAAATATGCAACATGGCCCATCCCAAACCTATGAGTCCATCCTCTACACACCCCCGTACCAACCATCACACCGTGGGGATTTCTACAATCAACCCTCCATCTGCTACACACCATATCGACAAATTTGTCTTCATGTCATAAAGACCGATCACTATGTGACCTATGTGGCGAAGCCACCGATCACTGTGTGACCTTAATAATATAACGACAGCTGTGTTGCCTGTCATAAAGACCGATCACTATGTGACCTATGTGGCAAAGCCACCGATCACCTCGCGACCTGCTCCCCTTCTGTAAATCAATCAAACCCATCCCATGCATACATGCAAGAATCAGAACATTAAACTATCTAAACAGATCACATATTTTTACATACTTTGATACACATAGAAGTTTCTATGATTACGCACGACATCCCTTGCCTACCTTTACGGGTAATACGACTATTCATCACTGACCTCATTTTTGGTTTTAGCCCATAACATACATAGAATTCAGATTAACTAGTGTGATAGAGATCTACACACCTTTTCTAGCTTTTAGCCCATAACATACATATAATATAACAAAGCTTATGTGTCAAGAATCTACACACGACACCGATAAAACGAGGCTTTCTATATCGACACTATCCTTAGTCGACACAACTGCTATCTGCCTAAGGTGTTGTTCAGAAGCCGATCCACAACCAATTGGCCAATCTCGAACAGCAGATACTACTCGCTTCTTAAACATAGGGATTCTTTCTTTTGCCTGATCCATATTTAATTCCATCATAAATCCTTATCAGAGTTACTATAATAATATTTAATCATTAATCCTCCTTATAAAGTTAAAATCTTGTATATAATGATGAAATCTAATAGAAATCTAGGAAAAGCTTCTTACCTTAAAAATCCTGAAATTGGAGACTTATAAATTTTGACTTTTAAATCTAGTCGACTAGGCTTCCTTCAACTCCCGACTTGCCGCCCATCATAAACCATTAAACTATTAGCTTTCGGCTTTTACCTTTGTAAAAATTAGGAATAGATTATGAGAACTAATCAAAAATATACTCTTACCTTAACTTAGGAGATTCGGCTAGTACTAGAGAGAGAATTCAACAATGTCAATGGAGGATTTAAATACCAGAAGTATAGAACAATTTCTCAAATAGAATGAATAAAATAAAAACTATATATATTTTGACTTTTTAGAGAAGGAAGAGAATAATGGAGTTTTCAGCTTTTAGAAGAAAGAAGAGAATAATGGAGTTTTTGACTTTTAGGAGAAAGAAGAGAATAATGGAGTTTTTGGCTTTTAGAAGAAAGAAGAGAATATTGGAGTTTTCAGTTTTTAGAGAAATTGGAGAAAGAAATTTGGAGAAAAGAAGCTAAGGAATTTCGGCACAAAAGGGAGAGGATTTAATGTCAGAAATAAGGAGCTAGCCCCCTATTTATAGGAAATTCGACAACCCTTTGCCATGTAATAGCTAGTTTCTTTACTCCTCTCAGTGATGGATTCTTGGCCATCACTCTCTTTGTAGATAAATTCCTAACTTTTCTCCTTTATCTTAATCTACTAGCTCATCTAAAAGAGACTTAATTATCTCTAACTCCTCCCTCCTTTATCAAGATATTATCTACATATTTTAATCATAAAATCCTAGATCTTAACCTTTATCTCGCTTATTATCCACATAAAATAAATTCCTAAATAATAGCCTTTATCCGCTTATTATCCACATATTTTAAACATCAAAACCCCTAAATTTTAGCCTTGTTGCCATCCACTCCACCTAATCCTAATGCCCAAAATTTAGCTAACTTAAATTAAAAGAATTGGGCTCCATGAAACTTAAATTTAGGCCCCTTACTCCTTGTGTGTGGCGTCACCTCCTAAGATTGGGCCACAAGCCCACTTTGGTATTTTAAACATAGATACTATCTTTTAAACCCTATAATGCCCAAACAGATAATTTTAATCAAGGCCTCGCCTAAGCTCGAGCCCAATTTGGACCCCTAACACTTAAATTAACTCATTCCACATATTCACCCATTAAACGATAGGCCCAAAAATTTAGGATGTTACAGGTTCTACCCTCCTTAAAGAAATTTCGTCCTCGAAATTTCCAACTAACTAGTAATCATTCTACTTGAGTCTCACCACTATGCTTTAGCTAAGCACTCTAATTCTAAAGCCAAAATAAACACTTACTATACTATGGTAGGGTACGCACCATTATTCGTGATCTCAAGCGTCTTCGTCCCCTTGTACTTATTCTACCGATTTTGCTTTTATCGATTAGAAATTTTATGAATCATTATTTCTTTCCACCGATTTATCGCGAGCAGTCTTATGATTAATAGTTCTAAAAGTAGTTCTTTTGAATTCATACACACACTACAGTCTCAAGTTCATTCATTCAATCATCAACATTCATGAACTCGCGTTCATTACAGAAAAGTGTTGTGGTTGTCATTGTTGTTGTTTTCCACTACCTAGGGGTATTTTCATAATTTTATCCTATAGGGGCATTTTCGTAAATTTTTTTTTGAAATGAGGTTCCTTGATGATTTTATAAAATAAGGGTATTTTGGTAATTTTGTATTCTCGGGGGTATTTTGGTAATTTTGGAAATCGAGGGTATTTTGGTAATTTTGGAATCTGGGGCATTTCAAAAATTTTGAAATCTGAGGGTATTTCAGTAATTTGAAATTCAGAGGTATTTCGGTAATTGTGAAATTCTGGGGTATTTTGTAATTTTGAAATTCGGGGGTATTTTGGTAATTTTTGTGATCTGAGGGTATTTTGGTAATTTTGTGATTCAAGGGTATTTCGGTAATTTTACAAAACAAGGGTAATTTGGTAATTTTACAAATCGTATTATTTTGGTCATTTTATGTAATAAGGGTAATTTGGTAATTTTATTCATATTTGCGAACATTTTCAAATCAAATGTATTTTTTTCTGGAAGTGTACAAAACTTAGGGGTTTTGGTTGCAAAATAGGGTGGTTGGTCCCTTTCGGGTTTTAATTATGGGTTCAGCCCATGAACAAGTCCTTATAGCTAGAGTGAAGATTCACTACGCACCAGGTAAGATTCCTGTGAAAAGGAGGTGAGTCACTGGGACTGCTTAAATACCAAGCTCTCCCTGAATCCACTCCTAGGCATGCGTATGCTTATTGCCACACACTGTCATGGCTAAAGTGAATAGTCACTATGCACCAGGTAAGATTCTTGTGAAGAGGAGGTGAGTCACTTGGACTGCTTAAATACCAAGCTCTTCCGATCTACTCCTAGACATGCATATGCCTGTTGCCACACCTTAGTCTTGTGACTTGTTTACAGGTTTTGTTTTAGTGAAGTTAAGTCTTATGAAATTGAAGAGTTGTTTGCCTAGGCCTAGAGTCTATCGAGTTCTAACCTAGATAGTCTATGTCCCATAAAGCTCATTAAGCCCACATAAATAACACATCAAGAGTTTAGAAAACTTACCTGGGCGAATCGGGTGCCGGTAGACTCGAAGGCCATGTCCTCGAACCAAAAAAATTTTCTAAAAACATTTCTAGACCCATTTCACAGCCCGAGTTTTTAATCTGGCTCTGATACCAAAATTGTAACACCCCAAACTCTACCATGCGTTTATTTGGATCCGGCTTGTCACGGCTTGTACAATGAAAACTTTTGCCTTGTTGGTTTTGGAAGTCGTAAGTTAATTAGATATTATTAGAGTAAATAAGTGACATTTTAAAATAAAATCTTATATTAGTATTATTAAGTATAAATAAACCTTGACATAAAATTTATAAGTTGCATAACATTGAAAACTTCTTAGTTGAATAAAACTAAGGGCCTTAAAAAATCCCAAATAAAATAAAATAAACTTAAAGAAATCCCAAATAATTTGTAGAAATAAAACTTGATGGTCCTCGAGTCCGCCTTGGCTCCCATGTTCACGATCTCTCGCTCACCGAAATGTTGGGAAAAATAAAAGGTTGAGTCACCAAGACTCAGTCATAAACCGAGAACACATAAAAAGGCTTGAGGCCCACAAATGCATTATGAGCCTTGGCCCGTATACAAGGGTAACAAAATATGCAACGTGGCCCATCCCAAACCTATGAGTCCATCCTCTACACACCCCCGTACCAACTATCACACCATGGGGATTTCTACAATCAACCCTCCATCTGCTACACACCATATCGACAGCTGTGCTGCCTGTCTTAAAGATCGATCACTATGTGACCTATATGGCGAAGCCACCGATCACTGTGCAACCTTAATAATATATCGACAGCTGTGTTGCCTGTCATAAAGACCGATCACTATGTGACCTATGTGGCAAAGACACCAATTGCCTCGCGACCTACTCCCCTTCCGTAAATCAATCAATCCCATCCCATGCATACATGTAAGAATCAGAACATTAAACTATCTAAACAGATCACATATTTTTACATACTTCGATACACATAGAGAAGTTTCTATGATTACGTACCTGGCATCCCTTGCCTACCCTTTCTGGGTAATCGATTATTCATACTGACTTCATTTTTCAACTTTTAGCCCATAACATACATATAATTCAGATTAACTAGTGTGATAGAGATCTACACACCTTTTCTGGCTTTTAGCCCAAAACATACATACAATATAACAAAGCTTATGTGTCAAGAATCTACACACCTGATCACCGATAAAACGAGGCTTTCTATATCGACACTATCCTTAGTTGACACAACTGCTATCTGCCTAAGGTGTTGTTCGAAGCGGTCCACAACTAATTGGCCAATCTCGAGCAATGAGATGTTTTCGTTTATTAAACTTAGGATTCTTTCTTTTGCCTGATCCATATTTAATTCCATCATAAATCCTTATAAGAGTTACTATAATAATATTTAATCATTAATCCTCCTTATAAAGTTAAAATCTTGTATATAATGATGAAATCTAATAGAAATCTAGAAAAATCTTCCTACCTTAAAATCACAAATTGGAGACTTATGAATTTCGCTTTTAGATCTAGTCGACTAGGCTTCCTTCAAATCCCGACTTGTCTCCTACCATAAACCATTAAACTATTAGCTTTCGTCTTTTGCCTTTTTAAAAATCGGGAATAGATTATGAGAACTAATAAAAAATCTACTCTTACCTTAACTTAGGAGATTCGGCTAGTACTAGAGAGAGAATTCGGCAATGTCAATGGAGGATTTAAATGCCGGAAGTATAGAAAAATTTCTCAAATCGGATGAATAAAATAAAAACTATAGAGATTTCGGCTTTTTAGAGAAGGAAGAGAATAATGGAGTTTTCAGCTTTTAGAAGAAAGAAGAGAATAATGGAGTTTTCGGCTTTTAGGAGGAAGAAGAGAATAAAGGAGTTTTTGGCTTTTAAAAGAAAGAAGAGAATAATGGAGTTTTCGACTTTTAGAGAAATTGGAGAAAGAAATTTGGAGAAAAGAAGCTAAGGAATTTGACACAAAAGGAGAGGATTTAATGTCGAAACAAGGAGCTAGCCCCTATTTATAGGAAATTTGGCAACCCTTTGCCATGTAGTAGCTAGTTTCTTTACTCCTCTCAGTGATGGATTCTTGGCCATCACTCTCTTTTTAGATAAATTCCTAACTTTTCTCCTTTATCTTAATCTACTAGTTCATCTAAAAGAGACTTAATTATCTCTAACTCCTCCTCCTTTATCAAGATATTATCCACATATTTTAATCATAAAATTCCTAGATCTTAGCCTCTATCCGCTTATTATCCACATAAAATAAAATCCTAAATAATAGCCTTTATCGCTTATTATCCACATATTTTAAACATTAAAACCCCTAAATTTTAGCCTTGTTGCCATCCACTCCACCTAATCCTAATGCCCAAAATTTAGCTAACTTAAATTAAAAGAATTGGGCTCCATGAAACTTAAATTTGGGCCCCTTACTCCTTGCGTGTGGCCTCACCTCCTAAGATTGGGCCACAAGCCCACTTTGGTATTTTAAACATAGATACTACCTTTTAATCCCTATAATGCCCAAACAGATAATTTTAATCAAGGCCTCTGCCTAAGCGTGAGCCTAATTTGGACCCCTAACACTTAAATTAACTCATTCCACATATTCACCGATTCCACGATCTACTGCTCATCTAGAAAGTTGGGAAAAATAAAAGTGTAAGTCACCAAGACTCAGTGTGCACATCCCAAAAACACATAAATGCCTTGGGCCCACAAACACATTACGGTCCTTGGCCCACACACAATGGCAACATAATATTTACAAGCAACATGGCCCATCCCAAATATACTAAGAGTCCATCCTCTACACACCCCCTACCAACCATCACACCGTGGGGATTTCTACAATCAACCCTCCATCCGCTACACCCCATATCGATAGCTGTGCTGCTTGTCATAAAGGCCGATCACTATGTGGCCTATGTGGCAAAGCCACCGATCGCTATTCGACCTTAATAATATATATCGACAGCTGTGATGCCTGTCATATAGACCGATCACAATGTGACCTATGTGGAAAAGCTATCGATCACCTCGCGAACTGCTCCCCTTCATCATATCAATCCCATCCCATGCATACATACATGCAAGAATAATAACATTAAACTATCTAAACAGATCACATACTTTCACATACTTCGATACACATAGAAGTTTCTATGATTACGTACCTAGCATCCCTTGCCTACCCTTTTTGGGTATTACGACTTTTCATACAGCCTCAATTTTCGGTTTTTAGACCATAACATATACATAATACAGTTTAACTAGTGTGATAGAGATCTACACACACGACACCGACAGAGACAAGATTTCTATGTCAACACTATCAGAAGTCGATACGACTGCTAACTGCCTAAGGTATTGCTCCGAAGTCGATCCACAACTCGACGACCAATCCCGAACCGCTGGCACCGCACGTTTCTTGAACTTTGGGGCTGAAACTATAGATCCAACCCCTTCCTTTGATTTTCTGACATTCGAGTCCATGAGTGATCTTTGGTCAGAAGATACTATGATGATTGCTTAACGCAACATTAGGTTAAGGCACAAATAATGAAAAAGAACCCGATTAAACAACATAGGAAGAATTGAACCCTTGCCTTGAAATCTCGAATAGAGATTGAGACTCTGAGACTAGCATTTTGGCTTTTAAATCTAGGCGATCTACCTAAATGCCCAACAAGAAATTACACAAAACCATTAAACCATTAGCTTTTTGGCTTTGTCTTCTAAAAATTGATAGAGAAAGTGAAGAGATAGGAAAATCGGCACTCACCTTACCACAAAGAATTCAACTACCCCTTAGAGATTCTGGCTTTTGAGAAGATCGAAAAAAAAGATGATAATAAGATGTCTATGTAGATTCGACTTTAGTGTAGCAATCGACAAAAGGGAATAGGAAGTATTCAGCTGTGGGGATGAGAAGAGAGTTCAGAGTTTCGACTTTTGAAAGAAAAGATGTTGAGAACAATTGGGAGGTTTCGACTTTTGAAAGAAAAAAAGAAAAGAAAAGAGAACAGAATAATGGACTTTCGGCTTTTGTATAAAAGTGAGGATGAGAGAATGGAAAAAGAAAATAGGACCAAATACTGAAATTAAAGAGATATCCCCTCTATTTAAAGAGAATTTTAGCACCCCCCTAGAGTTGGAAATTCGACCACCACTATGCTTAGCAGATAACTCCTAAACTTCCTCCATTATCTTTATCCCATCACTCCTTCAAAAGAGGCCTAGATAGTTCCACCTCTTCCTCCCTTTATCAGTACATTATCCACGTGTTATTATCCTTCTATTTTCAAGCCCCTATGCCGTCCCTCAAAATTGTATTAAAAGAATTGAGCTTCAAGTGACTCGAACTTGGGCCCTCTTCATCTGCTAATGATGCCACCCCATGATTCCATGTAGCGCCACTTAACCTTGGGCCACAAGCCCATTTTGGTACTTTAAACGTTGATAACATTTTTAAAGTCCTAACTGAACTGGCTTTCCATTAGAGTGTCCAATAACTAATTCTGCTAAGGCCTTAGCCCAACCTCCTAACACTCTAATTAACACATTACACATAACCACACATTAAACGCATAGGCCCATTAATTCAGGATGTTACATATTTCGATGAAGTAAAATGTCATGCCTAGTGAGTTAGGATATGACATTTCAAATCCTCGAAACTAAACTTGCCTTTTCACTTTTAAAACCTGTGCATTTGATTTTAAGAAGGATATTCGGTTATCTGGGTCAAATGAAAATCGAAACCCAGTAAGTTAGGGCACAATTTCTCAAAATTCCAAATACAGAATATTGCCTTTGTTTTTAGAAATCCTTATCTTGAGATAACAAAATGTCACATCCAGTGAGTTAGGACACAACATTTTGAATTCCCGAGAATAAGTTTTTATTTAGCTTATGCTTTGATTTTAAAAAATGATTGGTTCTTTACACTTGAGGAGAAAAATTGAAACCCAATAAGTTAGGGTACGATTTCTTTCGAATCTTAAAACGCAGAGTATTTGCTTATTTCAAAACAAAAATTTTAATGCATCGGCTAAGGACACTTCAAAGATGAAGTGTAGATTGAGCTAAAAACTTAAGGATTCGGCTAAGGTAGAGTGAAAAGGGGGATTGAATGGAGAGAGGGAGAGTTGGCCGGCCAAAGGGACTTCGTGGATGACAAATTCGGTCACCAAAATCCCTTAGGCCGAGTTTTTCATTAAGCCTCACCAACACTTTTCTTTTCTTTTTCTTTCTCTCAAATCTTTCTTCTTCTCTCTCACTCTAGCCGAATCATAATTAAGCCTCCATATTATTCTTTTTTTCTTTTTCCCACGAATCTCACAAAATTCGAACCCTCTATTTTTGTGTGGCCATAACCGATTGCTCCCCTACCCTGTTGAAACCGATTACTCCTAAAGCACCAAGAGCCTATTATCTTTCTCATTTGAACCAATTTCACTACTTTAGGATCTTCCTATTGATTTCTTGGAGGTTTTTGATCATCTGCATTTTGGTCACTCTTTTCGGTAAGGACCTCTTCTATGTCGATTTTCTATTCTTTTCTTTCTCTGACTATCAAAAATCAAGACTCTAATCCTCTATGTTCTTTGGCCGAAACCATGAAGGTGATTCCGGATCTTCTAGTAGCCGATGATCTAAGGTGGTCTTCTCGGGATTTGAGATCCAAGGTAAGTAAGGCTTAGCATTCGGCCAAGGGCCACTTTCACTTATTCAAAGGCTATGCCGATTCTAATTATGGTGTTTTAGAAAGTCTTCGACAGATCTTCGGGATTTGGCTAAACAATCTAGGTAAGGTGTTTCAGATCTATTTCCTATTTCGTTCAAAAGCCAAAAACTAACCGGTTAAGTATACTAGTGTCTAGCCGATTGTAAAGGGGAACATCACAAAGTTTTGAGATTTGGTTGGTAACTAAATCGAGAGCAAGGTAAGGGTTTTGGTCTCGTTAACCCTTTGGGATTTACTGTTTAGCCGAATGGCCTATTGACTAATATACTTAGTGTTGGCCGAATGTAGAAGAAAAGATCTAGTGCATTAGATCAAACTTGAGATTTTGATTAGATCTACGAGTAATTAGGTGTGCATCCTACACTAATTCCTAGTAGATCAATGGTATTAATATTATGTATGTGATAATGGAAATATGAAAAACGTGGCTAAGGTACCATTCTATGGTACAGTGCATTCAGGTACGTTACCCCTAACTCTTAGTTAAATAAAGTTTATAAGATATGAATATGGACATATGTGAAATATTGTTAAGGCTATGGGGTAGGTATAATGCATGTTATTCGTATGTTATGTATGTTGCATGGGCATATGGGTGATTTTGTGAAAGGGGAAGTGATATGGTGGCTCCTACCACATTATCTGGTGACTATGTCACATAATAAAAATCTGGTGACTCTATCACATTATCTGGTGGCTATGCCACAATTATAAGGGCGATGAGCGGTTGACTGCAGTGACTGCCTTCGATGGTGTGTAGCGGATGGAGGGTCGATTTAGTAATCCCTACGATGTGATTAGTAGGTACGGGTGATATGTAGAGGTTGGATCTAGGTGGTTTGGGTTGCATCATGATTCATCATTATTTTATGTGATATATTATGTCTTGTGTGTTTTGGGGAGTCTGTGATGGATTACACATTGAGTCTGTTGACTCACCCTTCATGGGCTAACTTTTTGCAGATGGCGCTCAGTAGATGGATTGGGTCGGCAGGAACTTAGGGGTGGCCATGCACAGCTAAAGTTTTCTTCAACTTTCTTATTTAGTCATTTTAGTATTTTGGGAGATATTTTGATGTAATAAGGCCATTCTTACTTAACTATTTTATTCTCCTTGCATTTTTTACTTTTTCGATATAATACGAACAACATCAACTGTTTTGAAACTCAATTACCTACAATTTTTCATGTTACATAAATAATAAATTCTAAAATTTGGTATTTCCTCAACTTTTGACTTTTGTAAAAATAAAATTTATCAATTTAGCATAAAATCAAATTACAACTTGAATCAATTTTTTGACGAAACCACCACGATTTTCAAAATGTTATTTGAAACTTAACCACGTTTTACTCAAGAAGCATGCCAGATCCGGTCAGGGATTGTGGGTAGGGTTTGGGGTGTTTCAATTTGGTATCAGAGCCCAGTTCAAAACTCGACCTTGAGGGCTTTTTGGGCCCAAAACATTTTGTATTTTGAAATTGAGCAGGTTTTCTAGCATGGCACCTGAGTCTCCGGCTCAAAGTCCACCAGGTAAGTACCCCTAACCCTTTTGTGATTGGGAATTATAGGGACGTAGATTAGTAGATTAAGAATTATTGAACCCTAGGATTAGTCTACTCCAACACCAAAATACATAAAATTTAAAGTCTAACCAAACAAACCTGTGACTGAGTCGCCGAGTTAAAGGTCTGGCAATCGTTGTGCGCATGTCTAAGATTGGATTCAGGGGGAGCTTAGTATTTAAGCAGTCCCAGTGACTCACCTCCTCTCCGCTCGAATCCTACCTTGTGCATAGTGACGGTTCACCCTAACCAAGGGGACTCAATCACAGGCTAAATTCAATAATTAAAACCTAAAAGGGACTAGTCACCTTGTTTTGTAAAGTTCTAAAGTCAAACCGTGATTATAAAATTCCAAAGTACCCTTGATTTAAAAATAACCAAAATACCCCTGATTTGCAAATTGACCAAATTACCCCTAACCTGTGCAAATTACCAAAATACCCTTAGTATGGAAAATTATCGAAATGCCCCTGGTTTGAAAAATTACAAAAATACCCTCAATTTATGAAATTCCTATATTACCTTTGAATCTTCTTACCAAGTATTCCTATTTTGCAAAAGGACCAAAAATCTCTATTTTGCAAAATTTTTAAATACCCTAATTTAAAAAATTACCAAAATATCCATATAGGATAAAATTACAAAATACCCCTGGGTAGTTGAAAACAACAACAAATGACAACTACAACACTTTTCTGTAATGAACGCAAGTTCATGAATGTGATAGTTGTAATGAATGAATTTGAGACGGTGTGTGTGTATGAATTCGAAAGAACTACTCTTTAGAACTATTGAACATAAGACTGTTTGCGATAAATCAGTGGAACAAAAACTAATTCATAAAATTCTTTAATCAGATAAACGCGATTCAAAAGTATGAGTTCCAAGGGACGTGGTCGTAATGTGCATGGCCGTGGTAGAGGCTGAATGACCGTGTCGAAACTCGTTAGGTCTGGTCAAGGGTCCAAGAATGAAATGCCACCACCGCCAGCCGCAGCTGTGGAATATCGTGATCGACGGGATGATCTGAGATAACTGAGCGATGCTACGAGTTCGGAAAGGGTGGTGGAGCGGTGGAGGCATGGGAGCTCTAAGTCTCAGACTTGAGTGACTCCGAGCTAATGGAGCTGAGTTTTTTCGTGGTATATTTGGTGTAGCGCCCAACACGGCTGAGTATTGGTTAGAGGCGACGGAGCAAATTATGGATGATTTGGACCTGTCCGTCGAGGAGAAATTGAAAGGGGTAGTATCGCTCCTCCGTGATGAGTCATATTAATGGTGGCTCACGGTTCGTGATGGTGCTGCCACAGATGATCTCACTTGGAAGTACTTTAAGGTGGCATATCAGAAGAAGTACATTGGGACTAGTTACATTGATGCGCAGAGGAAGGCGTTTCTGAGGCTAGTTTAGGGGAATAAGTTTGTAGTGGAGTATGAGGCAGAATTTCTAAGGTTGAGCCGATACACTCGAGGTACAGTAGCTATGGAGCACCAATGATGTGTCTGATTTGAGGACGGACTAAGGGATGACCTGAGATTGTTGATTGCCCCACAGTAGGAGCGGGAGTTTACTGTGTTGGTGGAAAAGGCAAAGGTTGTTAAAGGAGTTAAGGAGTCTGTGAGACAGAACACGGACAGGAATAAGCAAAAGAGAGGTCTTGGATCATCAGAGTCATCTGGGAATGTCCAGAAGAGACCTAGAACGGATGGATCACGAGGTCAGCAAGCTACTACGGGAGGACAGTACCGCACTTATGCTCAGTGTGGAAAGATGCACATGGGAGAGTGTTGGAAGAAGATGGGAGGATGTTTCAAGTGTGGGTCCAATGATCACATGATTAGGGACTGTCCCATGAAAGCGAGAAGGAGCCGACCGAGAAGTTAGGGTCTAATCTCAGAAGAGGTCAGCTGGGTTGTGGTGGTAGAGGTAATGATTAGGAAGAGGACGGGAACAGGTAGAGGTATTGGTAACAGAGGCGAGACGGTGGGGTCTAGTATATGCATTTAAATCGGAGGGAGGATGGTGACCTTTTGATGTCATAACGGTATGTTCCTTATCTCGGATTACCTTTTATTGCATTGATAGATTTAGGTCAACTCATTCATATATTTCTAGTAAGGTGTCGGAACTCGCATGCGAACTCAAACTGTATCTAGAGGAAGATGACTGTACTTAGTCCTTTAGGGCAATCAGTAGTGTTAGGCAAAATCTTTAGGGCAGTACCCTTGGAAGTTCAGGGGGCACAATTTCCATCAGATTTAATGGAGTTTCCGTTTGAGGAGTTTGACCTAATCTTAGGTATGGATTGGTTAGTGAAGTACCATGCAAATATGTATTGTGCAGCTAAGCGTATGTCGTTAAGAACTCCTGATGACAAAGAAGTTATGGTAATAGGCGAAAGACGGAATTGCTTGGCAAATGTGGTATCTGCCCTTAAGGCAGAGAAGATGGTGAGGAAAGGGTGTGTAGCTTTCGATGTTGATCGATGCCTTGGAGGCTAAGGAAGCGGTGTAGGAGGAGTTAGAACGAAGAAGGGAATTTGTGGACGTCTTTTCGAGGAGCTGCTGGTTACCCGGATAGAGAGGTGGAGTTGAAATTAACTTCATCACGGCACGACTCCGTGTTAATTGCTCCGTACCGAATGACACCAAAAGAGTTAGTAGAGCTTAAAGCCCAAATCCAAGAATTACTCGATCGTGGGTTTATTCGACCCAGTGTGTCTCCATGGAGAGCACCGGTCCTATTTGTGAAGAAGAAGGATGGGACTATGCGCATGTGTATAGATTACCGACAGTTGAATAAGCTGACCATCAAGAACAAGTATCCATTGCCAAGGATAGATGACTTGTTTGATCAGCTTAAGGGGGCCGTTGTATTTTCGAAGATAGATCTAAGGTCAGAATATCATCAGCTTAAAGTGAAGGAGGCTGATATCTATAAGACAGCTTTTCGGATAAGGTACGGGCATTATGAGTTCTTGGTAATGCCATTTGGATTGACAAATGCCCCAGCTGATTTCATGATGAACCGGGTTTTCCAACCCTATCTGGACCGATTCGTTGTTGTGTTCATAGACGATATCTTGGTGTATTCTAAGTCTGAAGAAGAACATAATGAGCACCTCTGAGTCGTGTTACAAGTGTTAAGGGGGGAAAAGCTATATGCCAAGTTCAGCAAGTGCGAATTTTGGCTGAAGGAAGTTATGTTTTTAGGGCATGTGGTGTCTGCTGAAGGGATAAGGGTGGATCCTTAGAAGATTGAGGCACTATTGGATTGGAAACCACCTAAGTCTGTGGCGGAAGTTCGTAGTTTCTTAGGATTGGCAAGCTATTATAGAAGATTCGTAGAAGGGTTTTCATCAATAGCTGCACCTTTGACGAAGTTACTAAGGAAGGAGGTACCTTTCGTATGGACAAATAAGCAACAGGAGAGCTTTGAGAAGCTTAAGAGGGTTTTGACTGAAGCTCAATTTTAATTCAGCCTGTGGTAGGAAAAGATTTCATGGTGTATTGTGATGCTTCCCATACAAGATTGGGATGTGTCCTTATACAAGACGAAAAAGTGGTTGCTCATACGTCTCGGTAATTGAGGCCACATGAGGTAAACTATCCGACGCACGATCTGGAGTTGGCGGTAGTTGTATTCACTCTTAAAGTGTGGAGGCACTACTTGTATGAGGAAAGGTCGGTGATCTACACGGACCACAAGAGCCTGAAGTATTTGCTGACTCAAAGGAGCTGAATTTGAGACAGCGAAGGTGGGTGGAGTTGTTGAAAGATTACGATTGCTCCATAGAGTATCACCCGGGCAAGGCGAATGTTGTGGCGGATGCCCTAAGTTGGAAAGCAGTGTCAGAGTTAAGGGTGATGTTTGCACTTTGAGTCTCTACGATGATGAAAGTTTCCTAGCGAAATTACAAGTGAAGCCGACATGGCTAAGTCAGGTTAAGGAGAAACAACTGGCAAACGGAGAGTTAAGTACTAAGCTACTACAAGTACAAAATGGGGAATTGGAAAATTTTGATGTAAATAGTGACGGAGTGCTGTGTTTTCAAGGCAAGGTCTGTATGCCGAAGAATAAGGAGTTAAGGCAGAGGATTCTTCAAGAATCGCATAGTAGCCCTTATGCTATGCATCTGGAGAAAGTAAGTTGTACAAGGATTTACGGGAACAGTTTTGGTGGCCTGGCCTTAAGCGAGAAGTTACGGAGTTTGTAAGGAAATGCCTAACGTGTCAGCAAGTCAAGGCTGAACACCAAGTACCATCAGGATTGCTTCAACCGATAAAGATTCCGCAATGGAAGTGGGAGAGAATTACCATGGACTTCGTTAGTGGGCTTCCCCTTACGCCTACTAAGAAAGACTCGGTATGGGTGATAGTAGACCGGATGACGAAATCTATACATTTTATACTGGTATGGGTGGACTATTCTCTACAAAAATTGGCAAAGTTGTATATAGCAGAGATCGTGAGGCTGCACGGAGTGCCAGTGTCGATTATCTCGGATAGGGATCGGAGGTTTACGTCACGATTTTGGAAGGCGTTACATCAAGCTTTGGGCACCAGGTTGGATTTCAGTACGACATTCCATTCGTAGTCGAACGGTCAATCTGAGCGGGTAATACAAGTGTTGGAGGATATGTTGAGAGGTTGCGTGATAGATTTCAGAGGGAGTTGGGAGGAGTTCTTGCTTTAGCAGAATTTGCGTACAACAATAGCTATCAAGCAAGTATTCGGATGGCACCGTACGAAGCGCTGTATGGACGAAAGTGTCACACTCCTACATGTTGGACGAAACTGAGAGAATGTCAGATTTTGGGTCCAAAAATCGTGGCAAAATCGGAAGAAAAGGTTAAAGTAATTCGGACACGGTTGAAAGAGGCATCTGACAGGAAGTCATACGCGGATCTTAAGTAGAAGGAGATTGAGTATGTTGTGGGAGATTATGTGTTTCTCAAAGTTTCGCCGTGGAATAAGGTGATGAGATTTGGTCACAAGGGAAAGTTAAGTCTTAGATTTATAGGACCTTATCGAATTCTGAAGCGGGTTGGACCAGTGGCATACCAGCTAGAGTTACCTCCAGAGTTGAAGCAGATGCATGATGTGTTTCATGTTTTGATGCTACGTCATTACCGATCGGATCTATCTCATGTAGTACAAGTTGAAGAGGTGGAGCTAAGACCAGATTTGTCCTACAAGGAGGAGTCGATTCAGATTTTGGAATGAGATGTGAAAGTGTTGTGGAGGAAATCAATTCCTCTGGTCAAAGTGTTATGGCGTAATCATGGATTGGAGGAAGCTTCTTGGGAACCGAAAGAAGCAATGCGACAGCAATACCCCCACCTATTTCAACTAGGTAATTTCGAGGTCAAAATTATTTTAAGGGGGTAGAACTGTAATATTTGGGATTTAGGGCTTGTGCATTTTACTTAATTGTATGTGGTTGTATGCTTGTGTGTGTTTTGGATGTGTTTTATAGATTCCAGGAACTTGAGAATGTAGGTGAATGCCTTAGGAAAATATTGTATTTTAAGTTTTAAAGGGGAGCTAGGCAAATGAGGCCTTAAGAAAATTGGTAGGGGAATTTGGACACAAGGATTGGCTTGGTAAAGTGGCAAGGAGGCGCCACTTAAAGCCTTAGGAAGTGACGCCACAAGCAGTGCAGGAAGGGCCTAGGTTCGAGCAACAAGGGAGCACTTTTGGAGTTGTTTTTACGTCAGGCTAGAGAGGAGTTGGATGGCACAAGGACACTTCAAAGATGAAGTGTAGATTGAGCTAAAAACTTAAGGATTTGGCTAAGGTAGAGTGAAAAGGGGGATTGAATGGAGAGAGGGAGAGTTAGCCGGCCAAGGGACTTCTTGGATGACAAATTCGGTCACCAAAATCCCTTAGGCTGAATTTTTCATTAAGCCTCACCAACACTTTTCTTTTCTTTTTCTTTCTCTCAAATCTTTCTTCTTCTCTCTCACTCTAGCCGAATCATAATTGAGCCTCCATATTATTCTTTTCTTCTTTTTCCCACGAATCTCTCAAAACCCGAACCCTCTATTTTTGTGTGGCCATAACTGATTGCTCCTCTACCCTGTTGAAACTGATTACTCCTAAAGCACCAAGAGCCTATCATCTTTTTCATTTGAACCAATTTCGCTACTTCAGGATCATCCTGTCGATTTCTTGGAGGTTCTTGATCATCTGCATTTTGGTCACTCTTTTCGGTAAGGACCTCTTCTATGTCATTTTCTATTCTTTTCTTTCTCTATCTATTGAAAATCAAGACTCTAATCTTCTATGTTCTTTGGCCAAAACCATGAAGGTGATTCTGGGATCCTCTAGTAGCCGACGGTCTAAGGTGGTCTTCTCGGGATTTGAGATCCAAGGTAAGCAAGGCTTACCATTCGGCCAAGGGCCACTTTCACTTATTCAAAGGCTATGCCAATTCTAAATATGGTATTTTAGGAAGTCTTTGACAGATCATCAGGATTTGGCTAAACAATCTAAGAAGGTGTTTCTGATCTGTTTCCTATTTCATTCAAAAGCCAAAACTAACCGGTTAAGTGTACTAGTGTCTAGCCGATTGCAAGGGGGGAACATCACAATGTTTCAGGATTTGGTTGGTAACCAAATTGGCAGCAAGGTAAGGGTTTTGGTCTCGTTAACCCTTCAGGATTTGCTGTTTAGCCGAATGGCATATTGACTAATGTACTTAGTGTTGGCTGAATGTAGGAGAAGAAATCTAGTGCATTAGATCAGACTTTCGGGATTTTGATTAGATCTACGAGTAATCAGGTGTGTAGCCCTACACTAATTCCTAGTAGATCAATTGTATTAATATTATGTATGTGATAATGGAAATATGAAAAACGTGGCTAAGGTACCATTCCATGGTACAGTGCATTCAGGTACGTTACCCCTAACTCTTAGTTAAATAAAGTTTATAAGATATGAATATGGACATATGTGAAATATTATTAAGGCTATGGGGTAAGGTATAATGCATGTTATTCATATGTTATGTATGTTGCATGGGCATATGGGTGATTTTGTGAAAGGGGAAGTGATCTGGTGGTTCCTACCACATTATATAGTGACTATGTCACATAATAAAAATCTGGTGACTCTGTCACATTATCTGGTGGCTATGCCACAATTATAAGGGTGATGAGCGGTTGACTACAGCGACTACCTTTGATGGTGTGTAGCGGATGGAGGGTAGATTTAGTAATCCCTACGGTGTGATCGGTAGGTACGGGTGATGTGTAGAGGTTGGATCTAGATGGTTTGGGTTGCATCATGATTCATCATTATTTTATGCGATATATTATGTCTTGTGTGTTTTGGGGAGTCTGTGATGGATTACACATCGAGTGCGCTAACTCACCCTTCGTGGGCTAACTTTTGCAGATGGCGCCAAGAGATGGGACCGAATTGGCGGGAACTTAGGGGTGGCCATGCACAGCTAAAGTTTTCTTCAGTTTTCTTATTTAGCCATTTTAGTATTTTGGGAGATATTTTGATGTAATAAGGTCATTCTTACTTAACTATTTTATTCTCGTTGCATTTTTTTTTTTTTGCTTTTTCGATATAATACGAACAACATCAATGAGTTTGAAACTCAATTACCTATGGTTTTTCAAGTTACATAAATAATAAATTCTAAAATTTGGTATTTCCTCAACTTGTGACTTTTGCAAAAATAAAATTTATCGATTTAGCACAAAATCAAATTACAACTCGAATCAATTTTTCTACAAAACCACCACGATTTTCAAAATGTTATTCGAAACTTAACCACGTTTTACTCAAGAAGCATGCCAGATCCGGTCAGGGATTGTGGGCCGAGTTTGGGGTGTTTCATTAAAATTACCTAATCAGAATAGATGTGGGTATTGCTGCCGCATCGCTTCCTCGGCCAACCAAGTAGCCTCCCCAGACCCGTGATTTCGCCATAGAACCTTAACCAACGGAATTGTTTTCCTTCGCAACACTTTGACATCACGATCCAGGATTTCCACCGGTTCCTCTACAAAGGATAGGTTAGGTCTCACCTCGATTTCTTCCACAGGCACCACATGAGACGGATCCAAACGGTAATGTCTTAACATAGAGATGTGGAATACATTGTGAATCTGGCTTAGCTCAGAAGGTAGCTCTAGCTGAAAGGCTACCGGCCCTACTAGTTTCAACACCCGATAAGGCCCGATAAATTTGGGACTTAATTTACCCTTCTGTCCAAACTTCAGTACTTTCTTCCATGGCGACTCCTTTAAGAACACCTTGTCACCCACCGCAAACTCTATGTCCTTACGCTTCAAGTCGGCATAGGACTTCTGTCGGTCCGACGCTTCCTTTAGTCGAGCTCGAATTAACTCAACCTTCTCATCTGTCTCGATAACCAACTCCGAACCCAAAATCTGACGTTCCCCTAATTCTGTCCAACAGGTAGGAGTACGAAACTTTCACCCGTACAATGCTTCATAGGGCACCATCTGAATACTAGACTGGTAGCTGTTGTTGTAAGCAAACTTTGCTAACGATAAAAACTCTTCCCAACTACCTCTGAAATCAATGACACATCCTCTCAACATGTCCTCCAGAATTTGAATTACCCGCTCAGACTGTCCATCTTTCTGAGAATGAAACGCTGTACTAAAATCCAACTTCGTACCCAACGCTTGATGCAAAGCCTTCTAGAATCGCGACGTAAACCTCGGGTCCCTGTCTTATATGATTGATACTGGTACCCCATGCAATCTCACTACCTCCGCTATATACAGCTTAACGAATTTCTGCAAAGAGTAATCGACTCGTACTGGTATAAAATGAGCAAACTTCATCAAGCGATCAACAATCACCCAGACTGAATCTTTCTTAGTAGGCGTGAGGGGTAGCCCACTAACAAAGTCCATTGTGATCCTTTCCCACTTCCATTGTGGAATCTTCACTGGCTGCAACAACCCTGATGGTAACTGATGCTCCGCCTTTTCCTGCTGACAGGTCAAACACTTACTCACCAATTCAATTACCTCACACTTCAAGCCCGGCCACCAGAACTGATCCGCAAATCCCGATACATCTTACTCCCTCTGGGGTGTATAGCGTATCAACTTCCATACGCTTCTTGCAAAATCCTATGCCTCAATCTTGGATCCTTTGGCATGCAAATTCTCCCTTGAAAACATAACAGTCCTTCCTCATTCATACTGAAGTTTGTCGATCCATCACTTAATCCTACATGAAACTTCTCTTTTAGCAAATCATCGATCTGCTACTTCTCCTTAACCTGACTGACCAAAGAGGGTTTCACTTGAAGTTCAGCCAATAAACTCCCATCATCTTACAAACTAAGGTGAGCAAACATTGCCCTCAAGTTAGTGATTACTTTACGACTTAAGGCATCCTCTACCACATTAGCTTTACGGATTATACTCAATCGAGCAATCATAATCCTTTAACAACTCGATCCACCTCCTCTGCCTTAGATTCAACTCTTTCTGGGTTAAGAGGTATTTTAGGCTCTTATGATCTGTATAAAGAACAAATTTTTCCTCATAAAAATAATGTCTCCAAATCTTTAAAGCAAAAACCACCGCTGCCAACTCCAAGTCATGGGTGGGATAATTTACTTCGTGCGATCTTAACTACCAAGATGCATACGCAACAACCTTTCCATCTTACATCAACACGCATCCTAGTCCCGTGTGTGACGCATCACAGTAAATTAAGAATTCCCTTCCAGCCTTCGGTTGAATCAATACCGGAGCTTCCGTCAAAATCCTTTTCAACTTTTTGAAACTCTCTTGCTGCTTGCTAGACCAAATAAACGGAACTCCTTTCCGTAATAACTTAGTCAATGGTGCCGCAATTAAAGAAAATCCTTCAACAAACCTTCGATAGTACCTGACCAAACCAAGAAAACTCCAAATTTCTACCACAGACCTAGGCGGCTTCCAATCCAATACCGTTTCAATTTTTTGAGGGTCAACCCTAATCCCCTCTGCTGACACAACAGGCCTAAAAACGTAACTTCACTTAGCCAAAGTTCGCACTTATTGAATTTGGCATACAACTGCTTCTCCCTCAGAATCAAAACCACTCGTAGATGTGAATCATGCTCCTCTTCCGATCTTGAGTAAACCAGGTTATCATCTATAAATACCATGACAAACCGATCCAAGTAGGGTTGAAACACTCAGTTCATCATATCCATAAATACTGCTGGCGCGTTGGTCAATCCAAATGGAATCACCATGAATTCGTAGTGACTGTAGTGAGTCCTGAACGCCGTCTTATGAATATTCGCCTCCTTGACCTTAAGCTGATGGTATCCTGACCTTATATCTATCTTTGAGAACACCGACGCCCCTTTCAGTTGATTGAACAAGTCATCAATCCTTGGCAACGGATACTTGTTCCTGATAGTCAACTTGTTCAGCTGATTGTAGTCAATGCACATACGCATTGATCCATCCTTCTTCTTAACAAACAATATCGGCGCTCTCCAAGGCGACACACTTGGTCAAATAAATTCTTTATCT
Organism: Gossypium rotundifolium; assembly: GCA_025506655.1. Taxonomy (NCBI): domain Eukaryota; kingdom Viridiplantae; phylum Streptophyta; class Magnoliopsida; order Malvales; family Malvaceae; genus Gossypium; species Gossypium rotundifolium. The sequence goes on along the minus strand of CP106734.1, from coordinate 115,786,926 downwards.
AACAACTCTTATATTTGTGCTTTCAACTCTACCAGTTCCTTTGGCGCCATCCTATATGGAGCGATAGACACTAGTGCTGTTCCCGAAAGAAGATCAATACCAAACTCCACTTCACAATCCGGAGGTAATCTCGAAAACTCTTCTGGGAAAACATCAAGAAACTCCTTCACCGTCCTAACGTCCCCAACAGATAGGTCCTTGGCTTCCAGAGCCCAAACAAACATTAAAACTACCTCGCATCCTTTTCTCACCATCCTTTCTGCTCTTAGGGCAGCCACCACATTCGACAAACAGTTCCCCCTTTCTCCTATCACCAACACTTCGCCACCCTCGGGGGTTTTCAACACCATACTCTTGGCTGCACAATCTAAATTTGATTGATACTTCACCAGCCAGTCCATGCCTAATATTAAGTTGAACTCCCCGAACGGTAATTCCATCAGATCTGTCCAAAAAATTATTCCCTGAACTTCTAGGGGTACCTCCTGATAGAGTTTATCTACTACCATAGATTGTCCTAATTGGCTAATTACAGTCATCGCCCTAGGGGTAATCTCAGAATCTAAACTTAAAGTTCCAGACACATTACTAGCAACATATGAATGTGTCTACCCAATGCCAATCAATGCAGGGTAAGGCAAACCAAATATTAAAAATGTACCAGTTATAAAATCTGGTGCGTCAGCCTCCTCTCGACATTTGGCAGCATAGACTAACCATGGTTGTCTCACCTCAGCGTTTCCTGTCCCTCGGCCTGGAGCTCCACGACCCTGAACAAAACCATTACCACCTCTAGCTAGACCATGACCCCTCTGCGGCTGCTGACCTCCTCTACCCGGCTGAGCATTTCCCTGCCCTACGAGTCCTACACCGCTCCGTGGCTGTGGATAGTCTTTAATCTGATGGTTCAAAGATCCACACCTAAAGCACTTCCCACTGCCTACCCAACACTCACCTATATGGAATTTACCACAATGAATACACCTCCGTGTCTGGTTAGTAGCAGGTCTCTCCACTCGATTCGGCCCATCCGACCAAGGTCTTTTCTGAGTACGTCCGACTGCTCCTGACGATCCAAAATTCCTCCTACTTTCACTTCTATCTTTATCCCGATTCATCTTTTTCGTTCGCTTTACCTCCTCGGCTATCTTAGCTTTCTCCACAAGTATAGCAAACTCCCTCTCTCGCTGTGGAGCTATCAAAACACGTAAATCATCCTTTAGGCCATCCTCAAATCGAACATACCATTCATGTTCTGTGGCCACTATCCCTCAAGCATAACGGCTCAAGCATAAGAATTTGCTTCATACGCCATCGACCTACTTCACGAACCGATTCAGAATGCTTTTTGCAGCATCCACATAACTTGTTTCAATGTACTTACTCTGAAACACCGTTCTGAAGTAATCCCAGGTGATATGGTCCGCCACTGCACCATCCTTAACCGTAAGCCACCATTGATAAGCTTCGTCCCGAGAAGAGACACTACTCCTTTCAGCTTCTCTTCTTCCGTGAAATCCATATCATCCATTATGCGTTCGACTGCCTCCAACCAATACTCAGCTGTACTCGGGACTATCCCAGAAATTCCCATAAACACTTCTGCCCCATTAGCTCTAAGTCACTCTAGCACAGATTTTCGGGCTCCTATGCCCATGCCTGCCTCAGCAACCCTTTCTAAAACCCTCAACATCGACTAAGATACCGCATCATCTCGCCATCTGATCCTAAAATTCTGCCTCCACAGTTGTAGGAGGCACTGGTACCTCATTCCCTGACTCATGACTGGACCCTACTAGTTCCGACACAGCAATCCTACCTCTACCTCAGCCATGCACACCACTTCCTCTAGTGCTCATTCTAGCGATTAGCGTTTATCTGATTAGGAATTTTATGAATTATTAATTTCTTCCAATGATTAATAGCGAACAATCTTATGGAAAATAGTTTTAATCGTAGTTCTTTTGAATTCGAACTCCATCTACAAGGTTCAGTTTTCGTCTGTTTTTTCTAGCTCTAGAATCCACATACATTCAACCACCACACATCAACATATAAGTAGCATCCATGAACTCACATTCATCACGTAAGGGTATTTTTGTCATTTCACTACCCAGGGGTATTTTCGTAATTTTATCCTATAGGGTTATTTTTGTAATTTTCCAAAATAGGGTTTCTTGGTGATTTTAAAAAATAGGGGTATTTTGGTAATTTTGTAATCTAAGGGTATTTCAGTAATTTAATTAACCGAGGGTATTTCGGTGATTTTACAAATCCAAGGTATTTTGGGAAATTTTCACAAATCAAGGGGATTTCGAGAATTTTACAAAACGGGGACATAAGTAATTTTTACAAAAATAGGGTGGCTGGTCCCTTTCGAGTTTTAGTTATAAGTTTTGGCCCATCAACAAGGCCTCTCAGTTAGAGTGAACAAACACTACACACCAGGTAGGATTCCAGAAAAGAGGAGGTGAGCCGCTAAGGCTACTTAAATACCAAGCTCTTCCTGGATCCAATCCTAGACATGCGTATGCCTGTTACCACACCCTAACCTTGTGACTTGTTCACAGACATGTTTAATTAGAGATTAAGTCTTATGAGATTTAAGAGTTGTTCAAAACTAGGCCTAAGGTCTATAAATTCTAGTATACTTGTCTACGTCCCATAAAGCCCATAAAGCCCCACATGCACATCACATAATGAGTTTAGAATACTTACCTGTGTGGATCAGGTGCCAGTAGACTCGAAGGCCATATCTCAATTGAACCTTTCTTAACTTACATCACTTTTATAAATCACTAATGGACCCATTTCACAGTCTAAGTTTTGAACTGGGCTCTGATACAAAAAATGTAACACCACAAACCCAGCCCATACGTCATGACCGGATCTGGTATGCTACGGGTTGAATGTTGACAACTTTTCTTGAAGGGTTTTGAAGAATCTCAGTTTATTTTAACCGATTAATCATTAAATGTGATATTTTGGAGGAACTTTAACATTTGCGTTGGACACATTTGGAAAACCCATTTGGTTTCACTTTATAATTAAGACTTTGGAAATATTAGTTAGTAAGACGTATAGATTAAATAAAGGAAAAAATGTACAATGATAACCTAAGTCATAGGGGCCTTATAGCAAAAATAATCCCAAACTCAAACTTAAAGAAAAAAAATGGAAATAGTCTATAAATATAAAAAAAAAACTTGATGGCCCCTCGAGTTCGCCTCGGCTCCCATGTCCACGATCTACTGCTCATCTAGAAAGTTGGGAAAAATAAAAGGGTGAGTCACCAAGACTCAGTGTGCACATCCCGAAAACACATAAACTCCTTGGGCCCACAAACACATTATGGTCCTTGGCCCACACACAATGGCAACATAATATTTACATGCAACATGGCCCATCCCAAATATCCTAAGAGTCCATCCTCTACACACCCCGTACCAACCATCACACCGTGGGGATTTCTACAATCAACCCTCCATCCGCTACCCACCATATCGACTAGCTGTGCTGCCTGTCATAAAGACCGATCACTATATGACCTATGTGGCAAAGCTACCGATCGCTGTGCGACCTTAATAATATATATCGACAGTTGCGCTACCTGTTATAAAAACCGATCACTATGTGACCTATGTGGCAAAGCCACCGATCGCCTCGCGACTTGCTCCCCTTCATCATATCAATCCCATCCCATGCATACATACATGCAAGAATCAGAACATTAAACTATCTAAACATACCACATACTTTTACATACTTCGATACACATAGAGAAGTTTCTATGATTACGTACTTGGCATCCTTTGCCTACCCTTTTTGGGTATTACGATTGTTCATACAGCCTCAATTTTTGATTTTTAGCCCATAACATATACATAGTACAATTTAACTAGTGTGATAGAGATCTACACACCTGATTACCAGCAGGATAGTACTTTCTATGTCGACACTATCAGAAGTCGATACGACTGCTAACTGCCTAAGGTTTTGCTCTGAAGCCGGTCTACAACCCGGCGGTCATTCCCAAATCGCTGACATCGTGCGTTTCTTGAACTGTGGGGCTAAAGCTACAGATCCAAACCTTTCCTTTGATTTGTTGACATTCGAGTCCATGAGTGATCTTTGGTTAGAAGAAACTATGATTATTGTTTAATGCAACATTGGGTTAAGGCACGAATAATGAAAAAGAACCCTATTAAACAACATAGGAAGAATTGAACCCTTACCTTGAAATCCTAAAAAGATATTAAGACTCCAAGACTAGCGTTTTCAGCTTTGAAATCTCGGCGGTCTACCTAAATGCCCAACACAAAATTATACAAAACCATTAAATCATTAGCTTTTCAGCTTTGTCTTCCAAAAACCAAAAGAGAAAGTAATGAGATAGGAAAATCGGCACTCACCTTACCACAAAGAATTTGACTTCCCCTTAGAGATTCTAGCTTTTGAGAAGATCAGAAGAAAAGATGATAATAAGTAGTCTATGTAGATTCAGCTTTAGTGAAGAAATCAGCAAAAGGGAATGAGAAGTATTCAGCTTTGGGGATGAGAAGAGAGTTCAGAGTTTGGATTTTGAAAGAAAAGATGTTGAGAACAATTGGGAGGTTTCGACTTTTGAAAGAAAAAAGGAAAAAGAAAAGAGAACAGAATAATGGACTTTCGGCTTTTGCATAAAAGTGAGGATGAGAGAATGGAAAAAGAAAATAGGGACCAAATACCAGAATTGAATAGATATCCCCTCTATTTAAAGAGAATTTCAGCACCCTCCCTAGAGTTGGAAATTTGGCCACCACTATGCTTATCAGATAACTCCTAAACTTCTTCCCTTATCTTTATCCGATCACTCCTTTAAAAGAGGCCTAGATAGCACCACCTTTTCCTCCCTTTATCAGCACATTATCACATGTTATTATCCTCCTATTTTCAAGCTCCTATGTCGTCCCTCTCTATCCATTTAAAAGCTAGAAATTAGCTAAAATTGTATTAAAAGAAATAAGCTTCAAGTGACTCGAACATGGGCCCTCTTCATCTTCTAATGACGCCACCCCATGGTTCCATGTAGCGCCACTTAACCTTGGGCCACAAGCCCATTTTGGTACTTTAAACGCTGATAACATTTTTAAAGTCCTAACTGAACTGGCTTTCCATTAGAGTGTCCAATAACTAATTCTGCTAAGGCCTTAGCCCAACCTCGAGCCCAATTTGGACCCCTAACACTCTAATTAACACATTACACATAACCACACATTAAACGCATAGGCCCATTAATTCAGGATGTTACATATTTCGATGAAGTAAAATGTCATGCCTAGTGAGTTAGGATATGACATTTCAAATCCTCGAAACTAAACTTGCCTTTTGACTTTTAAAACCTGTGCATTTGATTTTAAGAAGGATATTCGGTTATCTGGGTCAAATGAAAATTGGAACCCAGTAAGTTAGGGCACAATTTCTCAAAATTCCAAATACAGAATATTGCCTTTGTTTTTAAAAATCCTTATCTCGAGATAACAAAATGTCACATCCAGTGAGTTAGGACACAACATTTTGAATTCCCGAGAATAAGTTTTTATTTAGCTTATGCTTTGATTTTAAAAAATGATTGGTTCTTTACACTCGAGAAGAAAAATCGAAACCCAATAAGTTAGGGTACGATTTCTTTCGAATCTTAAAACGCAGAGTATTTGCTTATTTCAAAACAAAAATTTTAATGCATCGGATAAAATATAATATGATTGTAGTAAAATGGAAAATAAATTACATTGGTAATATGTGTAACAAAATAATAATGATGACAATGTGAAGATTGTAAACAAAGTAAAGTAAACAATCCAAAAGAAAAATAATAAGGAAAAGAACTAAAATTTAGAACTAAAGGGATTAATATTAAACAAATCAATAAACAAATGTAGCGTAACACAAATTTAAAAAATCCTAATGTAAATAATAATAAAAATTTTGAAGTATTAAAACTATATAGAAAGATATAAATAAGTAGGTAATAAAATGGTAAAATAAATAAATGTATTTTTTAAAAAATTAAGCAAATAAATATCATGAAAATAATAGTAATAATAACAAAGTTACCTAGATATATTAATAATAATAACATGCTAATAATAAAATTAATAATAATAGTAATAATAGTATTAAAAATAATAGTAATAACAATAAGAAAAATAGTAATAATATTAAAATTAATAGTAAGAGTAATAATTATAATAATTATAATAACAATATCTATAATAATATTGAAAAAAAAAAATAATAATAATAATAATAATAATAATAATAATAATAAATTAATGATGAAAATAGCAAAAAAATAACATAAGAAATAAAAAAGGGGACTAAATTAAACTTAAAACAAACGTTTGGGGCAAATCTAAAAAAATAAAAAGGAAAGGACCTATCCGAACGCACGAATAACAAGGAGGGGTCCAAAGGGCAATTTTCCTTCCTCCTCCAAAACGCAGCGTTTTGCGCGGGACCAAATTAAAAAAGAAGAAAAATCATAAGGTAAAAATTAAAAACAAAAGAAAAAAAGGACTAAATTAAAACAACCCAATAATGCGAAGGGACCAAAGGCGAAAATAGCCCATCTAGTCTTAAAAAACACCGGACCCCCTTTATGCAAGTCGGGTAATCGGGTCAGCCCCCCTAAAACGACGTCATTTAGGGCATTGGGGGGCCAATCAAAACGACGTCGTTTCCCTTGTTTATAAAAATCAAAATTTTGTTTTGAAAATCATTTTAAGCTTCTTCCTTTAAAAAAAACAAAAATAACCTCTCTCAAAATTCTCTCTGCTAGCCCAAATTTCGGCGATGGCTCCGGCGAGACTCTGGCACCGATCGCCGATCGCCGCCATCCGTTGTCATTAGCACCTCCGTGCACGGCCGTACCCCAAAAAAGGTAATTTTTTTTCTTTTTTTTTTATATACTATATTGTTGTAAATTAAAAAAGAAAAATGAACTTTTAAAAATAGAAGAACATATTCGTAAAATAAAAAAAAAAGAAAAATAACAAAGATAAAATGAAACCTTCTTTTTTGATGATCTGCTTTTTGATTATTTTTTTGTATTGATATTTTTTTATTCGTAAAAAATGTAGTACAGATCCTCGGCCTCTTTTATAGCCTATTTAAAAATAAATAAATAAATGAAAAAGAAAATACAAAAAGCCTTAGATTCTGTTATAATTTACTGACCATATTTTTGCTGTTTTGCTTCCTTTTTTGCAGATGAAATCGTCGTATGGACGAAACCGTTTGTGACGTGGAAGGTCTGGAGGCTGCGGGGCCTAGAGGTTCTAGAAACCTCTAGGGTTTCTGGAAATGTTAAAATGTTTGGGCCATTTGGGCCTCATAATTTAGTAGTGGATTTGGGCTTTTGGGCTATTTTCTTTTTTTTTTTGTAAATTTTGACTTTATTAATTTTTTATTTGGCTTTTAATGTTGTATTTATTTGGTTTGGTTTTAATCGGGCCCGGGAAAATTAGGCCCTTTACACATATAATCTTATGATTAAAGATGTGAAAGGTTTGTTAGTTAATAAGAGCTACATGTTGATATATTCAAAGTATTGAATTGTAAATTTATGATTAGATTGAGTTGATTTCATACGAGCTTACTAAGCTATTAAGCTTACTTTGTTTAATTTTCCGTGTTTTATAGTGAAATCAAGCTTGCTCGAATTTGGGGATCGTCGGAGGCTTCGTCACACTATCCTACTATCACTTAGGTACTATTGAGCTTATGTTTTGAGTATATGGCATGTATAGGGACTTTGGTCATTTTGATTCATGAATTGATGATGAATGTAGCCATTTGAGTTGGCTTGTAAATGTTCTAAGTTTAGTTTTGTATATTGCCATATAAGTTGGCTTGTTTTGGTATGTTTGAATTTTGTATATATATGTAAATATATGGCTTGTGTTGTGAGTTCATGGATAGGTATATGATGCTTGTGAATTATAAAGATTGTGGAGGCCAATTGGTTGATATTATAGTAGTTATATACTTGTGAGTTTGATGCTTAATGATGTATGCTTGGAAGTGTCTAGCAAGTTAAATTTGGTATAAACGGTATGGCATGTTTTGTAATTTGTGTGTATGGAGAATGGGAGTATGGAATGTGCATGAAGTATGTTTGAAATGGCTGGTTTAAATAATCATATATACTATGTATTGGTGCCTTTAAATTTGATGTAGGTGTGCACAATTTTGGGTGGCAAATTGGCTTGGTAAATAGCCTATTTTTGTCCACACGGGCAAAGACACGGGTGTGTGTCTTAGCCTTGTGTGACACACGATGATGTACACGACCGTCTGTCCCCTAGTGTTGAAATTAAAACCAAGTCAGTATGCTCTACACGGCCTCACACACGGGCTTGTGACTTGGCCTTGTGGCATAAGTTAGTATACCCTACAGGTTTGACACGGCCTGGCACACGGGCATGTATGGCCATTTGTAGGGCACATGGGCTAGCCACACGGGCGTGTAAGTTGGCCGTGTAACCCAAGTCAAAGATTTACACAGGTCAGACACGGACTGGGACATGGCCATCTGCTCCCATTTCGAATGTCCACACGGCCTATGACACGGGTGTGTCTTTGGCCATGTGAGACACACGGCTGGGCCACATGGGTATGTGTCCCCTACTTTTTATGAAAATTTTCTAAATGTTCAAAATTTTTGACGTTATTGGTTTAGTCCCAAACCACTCCTAATGCATGTTTAGGGCCTTGAAGGCTAGTATTAGGGACAATATGAATGTGTTGATTGATATTTGAATGAAACTTGGAAATATGTGAGAAAATGTATGTGTAATTGTGTTATAAGTCTGGTAATGCTCCAAAATCCTATTCTGACGTTGAATACGAGTGAGGGGTGTTACACATTGATAAGTTGTGAAAGTAACATATTTTAATCCCATTCTTAATGCGTTTTTGGATGATTAATTATGTAAATTAGTGAATTTGATGCCCTAATCCCTTAAATTCATGTTTCTATACTTAGAAGAGCATTTGAGAGAAAAAAGAGCAAAAAAACCAGCCAAAATAGGAGAAATAGAGCTATTTTCAGGATCCACACGGGCTGGCCACACGCCCGTGTGAGCCACATAGGCTGGCCACACGCCCATGTGCTAGCTTGTGTCGATATCACACCCTACATCCCAAATACGTGGAAAAAACCCAATTTTTAGGCTTTCTAAGCATTCTAAAGTCTATAAATACCAATTAGAAGAAGACCTAAAGGGGGCACTTAGAGAAGATCGAAGAAAAGGCTCGAAGAACGTCATCAGAATCAACTCAGAAGCGGATCTCCTTCAAGATTGAACATCTCCATTTAATTCCCTTCAAAGTTTTTATTGAGTTTGTTTATGTCTTGTTGTTACTTTGAGATATTTCTATTTAGGATTATGAACTAAATTCCCTAGATACCTTGGAAAGATGAAACCTATGATGAATCTTATTATTTGATTTCTGATTTACGCGATAAATAATTGATTCTTGTTCTCAATTATGTATGCTTATTTCTTTTATTTAATATTTTTGAGCTATTAATTCAAGTTTAATGTGCTTATTTCAATGGAGCAAAAGTCCCAATTTAATATTAGGTCTAGCATAATTGAGTGGAGTTGCATGCAATCCTAGAAATAGGATGACATAAATCTACCGAATTAGAGTCAAATCTAATAGGGGAATCCATAGATTGAGTTAATGCAACAATAGGGGTTTTAATTAGAAAAATTTTTAATTAATCAACCTAGAGTCAGTTGTTCTTACTCTCGAAAGACATATTAACATAATTTAGGGATTTCTACGGATCAAGACACAAGTGAATAAACAGTCTAATTCAGATTCATAATAATAGGTGAAGTCTAGCTGGATTCTTTCCTGGGTATTATCTTTCTCATTGGTTGTTTTCAATTATTTTCCCATTTCAATCTCTGTTGCGTTCGTAGTTAAATTAGATTAGTAAATTAGAGTAAAAACAATCACTTCAATTTATAGGCTAAATAATAGAAAAAACGATAATTACTAGTACTTTTAGTCCTTATGGATACGATATTCCCTACTCACCATAGCTATATTATTGTTCGATAGGTACACCTGCCTTTGATCTAATTATAGTTAGTTTAGCGACCATCAAGTTTTTGGCACCGTTGCTGGGGACTAAAATATTAGGAGCATTTGATTTTATTTTTATTTATTATTACATTTTATTTTTGTTTTTAGTTTAATTTTTGTTTTCTAATTTTTCTTTTATTTGCTTCTAGTAGGCTCCTTTAGTTTATGACTAGAAGAAACCCTTCGGGACCATTACTATTTGACAGTGCATAGAAATTGAGAGTCAATAGAGTATAATAGATGAGCAAGAGGACGTTATTATTATTACTGAGGAGATGGTGATAATCAAAATAATCAACTTCCTCTTGCAGTTGCTGCAAATCTTGCAAATCCAAATCTTGTTCCTCACATTATGTACGATTATGCCAAGCCCACTCTAACTGAGGCTGAATCGAGTATTGTGAGACCCACCATTTCTGCGAATAATTTTGACTTGAAGTCGACCACTATTCAGATGGTACAACAATTTGTTCAGTTCGATGGTTTGCAAGACGAAGATCCAAATACTCATTTGTCTAATTTTCTAGAAGTCTGTGATACTTTCAAGGTAAATTGCATCTCTGCCGACACCATAATCCTATGGTTATTCCCTTTCTCATTGAGAAACAAAGCTAAACAGTGGTTGAATCCTTTACCACGAGGTTCTATCACTACATGGGATCAAATGACTGGAAATCCCTACTGAAGTAGTTCCCACCGGCTGAGACAGCTAAGTTGAGGAATGATATCTCTTTCTTCATTCAAATTGACTTAGAAACCCTATATGATGCATAGGAGAGGTATAAGGACTTATTGAGACAGCGCCCTTACCATGGGTTACCTCTATGGCTACAGGTTCAAACCTTCTACAATAATTTGAATCCCTCAACTAGGCAATTGATCAAATCAGTAGTCGGTGGAACTCTGAAAAATAAAACACTTGAACCGACTTATGAATTTATAGAGGAGATGGCGCTGAATAATTATCAGTGGCAAGTCATGAGAACAAAGTCGATGAAAGCAGTCGGTTTTTTAACTTAGATACAGTCACCATGTTATCGAATCAGGTAGAACTTTTATATAAGAAAATTGATGGTTTATATGTTTCTACGCAAGTACATCTAGTGATGTAGTGCGATACGTATGGAGGAGGAATGAACAATCCAGAATGTCTACCCTATGGTTCTAGCACAAAGAACGAACAAATAAATTATAAGGGTAATAATTCTAGGCCTCAAAATAACCCTTATAGTAACTTTTTTTAATGCAGATTAGAGGAACCATCCCATCTTTTCTTAGGGTGGTCATGGAAATCAGAGAGCACAAGCCCCTCCTAGCTTCCAACAACAACCTTACTAGCAAGAGAAAAAGACAAACCTTGAGGAGTGTTGACGAAGTTTATCTCGGTGTCAGAAACCCATTTTCAAAACACTGAAGCATCGCTTAAAAATTGTAACACCCCAAACCCGGCCCATGCATTATGACCGGATCTAACATGTCACATGAGAAAAACATATAAAGTCCTTGTGATTTGTACTAAAATAAGTGTTATTTAGTTATGGTTGAGAAAACAAGTTTGAATGTAAATGTTTAATAAAATACAACTATTTTTGAGATGTTGTTTGAAGAATCAAAAATCAAGGTAGTGAACTTTAAAACCGTGACTTTTGAAAATGTCATTGATAATTTGAAAGAAAATCCGAGTTAAATTGTTTGTAAAACTTTGTTATAAAATCCATTTATTAATCAATTTTGGAAAAATTGTTGGTTATGCTTTTAGAAAATCCCCATGTAAAATAATTCAAGCAATATAATAAATACGTTAAACATAATGCAAAAATATTCCAGAGGCCTTATTACAACTTAAAAACCCAAAATAGAAAAGTAATAAAGTAAACGTAAATAGAAATCTAAAGTTCAAAAACACCCTTTCTGAAGTATGGCCTCCACCGAGTCATCCATGGCCCAAGTCCACATCACTGAGCATTACCTACAAGGATTGAGAGAAAGTGGTGGGTTACAAGAACTCAGTGCATAATCCTCTTACCGTCATCCACTGGGCCTGAATCCGTTTAGCAATATCTTGGGCCCAAGCCCATTTACAAAGTAATAAATAAATAAAATGAATACAACCCATCCCATCCAACCAATCTCTCCCCCGACCAACCAATCTCTCTTGTGGGGACCAAGTCAACACCCTGCCATTCTCTCCAATTTGCAGTCAAGTTGCCATTTATAATACTTTTGTGGTCAAGCCACCGAAATCATAGTTAAGCACGGTAATAAACGAATTGTGGCAATGCCACCGGGCTACACTTCTCTTCATTCAATTTTCCCATCCCATGCAATACGTAGAGATGCAACATACATAATAAAATATCCACATATAAATAACAACCATTAATCTATCGAATACTTTTAATGAATCGGCCCATTAAAGCAATATAACAATTCGGCCCACTAAGGCATTTTAACACATAGGCCCATAGGGGCATTTCGGTAAATCGACCCATAGGGGCATTTTAGTAAATCGACCCATAGGGGCATTTTAGTAAATCACCCATAGAGACATTTTAGTAAATCGGCCCATGGGGCATTTCGATACATTTTACAAATTAACTCTGATTTTGACAAATCTTAGTATTTACAATGTTTAGGCAAAATACTCGATTCATACTATATTACCGATATTAAGTTTTTAGGCAACATCGAACGATATTTCTAATATGATGCTAAATCACAGATTTACGGGATTTCGGTGTGAGATTACACACTTGATTACTGTAAGGACTAAACCTTCTTGATCTTCGGCACCCTTAGAATCGTGTACGACTACGATTTTCCTATACTCACTAAATGATGGTCCACAACCCAGTGGGAAATCTCGAATCGTCGATACCGCTCTACGCTTGAACTTAGGAGTATGAATCGCAAATCCACTCCCTTTGAGTTCTCCAATCGCTTTTCCTTTCGAATCGGTACCACTTGCCTCTATTGGAAAAAGTCTTAATCAAAACGATATTACGATGATATAAATCGATTGTCTATGGAAAAAGGTTCGGCTTACCACTATTTTCGTAGGATCAACAAGTGAATAATAACGATCGATATAGTTTCTAGAATAAGCGTTTATCCATAATCATCAATCCCTTTTAGCAGAATAACCAAATATTGAGATATATCGAGATGAACTTAAAGGAATCCCTTACCTTGACGATAATAGATCCACTTCTATCGATTGGGTGCAAGGCTAGAAATGATTCGACTAAGATGTGGTATTTGGCCACCCACTAGAACACTACGAAAAAGAGTTGATCACGTTTTGGGAGAATAGAAGAAACGATGCTTTTGGTTAAGAAAACCATCCCATGTCAAGGGCACATAATTGGCATGAAGAAAGGAAAATGAAAAGAAGAGTATTACTTACGATTCGGTGAAAAAGATAGTGTAAATATGAACGAGAAAGAAATAATGAAGAATGTATAAAGGTTTCAAAAGTTTAGCTATGAAGGAAAAATGAGCAAGAATATTCAGCTATGAAAATATGAATTGAAGGAGAAGAAAGAAAGGTTGAAGAATTTGTTAAAAGAAAACAAAGGATGGAGAATGAGTGCTAACTATTTTGGCTATTGATAAACCGTAAAAGTAACATATTTTAATCCTACATTTAGTATTCTTTTTGATGCTTTAGCCCTTGGTTTATGTAAAAATGTGCTTTTAATCCTTTTTTTTTCATATTTATACTCAGGAAAGCACCCAAGCATGAAAAGAACAAGAAACGGGCTTAAAACGGACAAATTTGGGCCAAAGAGGAAATTGACACGGCCTGAACTTCAAGCCACACGGTCGTGCATCATCAAGATCACTTCACATGGCCTGACCCCCGATTAACACGACCGTGCCTGAAATGACAGAATAGAGACACCGCCCAACCACGATTTACACGGGCGTGTGCCATGGTCGTGCCTCTGCTGCGGGTGAGAGTAATTTCACTCGAATTTGGATACTTTGAGCCAAAGAAACATATTCCAAAGTGTACTCAAATACCGAATAGGAAGAAAACTTAAATTAGGACACTTAGAGGCCAAGTAAAGCATTCCAACAGCCTATATAAACACCCTAAGTGTATCCTAAAAGGGGCGGCGAGCTAGGCTAATGAGCCTAGCCAGAAAGATCACGTTTGTGGGAATTACTCGAAGATAGCAGTTGATCCATCTCAAGAAGTCGAAATTCTACTGAAGACGGCGTATTTCTCCTTCAATTCCTTCAAGGGTTTTAGGGATTTCTTATATTTTGTTTTATCTTTTCTTTTAAGATGTTTTATTTTATTATGAACTAAACCCCTCAGATACCTGAAGGGGATGAATCCTAGATGAATATTGTTATTTGATTTCAGAATTATATGATAAGTACTTAGTTTTTTCTTAATTATGTTGCTTAATCCAAGTCTAATATGCATAGATGGAGGAGAATATACCCTGCTTAAGAGAAGATCTAACATAATTAAGCGGAGTAGATCGAACGCCTAGAGATAGGGTTACGAGATTTTGCCAAATTAGGGTGAAACCTAATATGGCAATCCACCGATCGATTTACTACTATTCTAGGGGATTATTATAAGTGAACGAGAGTTCCACTAATTAACCTAGGTTTAGACATTATTCGCCTCGAGAGAGGGTTAATATAGGTTAGGGAGTCCTACGGATGAAACTAAGTAAAGAAATCATATGGTTCAGGATTAAGTAACAATTGAAGTTTAGGTGGATTCTTCCTGAGGGTATCATCGTGATTAATTGAGTTTTTCTTCAAGTTATTTTCCAATTCGTTCTTTTTGTCATAGTGTCTTTAGCTTAGTAGTCGTAATTTAGATTTAAAAGCTACTTCACCTTATTCTAGGCTAAATAATAAGAAGAAGGTTATTATTAATACTTTTAGTTCCTTTAGGTTCGATAATTCGGTCTTGCCTAACTATACTACTGTTTGATAGGTACACTTGCCTCAATTGTTGTCATAGTAGTCTCTAGGTTCGATTATTCTTGTTATAAATATTAAAACTCGACTGTTTGACACGATCAGCTATCAAAGGGAAATGAGCAAATAAATTGAACAAAATGGCTAGATGGTTTCGGCAAAACAAGGGAAAAAGATGCTCACTTTTGGCTTTGGAATTTCGGCAATGAGGGAAGAAATTGGAAAAAGAAAAAGACACCAAAATGCTAAGAAGAAAAACAACCTCTCATGCACCAAAATTTGCCAAATGCCTAAAGAAAATTCGGCTATCCCTTTTCTCCCCTACAAACCGTGTATCCTTTTTGCCAAAAGGATGAATGTTGACCAAAATAATCTTTCCAAAACATCCTCCACATAATAGGACAACATGTTCCCTTCTCTTGCCTTTTTCTTTTGATTCTTTCCTTCCTTTTCCCTTATCTTCCTCCTTACCATATTCCTTAGCCTCCTTTCCAAAAATAAAAAATCTTCCTTGCCTTAATTAGGACCATGGCCGACACTTGGAATAGGAGTACAAAAATAAATCCTAAATTTGCAAAAGATGGGATTTGAACCCCCTCCCTCCATGCTCTCCACATGACGCCATAACCTTCTTGCCATATGCTCATTTATGCTAGCAAACTATGCACTTATTTCCTTAAGCGTCGATGCCCCTTACCTTCTCTCTTTAAAGTGCTTAAACACAAAATTTTTACTAAAGCCCAATTCAACCCAAAGTCTTCTTAGAACCCCTAAACAAACAAAATGAACATTTTTAACTAGCCTAACGCAAGACATACTTCAAAATATAAATTTCTAAATTTTAGGATGTTACAATTCTACCCCCTTAAAGAAATTTCAGCCTCGAAATTTACCTAATTAGAAAAGATGAGGATATTGTTGCCGAATCGTGTCCTCTAGCTCCCATGTAGATTCATCTCTCCCGTGATTACGCCATAGAACTTTGACTAACGGAACTGACTTCCTTCTTAGCACCTTAATATCCCAATCTAAAATATGTCTTGGCTCCTCTTCAAAAGACAAGTCAGGTCTTATCTCAACTTCTTCCACTGGTACGATATGAGATGGATCCGAGCGATAATGCCTTAACATCGAGACATGAAATACGCTATGTATCTAGCTTAGCTCGAGAGGTAACTCCAGTTGATATGCCACTGGCCCAACACGCTTCAGTACATGATATGGTCCGATGAACCTAGGGCTTAGTTTGCCTTTTTGCCCAAATCTTAAAATCTTCTTCCAAGGTGAGACCTTCAAAAAGACTTGATCTCCCACAGAGAACTCTATATCCTTACGCTTTAAATCCATGTATGATTTCTGCCTGTCTGATGCTTCCTTTAATCGAGCCCAAATTACTTTAACTTTTTCCTCTGTCTTCGAGATCAATTCAAGACCCATCAACTGTCGCTCTCCTAACTCAGTCCAACAGGTAGGAGTACGACACCTACGACCATACAACACTTCGTAGGGTGCCATCTGTATACTGAACTGATAGCTGTTGTTGTATGCAAACTCTGCCAATGGTAGAAAACCTTCCCAACTACCCCTGAAATCGATCACGCAACCCCTTAACATGTCTTCTCGAATCTAGATTACTCTCTCGACTGACCATCTGTCTATGGATGAAATGTCGTGCTAAAATTTAACCTTGTACCTAAAGCTTCATGCAGAGCCTTCCAGAATTATGATGTGAACCTAAGATCCCTGCCCGATATAATAGACACTGGTAACCCATGCAACCTCATGACTTCTACTATATACAACTTGGCCAACTTCTGCAATGAATAATCCGTACGAACAGGCAAGAGGTGAGCAGTCTTCGTTAACCGATCCACTATCACCTATACAGAATCTTTCTTAGTAGGTGTTAAAGGTAACCCACTAACAAAGTCCATCGTTATCCTTTCCCATTTCCATAATGGAACTTTCACCGATTGTAGCAACCCTGAAGGCAGTTGGTGTTCTGCTTTCACCTGCTGACATGTCAAGCACTTGCTCATGTAATTAGTAACTTCCCGTTTCAACCCTGGCCACGAATACTGTTATCGAAGATCTCGATACATTTTATTTCCTCCAGGGTGCATAGCATATGGACTACTATGCGCCTCACGCAGAATTATTTGCCTAAATTTCGAATCCCTGGGCATACAAACTCTTCCGCGAAAAACGATACTCCATCACCATTTAATCTAAAATCCCCTATCTCACCACTTTCCATTTGTTGAAGTCGAGAACCCAATGCTGCATCTATCAACTACTTTTCCTTAATGTTGCTTACCCAAGCAGACTTCATCTAAAGTTCGACTAACAGGCTACCATCTTCATAAAGGCTAAGATGAGCGAACGTCGCTCTCAAATTCGATATCACCTTACCACTCAACGTGTTAGCCACTACGTTAGCCTTTCCTGGATAATATTCGATTGAGAAGTCATAATCCTTCAACAATTCTATCCACCTCCGCTGTCTCAAGTTCAACTCCGTCTGGGTAAGGAGGTACTTCAGACTCTTATGATCCGTGTAGATAACCGACTTCTCCCCGTACAGATAGTGTCTCTAAATCTTCAGAGCAAACACCACTACAGCTAACTCCAAATCATGAGTGGGATAGTTTAACTCATGCGGCCTTAATTGACGAGATGCATATGCCACTACTTTTCCTCCTTGCATCAACACACAACCCAAGCCCGTGTGTGACGCATCACAATAAACAATAAACTCCTTACGACCTCAAGCTGAATCAATACTGGCGCTTCTTTCAAAATCTTCTTCAATTTCTCAAAGCTTTCTTGCTGCTTATCTGACCACACAAATGGTACTTACTTACGCAATGACTTAGTTAGGTGCAAACAATCAACGAAAACCCTCAACGAAGCGCTGTAATACCCGGCCAAGCCTAGAAACTTCAAATTTACGCCATCGACTTGGTGGCTTCGATCTATCTGACCTCGACTTTTGGGGATCAACTCTAATTCCTTTGGTAGACACAACATGCCCTAAAAAGGTCACCTCCTTCAGCCAAAATTCACACTTAATGAATTTGGCATAAATTTGATTTTCCCTTAATATCCGTAATACGACTCGTAGATGCAAATCATGCTCTTCTTCAGTCTTTGAGTACACCAGGATGCCATTTATGAACATAACCACAAACCGGTCTAGATAGGGTTGAAAGACCCAGTTCATCATGTCCATAAATGCGGCAGATGCATTAGTCAACCCGAACGGCATCACTAAGAACTCATAATGTCCATAACGAGTTTAAAATGAAGTCTTATGAATATCCACCTCCTTGACTTTTAACTGATGATACCCCAATCTCAAGTCTATATTTGAGAAAACTAAATCTCCTCGAAGCAGATCGAACAGATCATCGATCCTCGGTAACGGATACTTATTCTTGATCGTCAACTTATTCAATTGTCTATAATCGATACACATACGCATCGACCCATCTTTTTTATTAACAAATAATACTGGCGCTCCCCACAGTGATACACTTGGTTGAATAAATCGACGATCCAATAACTCCTGAATTTGAGTTATAAGCTCCACTAGCTCCTTGGCACCATTCTATAGGGAGCAATGGACACCGGAGTCGTTCCTGGCAATAGCTCAATACCAAACTCCACCTCCCGATCCGGAGTTAATCCTAGAAGCTCCTCGGGAAAGACGTCTGAAACCACTTTCACCATTCTAACACACTCAACTGACAACTCCTTGGCATCCAAAGCACTAATAAAGGCTAAGAACGCTCCACACCCCTTTCACACCAACTTTTCTTCCTTTAAAGCAAATACCACATTAGACAGATAGTTTCTTCTTTCACCTATCATCATCACTTTCTTATCCTTCAAAGTTCTTAGTAACATCTGCTTTGTAGCACAGTCCAAATTTGCACGACGCTTAACCAGCCAGTCTATGCCCAAAATAAGATCGAACTCGCCAAATGGCAGTTCCAACAAATCCGCTAAAAATACTTCCCCTTGAATTTCTAAGGGCACCTCCCTAAATAGCTTATTTACTACCACTGACTGTCCTAAAGGACTAATTACAGTTGTTTCTCTAGCAGTAATTTTAGATCTAATATTCAAAGTTTCAGACACAGCACAAGTAACATACGAATGGATGGATCCAATGTCTATTAAAGCGGTAAATGGTACATTAGATATGAAGAATGTACCGGTTATGACATCCGTGCATCACCATCCTCTCGACGTATGGCTGCATAGACCAATCCTGGCTATCTCGCCTCTGTGTTACCCCTATTATTGGTACCTCTACCCGGTGCACCCTGACCTTGTCCTACGCCATTACCACCTCAACCTGGCCCACGGCCTCTCTACGACTGCTGAGTGCCTCCTGCTAGTTGTGCAAATCTGTTACGAACCCCCTGAGTCTGAGTAGACTCGAGGGCAATCCCTAAATCGATGGTCCTTGGATCCACATCTAAAACAACCACTATTTCTCTTCCAACATTCACCCTAGTGAAGTCTCCCACAATCCGCACAAGGCTGTAACTGATTGGTAGTAGCTAGAGCACCCTCTCATACTGGTCCTTCATTCCTAGGTCTTTTCTGAAAACTTTTCGCAGGACCTGAATACCCAGAGCCTCTCTTGTTCCTGCCCCTATCCTTATCTTAGTTTTGTTGTTCCGAGTGCGTAACCTCCTCAGCTATCTTAGCTTTTTCCATAAGTGTGGCAAAATTCCTCTCCTTTTGTGGGGCAATCAGTACCCGTAACTCATTACGTAATCCATCTTCAAACACACACAGCATTCATAATAGTTGGCACTATTCCCCAAGCATACCGACTCAAAGGCAAAAATTTTGCCTCATATGCTGCCACAGATTTACCTCCTTAAACAGATTCAGAAATTCCTTCCTTCGAGCATCTACATAACTAGCCCCGACATACTTTTCTTAAAATGCGGTCTTAAAGAATTCCCAGGTAATACGATTAGCCTGAGTGCCTTCCCGAATAGTGAGCCACCACTGATACACCTCGTCTCTCAGCAAAGACATCGCTCCTTTTAGTTTCTACTCGGTGGTGCAATCCAAATCATCCATGATCCGCTCTACAACCTCAACCCAATACTCTGTTGCACTAGGGGCTAGACCCGAAATACCCCTAAAAACTTCAACTTCAACCCCATTCGATCTGAGTCACTCCGATATCGACCCACAAGTTACCGTCTTAGTTCTCACCATAGCGACTCTTTCCAGAACTCGCAACATCGCTTGAGACAGAGCATCGTCCTCTCTCATACGATCGTGTGACCCAGCTTCAGTCACAGGTGACGCAGGTGCTTCCATTTCCAGCATATGTCCCAATCCCTCAGATACAACTCTAGCACCTCGGCCTCTACCATGGCCACGTCTACCGCTTCCACGTCCTCTAGCGCTGATATTCACTAATATCGATTTAATCTGATTAAGAGTTTTATGAATCAGTATGCTATTCACTATTTTATTAACCAATGTTTTATGAAGTATAAGAAGTAAAATCGTTTTCGCAAAACATATCCTAAGGTCTCAATCTCTATAGTTTCAGCTCCTAAAGCTAAAAGTTCTAGAGTGTTTCTATTTCGTGGAGTTTTCTTTCCATAGTCATAACACAATTATAAAATGCAAACATAAACTTACTTGACTTGGTGCCAGATTCCCCGTGGTGCCTTACTTCCTCTAAAACATGTATTTATAAATCGAATTTCAAGAAATTTTAGAAAACATTTTTGAACCCAAACCACAACCGAGTTTTGAAACTGGCTCTAATACCATAAAATGTAACAGCCCAAACCCGGCCTATGCGTTATGAATGGATCTGACATGTCACATGAGGAAAACATATAAAGTCCTTGTGATTTGTACTAAAATAAGTATTATTTAGTTATGGTTGAGAAAACAAGTTTGAATGTAAATGTTTGATAAAATATAACTATTTTTTAGATGTTGTTTGAAGAATAAAAATCAAGGTAGTGAACTTTAAAATCGTGACTTTTAAAAATGTCATTAATAATTTGAAAGAAAATCTAAGTTAAATCGTTTGTACAAGTTTATTATAAAATTCATTTATTAATCAATTTGGAAAAAGCTGTTGGTTATGCTTTTAGAAAATCCCCATTTAAAATAATTCAAGCAATATAATAAATACGTTAACCATAATGCAAAAATATTCTAGAGGCCTTATTACAACTTAAAAACCCAAAATAGTAAAAGTAATAAAGTAAACGTAAATAGAAATCTAAAGTTCAAAAACACCCTTTTTGAAGTATGGCCTCCACCGAGTCATTCATGGCCCAATTCCACATCACTGACCATTACCTACAAGGATTGAGAGAAAAAGGCGAGTTACAAGAACTCAGTGCATAATCCTCTTAACGTCATCCACTGGGCTTGAATCTGTTTAGCAATATCATGGGCCTAAGCCCATTTACAAAGTAATAAATAAATAAAATAAATATAACCCATCCCATCCAGCCAATCTCTCCCCCAACCAGCCAATCTCTCTTGTGGGGATCAAGTCAACCCATCCCGCCATTCTCTCCAATTTACAGTCAAGCTGCCATTTCTAATACTTTTGTGGTCAAGCCACCGAAATCATAGTTAAGCATGATAATAAACGAATTGTGGCAATTCCACCAGGCTACACTTCTCTTCATACAATTTTCCCATCCCATGCAATATGTAGAGATGCAACATACATAATAAAATTTCCACATATAAATAACAACCATTAATCTATTGAATACTTTTAATGAATCGGCCCATTAAAGCAATATAACAATTCGTCCCACTAAGGCATTTTAACACATCGGCCCATAGGGCCATTTCGGTAAATTGGCCTACGGGGCATTTCGGTGCATTTTACAAATTAACTCTAATTTTGACAAATCTTAGTATTTACGATGTTTAGGCAAAATACTCGATTCATACTATTTTATCGATATTAAGTTTTTAGGCAACATCGATCGATATTTCTAATATGATGCTAAATCACAGATTTATAGGATTTCGGTGTGAGATTACACACCTGATTACTGTAAGGACTAAACCTTCTTGATCTTCGGCACCCTCACGATTTGCCTATTCTCACCGGATGATGGTCCACAACCCGGTGGAAAATCTTGAATCGTCGATACCGCTCTACGCTTGAACTTAGGAGTAGGAATTGGAAATCCACTCCTTTTGAGTTATCCAATCGCTTTTCCTTTCGAATCGGTACCACTTGCCTCCATTGGAAAAAGTTTTAATCAAAATGATATTACGATGATATAAATCGATTGTCTAAGGAAAAAGGTTCAGCTTACCACTATTTTCGTAGGATCAACAAGTGAATAACAACGATCGATATAGTCCCTAAAATAAGCATTTATACATAATCATCAATCCTTTTTAGTGGAATAACCAAATATTGAGATATATGAAGATGAATTTAAAGGAATCCCCTACCTTGACGATAATAGATCCCCTTCTATCGATTGGGCGCAAGGCTAGAAATGATTCGGCTAAGATGTGGTATTCGGCCACCCACTAGAACACTACGAAAAAGAGTTGATCGCATTTTGAGAGAGTAGAAGAAATGATGTTTTCGGTTAAGAAAACCATCCCATGTCAAGGGCACATAATCGGCATGAAGAAAAGAAATTAAAAAGAAGAGTATTACTTACCGATTCGGTCAAGAAGATAGTGTCAATACGAATGAGAAAGAAATAATGAAGAATGTATGAAGGTTTCAAAAGTTCGGCTATGGAGGAAAAATGAGCAAGAAGATTCGGCTATGATAATATGAATTGAAGGAGAAGAAAGAAAGGTTAAAGAATTTATGAAAAAGAAAAGAAAGGATGGGGAATGAGTGCTAACTAGTTTAGGCTATTAAAGGGAAATGAGCAAATAAATTGAACAAAATGGCTAGATGGTTTTGGCAAACAAAGGAAAAAGATGCTCACTTTTGGCTTTGGAGTTTCGGCAATGAGGGAAGAAATTGGAAAAAGAAAAAGACACCAAAATGCTAAAAAGAAAAACAACCTCTCATGCACCAAAATTTGCCAAATGCCTAAAGAAAATTCGGCTATCCATTTTCCCCCTACAAACAGTGTATCCTTTTTGTCAAAAGAATGAATGTTGACCAAAATAATCTTTCCAAAACATCCTCCACATAATAGGCCAACATATTCCCTTCTCTTGCCTTTTTCTTTTGATTCTTTCCTTTAATTTCCCTTATCTTCCTTCTAACCATATTCCTTAGCCTCCTTTCCAAAAATAAAAAGTCTTCCTTACCTTAATTAGGACCATGGTCGACACTTAGAATAGGAGTACAAAAATAAATTTAAAATTTGCAAAAGAAAGGATTTGAACCCCTTCCCTCCATGCTCTCCACATGACGCCATAACCTTCTTGCCATATGCTCATTTATGCTAGCAAAGTACGCACTTATTTCCTTAAGCCTTGATGCCCCTTACCTTCTCTCTTTAAAGTGCTTAAACATAAAAAATTTTTTAAAGCCCAATTCAACCCAAAGTCTTCTTAGAACCCCTAAACAAACAAAATTAACATTTTTAACTAGCCTAATGCAAGACATACTTCAAAACATAAATTTTTGAATTTCAAGATGTTACAAAAATCAACAAGCATCGATTCAAGGGCTCGAGAACCAAATAGGCCAACTTGCTAAGTTAATTTCAGAATGACCACAAGGTAGTTTTTCCTAGCAATACCAAAACTAACCCAAGAGAGTAACTTCATGCAATTACTGTGCGAGATGAAGAAAGGTTAGTTGAATCTGAACCAGAACCAAGGCAAGAAAGTATGGTAAGTAACGATAAGGTTAGGTATGCCAAAATGAATAAAAACTGGTTAATAAAGAATATAAACCTCGAGTGCCATATCCAAATGTGACGAAGATAGACCACACAAACGAACAATTTGGTAAATTTCTTAAAATTCTGAAAATTGCATATTAACTTACCATTTATTGAAGCTCTTTCACAGATGCCCAATTCCGTTAAATTTGTAACATCTTGAAATTGGGCCTAAGAGAATTGAGCCCAATGGGCCTTAGGCGTAGTAGCGCTTAAAATTTTTTGGAGAATAGGAGATCGACTTAAGTGCAAGTTGGACCTTTTAGATAAGTGATTTTGGAAGGTTAGGGGGCTTCTATGAAGTCCCGGGATCAAATATTAGCTTTGGGGAAATTTTTGTTTTAGGTGAAAAAAAACCTTGGAAGTTGGCAGGTAGGCCTTAAGAATAAAATGTGGAGGAAAATGACACAAGTGGTGTGTGTGGTGTAGTGGCAAAGTGACGCCACAAGGAAGGAAGGAGGTCCAAGGTTCTAGTTGTAGCGTTTGCATTCCTTTTTTATTATTTTTATTAAATGAATTTAGACCTTGGCCATAGGGTTATATTTAATTGCGCATGGTTTGAGGCACAAGGAGCTAGTTGGTAAAGTGGCTAGCAGCGTGGATTATGTTATAAGGGAGCCAGGTTGAATCTCATGAGAAGCAAGGAGTATTTATTTTATGAATTGGGCGGTAAGAGTTTCAGTTGAATTTAAACTCTCTTGTGAAGGGATCCCACATCGGAAAGATACAAGGAATGAAGGTGAAGAGCTAGCTATATAAAGAGCATGCCGGAGAAGGGTTAACATCCTTGGTGGGCGTTGGGCAGGAGTGGTCGCAGGCATGATTTAGCACCGAGTCCTATCGGTGTGTAACTCTCTCTACTCTAGTTGTAGGCGGCAAATGCCGAAGTCTTGCAGTCCGGCAATAGTAGCCACACGCGTGCGGCGCATGTGTGGGGCTTCAACACTATAGTTGAGGCCATCAAGAGTATTCTTGTGGGTTGGGGCTACTTGAAATGCGATGGTAGAAGTGGGTCCAATGGGCCCGTGAGGCCCAATTGGAATAAATTGTATGATGATATAGTATATAGTGAACTAGACTAGGTGGCACTTATATACGTTGATAGATTTGTGTTAGGTGGGCCACACGAGTGTGGGCACTGAATGGGCCGAAATTGGGTTTTAGGCCCAGCAATTCCTAAATCTAGAAAATGGTAGTTGAGTCGCTCAAGGCGACCTTTGCACCTTTAGAAAGGCCATTCGGTACAAAATTACGAAAATACCCTTGGTGGGTAAATTACAAAAATACCCTTGATGGGTAAATTACGAAAATACCTTGGTGGGTAAATTACGAAAATACCCTTGGTGGGTAAATTACGAAAATACCCTTGGTGGGTAAATTACAAAAATACCCTAAGTGGGTAAATTACAAAAATACCCTTGGTAGGTAGATTACGAAAATACCCTTGGTGGGTAAGTTACGAAAATACCCTTGGTGGGTAAATTACGAAAATACCCTTGGTGGGTAAATTACTGAAAATACCCTTGGTGGGTAAATTACAAAATACCCTAGGTAGGTAAATTACAAAATACCCTTGGTTGGTAAATTACAAAATACCCTTGGTGGGTAAATTACGAAAATACCCTTGGTGGGTAAATTACTAAAATACCCTTGGAAGGTAAAATTCTTGTTATACCCTTAGAGGTTGGTTAGATTGATTATGTTGTATATTATTATTACGATTATGATGGTAATTTGTTTCATCGTTATTTGATATATGATTTGCATACATGTCATAACGCATACACAATTATTATGTCATATTGCATGGGTATGATGAGAGGAGGGAATATGATATCCGTGTCTTTGGGACACAGAGGTTTGGCACCTCCAGTGGTTTGGTACCACTGATTGATTATTGTGACTTTGGGTCACGGAGGTTTGGCACCTCGCGTCTCGTCCCAGTGGCTTAGCACCACGGTGGGTTGGCCCCATGATTGATTTTACGGATTGACACTAGTGATTTGGTATCACACGATGGGTTGGCCCCATCAATTGATTCGTGATTGCGGTCACCGGTGATTTGGTATCACACTTGTGTCTTTGGGACACCGGAGGTTTGGCACCTCATTGCGACTCGTCCACGTGGTTTGACACCACCGTGGGTTGGCCCCACTTATGAGATACTGGGATTGTCGCTAGTGATTTGGTATCACACGATGGGTTGGCCCCATCATTGGATTATTCGTGACTACGGGTCACCGGTGGTTTGGCACCACATTATGGATATCGTGACTTTGGGTCACTAGTGGTTTGGCACCACCGGTGGTTTGGTACCACGGGGTAGAAGGTGTAACGGATGGTTAGGCAGGTGCATTAATTGTATTTCTTTGCTATGATGTGTGTTAGCATGTTGTATTATCGGGAGGGGGGTTTACACACTGAGTCTCGATGACTCACCCCTTAGTTAAATTTTGCAGGTAATCATTAGATCGCGGATTTGGGAGCTGAGGTGGACTCGTGGAGGCCATACATATGTTTACTTGTAAATTTATTTCTTTTATTTGGACTTATTTTTATTTGGGTTTTTGTTATGTAATAAGGCCTTGGTATTTTATTTGGTTTTAGCGTTTAAATTGGTTCTTGCTTATTATTAAGCTTTAATGCGGATTTTCCTAAAATATTAATAAACCGTTTCTTATTCAAAATTACTTCAACTCAATTTTCACAATAAATACAATTTTACAAACTAATAACAACTTTGTAAAATGGGCATTAAATGAATCGGTTTTATATACAAACCACGAAATGTGGAGTTTCAAAAGAATACGAGCTTTTTAACGAACGTACAATTTTTAAACATTCCTTTCATGTGACATGCGGATCCTAAGTAACGTTTAGGCCGTGTTTGGGGTGTTACAATTTTGGTATCGAGCCTAGGTTCAAAAACTTCAATTTGTGGGTTTGGGTTCAAAATGTTTTCAAAGGATGGTTTAGAATATCTTTTCTGTAAGTATGGCACCCGAGTCTCCGGCACCAAATCCGTAAGTTTCCTTTTTACTATATTCTGGTATATGCAGAATGATTGTATTTATTCTGCGATGTGTGAATGTGATGCTTGAATATAGGAATTGTATGTATGTGTGAAAAATATATGTTGCTTCGGTGGTAGATAGTTGGTTATGTGAAGGGGTTCCAAGATTTAGTTAGAAAGTATATTAGTTTTATTAAGATCGAGTCTTGTGCAAAGAAGAGCGTAGTTTGGGGTTAGGATGTGTGATGAGTTAGTAGTTGGAAATTTCGAGGATGAAATTTCTTTAAGGAAGGTAGATTTGTAACATCTTGAAATTGGGCCTAAGAGAATTGAGCCCAATGGGCCTTAGGCGTAGTAGCGCTTAAAATTTTTGGAGAATAGGAGATCGACTTAAGTGCAAGTTGGACCTTTTAGATAAGTGATTTTGGAAGGTTAGGGGCTTCATGAAGTCCGGGATCAAATATTAGCTTTGGGGAAATTTTTGTTTTAGGTGAAAAAACCACGGAAGTTAAGGGTAGGCCTTAAGAATAAAATGTGGAGGAAAATGACACAAGTGGTGTGTGTGGTGTAGTGGCAAAGTGACGCCACAAGGAAGGAAGGAGGTCCAAGGTTCTAGTTGTAGCGTTTGCATTCCTTTTTTATTATTTTTATTAAATGAATTTAGACCTTGGCCATAGGGTTATATTTAATTGCGCATGGTTTGAGGCACAAGGAGCTAGTTGGTAAAGTGGCTAGCGTGGATTATGTTATAAGGGAGCCTGGGTTCGAATCTCATGAGAAGCAAGGGAGTATTTATTTTGTTGAGTGGGCGGTAAGAGTTTGATTGAATTTAAACTCTCTTGTGAAGGGATCCCACATCGGAAAGATACAAGGAATGAAGGCGAAGAGCTAGCTATATAAAGAGCATGCCGGAGAAGGGTTAACATCCTTGGTGGGCGTTGGGGCAGGAGTGGTCATGGTGTGGTTTAGCACCAGTGTCCTATCGGTGTGTAACTCTCTACTCTAGTTGTAGAGCGGCAATGCCAAGTCTTCATTACGGCAATAGTAGTTACACGAGCGTGCGGCGCACGTGTGGGGCTTCAACGCGATAGTTGAGGCCATCGGTAGTATTCTTGTGGGTTGGGGCTACTTGAGAATGCGATGGTAGAAGTGGGCCCAATGGGCCCGTGAGGCCCAATTGGAATAAATTGTATGATGATATAGTATATAGTGAACTAGACTAGGTGGCACTTATATACGTGGATAGATTTGTGTTAGGTGGGCCACACGAGCGTGTGGGCCTGAATGGGCCGAAATTGGGTTTTAGGCCCAACAGTCCTGTAAAGACCGAAAATGGTAGTTGAGTCGCTCAAGGCGACACTGCACCTTTAGAAAGGCCATTCCAGGTACAAAATTACGAAAATACCCTTGGTGGGTAAATTACAAAAAATACCCTTGATGGGTAAATTACGAAAATACCCTTGGTGGGTAAATTACGAAAATACCCTTGGTGGGTAAATTACGAAAATACCCTTGGTGGGTAAATTACAAAAATACCCTAAGTGGGTAAATTACAAAAAAACCCTTGGTAGGTAGATTACGAAAATACCCTTGGTGGGTAAATTACGAAAATACCCTTGGTGGGTAAATTACAAAAATACCCTAAGTGGGTAAATTACAAAAAAACCCTTGGTAGGTAGATTACGAAAATACCCTTGGTGGGTAAGTTACGAAAATACCCTTGGTGGGTAAATTACGAAAATACCCTTGGTGGGTAAATTACGAAAATACCCTTGGTGGGTAAATTACAAAAATACCCGTGGAAGGTAAAATTACTGTTATACCCTTAGAGGTTGGTTAGATTGATTATGTTGTATATTATTATTCTGATTATGATGGTAATTTGTTTCATACGTTATTTGATATATGATTTGCATACATGTCATACTGCATACACGAATTATTATGTCATATTGCATGGGTATGATGAGAGGAGGGGGAATATGATATCCGTGTCTTTGGGACACCAGAGGTTTGGCACCTCCAGTGGTTTGGTACCACAGATTGATTATTGTGACTTTGGGTCACCAGAGGTTTGGCACCTCCGCCTTGTCCCGTTGGCTTAGCACCACGATTGGGTTGGCCCCACGCTTGATTTTCTGGGATTGACGCTAGTGATTTGGTATCACACGATGGGTTGGCCCCATCAATTGATTCGCGGATTGCGGTCACCAGTGATTTGGTATCACACTTGTGTCTTTGGGACACCGAGGTTTGGCACCTCATTGCGACTCGTCCCTGTGGTTTGACACCACCGTGGGTTGGCCCCACTTATGAGATACGGGATTGTCGCTAGTGATTTGGTATCACACGATGGGTTGGCCCCATCATTGGATTATTCGTGACTTCGGGTCACCAGTGGTTTGGCACCACATTATGGATATCGTGACTTTGGGTCACCAGTGGTTTGGCACCACCAGTGGTTTGGTACCACACGGGGTAGAGAAGGTGTAACGGATGGTTAGGAACGGGTGCATTAATTGTATTGCTTTGCTATGATGTGTGTTAGCATGTTGTATTATTGGGAGGGGGGTTTACACACTGAGTCTCGATGACTCACCCCTTAGTTAAATTTTGCAGGTAATCATTAGATCGCGAATTTGGGAGCTGAGGTGGACTCGTGGAGGCCATACATATGTTTACTTGTAAATTTATTTCTTTTATTTGGACTTATTTTTATTTGGGTTTTGTTATGTAATAAGGCCTTGGTATTTTATTTGGTTTTAGCATTTAAATTGGTTCTTGCTTATTATTAACTGCTTAATGCGGATTTTCCTAAAATATTAATAAGTCGCTTTCTTATTCAAAATTACTTCAACTCAATTTTCACAACAAATACAATTTTTACAAACTAATAACAACTTTGTAAAATGGGCATTAAATGAATGGGTTTTATATACAAACCACTTAAATGTGGAGTTTCAAAAGAATACGAACTTTTTAACTAACGTACAATTTTTAAACATTCCTTTCATGTGACATGCCGATTCTATGCCGTAACGTTTAGGGGGTTTGGGGTGTTACAAAATTTTTAAAGGAGGTTTTGGCGAATAAGAGGAGGTTAGATGATTTTCCACATGTGGAGCTAAATGAAATTTGCTCAGCCATTTTTCAAAATAAACTACCCAACAAATTGACTAGGGAGTTTTACTATTCCTTGTTTAATTGGTAGTTTGAATATTAATAATGCTTTGGCTGATTTAGGGGCTAGTATTAATGTCATGCCCTATAAAATGTTTAAGCAATTAGCTCTCGAGAAACCCAAACAAACTAGGATGAGTATTCAATTAGCAGATAGAACCATTAGATTTCTTAGGGGTGTTATTGAAGATGTTCTTGTAAAAATTGATAAATTCATATTCCCAGTTGATTTTGTTGTTTTAGACATAGATGAGGATAGTGAAGTAAATTTGATTCTAGGTCGATCCTTTTTAGCAACTGCTATAACTATAATTGATGTTGGTACGGGTAAGTTAATACATCGTGTAGGTGACAAAACAATTACTCTCCAAGCTCGTGATACTGTTAAGACATCTAATGATCGAGATGATTTTACAAGTTCTGTTAATATGAGTAACCATGTAGCTCAACCTTTTTATAGAAACCCTCAGAAAAATGCAATGGAGCCATGTTCCAGTCCATACAACAGAAATAGAATAGTTTATGATAAATGAATGATACAAATCAATGAACTAGATGAATGGTAGAAACCTGTCAAGGAGAAACAAAGAAAACACGATGAAGAGCCAAAACGACACCCTGACAAACATGCGGATGGAACGAATCAATTTAAGGTTAGGGACAGGGTACTACTAGATTAAACAGATCCTCGAATTGCTACTTTGAAGCTTGATGCAAATGGATCAAATCCCTTACGGTACTAAATGTCTTCCAATACGATACCATCTAGGTAACTCATTCTGAATTTGGCACATTTAAGGTAAATAGTACTCGACTTAAACCTTATTTTGATGATAGAATTGATAGTGGGAAAGAGGATTTTTGACTCCGTGAACCACCGTGACCGTACGAATACGAGCTAAGTTAAGCTTAGAATTTAAATAAGCGCTTCTCGGGAGGCAACCCAAGTGTTAACACTGCTAATTTTCTTAATTTTTTTCATGATATTATTAAAAATAATTAATTTTCAAAATTAAAAAAAATTTAGACCCACAGGCCTGGACACACGGGCGTGTCCCAGGCCGTGTGCACTGTAAGAGGTTCGAGAGTGAGTTACACGGCCTGGCAACATGGCTATGTGACCCACACGGCTGGACACACGGGCGTGTCATTGGCTGTGTGGATCTTGGAACTTAAGTTTTCAAAAAATTGATAGTTACAGGGCCTGAAATAGTCCACACGATTGTGCGACATGGCCGTGTGGATAACACGGCCTGGACATAGAGCCTGTCCTAGGCCGTGTGAAACCTAGAGCTAATTTTTTCATTTTTTAAATCAAGTCAGAGAGTTACACGGGCCAGGCACATAGCCATGTGCGAGACACAGCTTAGCCACACAGGCATATGGGCTTTCACATGGGTGTGGGAGAAGCGAAGGAGGTTGCACACGGTCGTGTGTGCCACATGACTTGGACAGACGGGTGTGACCGAGGCCGTTTGAAGATTAGGCCTATATTTTTAAAATGCACACAGGCTAAAAAGGAACCGCACAAGCATGTGGCAAGGCCGTGTGGCCCAACACAGGCCTTACACGACCATGTCCCCTTTTTTAACTCCAAACCTAAATTTTTTACCTTCATCTTCCCTAAAACTTTTACCCACAAACCCTAGCTGCCGCTCCCTACAATCACCCCTTTTCCGACCACCGTTCACCACCAAATCGCCCTTCCATCTCCTCTCCATCGTCGCACCTTCTCCTATTGCACCTGAACCACCTAATCTCAGCTTTTATCCCTGAACCGCCATGCAGCCACCCAGACCTTTCCTTCTCCATCTCCCCTCAACCCCCTTCAAATCCCAACCACTCCCTCTCCCCTTTCTTTTTTCCCCGTCGCCACCACAGACAAACGACCGGGCCCTTTTCATTCCCCTAAAAGCTTATTTCCCTTTCTTTCCTTTTCCTTTCCTCCCCTTCAAACTGTAAACCACCCCCATGCTACAACCTCCACCCTTCCCTAGCCTCTTCGCGCACAACCATGCCCATCGACTGTCACGCCTCTGTACGCACTACTGCCCCACCATCAGTTCCCCCTTTTGCCATTCCCTTTTCTTCATTTATTTATCTTTTATTATTTTGTTTATTTGTTTTTATTTTAGTAGTTCTCATTTTTTATTTTTATTCTTATCATTTTTTGCAATAAGTAGTATTATGCATTTATTTATTTATTTTAGTTTATTTTATTTTTTATTTTACCATTGTTTTAGTGTTATGATTTTCCTTTTCTTTTTTTCTTATGTCCTTATTTTTTTGCGTTCCACTATTGTCGCTATTCTTGCTTATTCATTTTTATTATTGTTCATTATTAGTTTTATTTCTTCTTACTACATTTTTGTTTGGTATTAGCATTCTGCTTATTAGTTTTATTATGTTCAAAGTCAATTTCTTTATTAGTCCGATTGTTGAGCTTAACTTAGAGTTTTATTTCCTATTAGCTTGTATCTATTATGTTGGTTCATCCATTTAATTTATTTGATTGCTTTATTGCAGATTCATCATGACGAACACACGAAGCAAGTCCAAGGTTATCGTCCTCGCTTCAAAAAAGAAAAAAACACCTGCGACCTCCTCCTCGAGCGCTTCCACTGAGGCCCGCCATCCCTATATCTAATTTTCAGCGGGTCCCCAAGATGACTTATTTCAGCTACTTTGATAGTGACCACTTGTCTTAGGCCGATGTATTGATTGGGCCACTTTGGAGCAGGTCAAGTTAGCTGATCATGTTATAGCCTTTATTACTACAACCCCGTGGGACCGATTCTTCTCTATCATGGAGTCTGCATACACGGAGCTAACTTTGTAGTTTTGATCTACATTTACTCTCCAGCATGTGATAAAGAATCATGACGAGTCGGGCACCATCACTTTCTGACTCGGTGGCATGGTGCGCCATATGAGTGTCCCTAACTTCAACTCTACTTTGGGACTATACACGAAGGATTTTATAAGTGCTGAGAACTTCCTCCGCCTACATAAGCAAATCCACTACTTGCCATCTAGTTGTTGGGTAGATCTTACGGTGAGTACGACACCTTATGACATAAGTTGCTCAAAGGCAACTTCTCTCCCTTCGGCTTTACAGTATATTCATGCCCTTTTAGGTCATACTTTTACCTGTAGGAGAGAGAGCATCGAAGTCGTCAGTACTACCGATGCATATTTTTTATAGAGCATGGCCACAGGGCATGTTTTTTATTTAGCCTATTTCATCGCCCTTGCTTTTTGCCATCAGACAGACTGCAACAGGAAATGCCCTATCTGTTTAGGCCCTTATGTGATTCGACTTGCTCGACACTTTGGTCTCCTAGACACATTAGAGCAGTCCTCTATTCGGCCAGATGTCCCACAGGGAATATCGAGCATGGCCCATATGAGGATGATCGAGCGACTTCGTGGAGTAGATCCTCCTTAGTACCGATTATTTCATTTTGACTCTTAGAATGAACTTCATTGATAATGTTCCTTTCCATCACGAGGACCCACCTCATCCTCCACCTTCGAGTCACCATGTTGTTTCTTCTACTCCTACTTTAGTAGATCTCTCCAAATAGTTCACTAGCTTCGAGTAGCACTGCTTTCAGAGGTTTGACAGTATTGACACAACATTGCAGTAGATCTATCAGCATCTCCATATCTCCTCTTCAACGCTGAAAACTCACGACACCGATGCTTCTAATGATGACAGCTGTTAAGTTTATTTGTTTTTTTTATGTTTATTGTTATTTTCTTAGACTTATTCTATTTTTATCTTTTAAAATATATTTTTATTTTTATGGTTGTTTCTACTCGAGTTATAACCTCTTAATATTCTTCATTATTTGTGTTTATTTTCTTATTAGTTTGCTTAGAATCATGCACTACATCTAGATTTGTCTACAATTTCGCTTTCACAATTTTGGCAATTTCATCCAATATTCAGGGCAGTTTTAGTTTTCTCCCTCTCTTATGATATTCTGTTTATACTGTGATTATCTATGTTTGTACATTGAGAAAAATGTAAATATTAAGCATGGTGAAGTTATTTATATAATTATTAGAAAATCCTTGAATTATGTCTTTTGTTTAAGTAATTTTCTCATACTTCTATTAGAATGATTTTACTCGATTTAAGATTTTTATTGATGTGTTTTTAGATTAATTTGTAGATAATTGTGTATTGGTTGATTTAAACTTGAAGACATGAGAGAATCAAACATGATAGGCTATGTTTCCAAAATTAAAATTTTTTAGATTGTTTCTCTAAATTTAAGTATTATCTTGAAGTTTGAGATTTGCAAGATTGACATCAAAAACCATGATTTTTGTGAGATTTTGAGCCTTTAGAGCATAGATTTTTCTTGCTCCTTTTATTACTAGTTATGAGTGTGTCAATTTGATTTGTTATTCTAGAACTTGCGTCGATTATACATGTTGAGATCACACATTTTGATTTGATACACTGAGATGATAAATGCACTTAGGTTTTAACCCACTTATCCCATTAAAAGCCTACCTACATAATTAACCCTTAGTGAACCCCGTTGAGCCTAACACACCATTTCTTAAATTACCCATTTATGTTAACCCATAACTCATTTTTTGTTCGTTGAGAATTTTTCCTGTTTTATTGACTCTCTTTTTGTAACACCCCAAACTCGG
Source organism: Gossypium rotundifolium (assembly GCA_025506655.1). Taxonomy (NCBI): domain Eukaryota; kingdom Viridiplantae; phylum Streptophyta; class Magnoliopsida; order Malvales; family Malvaceae; genus Gossypium; species Gossypium rotundifolium. The sequence goes on along the minus strand of CP106734.1, from coordinate 115,752,069 downwards.
CCTAGACGTTACGACCCGATCTGACGTGTCACATCGAAGTGTCATTTGAAAATCGAGCTTGTCGATAAAAGTTCATTACTAAATTTTATATCCTTTTTGAAAATGTTGGGGTTGTAAAATCAAAACTTTTTATTTGCTTATTGGTCATATCATTTATTAATCAGGATTAAATATCGTGGAAGCTTCCCCAAATGTAACCTTTAAAATTTGAAAATGCGTGATTTTCTTTGGAAATAATTATTATTTTGAAAACCCGTGTTTCCTAATCTAGCAGGTTAACATAAAATGATTAAAACCAAACAAAAGTTAAAAACCTCAAATGGCCTTATTACATAAATATCTCCCCAAAATAAATAATATAAAGAAAACTATGTATAAATCAAAACACTTGTGAACATGTGGCCACCTCTGAGTCCCTCGCAGCTCCAAATCCTCTACTGCTAGGGATTACCTGTACAGTTGAAAGAAAAGGTGAGTTACAAGAACTCAGTGTGTAATATCCTATCATGCAATAATAATCTGGGCCCAAGCTCTATTCAGTAATAGATCAGTCTGCGCTTTTGCGCTATACAGTAACATATTGGGTAGTGGGTCTAAGCCCAAAGTCCTAACAGTGCAGAACAGAGATGCAACCCAACCCAGTCCAGCCAACACACCACCCGTACCAACCAACACACCATATGGGAACCAAGTCGACCCACCCAGCCAACACAACAATATCATAGTATAGCTGCTAATAATAACGCAGCAAAGCTACTAATAACAAAAAACGTGGCGAAGCCACTCGAACAGTAAAAACGTGGCAGAGCCACCAGTACAGTACTTCCTCCAAATCAGAAACCCAACCCCAATGCAGAATGTCGTGTCATAAATATTACATGTATGCAGTACGTCATACTCATGATCAGTCATATAAACGTCATACACACATCACTTAACCTACCACTAGGTGTATAATGGTCATTTTGTTGGTTAGGGGTAAAACGATAATTTTCACCCTCAGGGGTAGTTTGGTAATTCTAATCTATGAGGGTATTTCGGTAAATTTACTCTTCGAGGGTATTTCGATAATTTTACCCTTTGAGGGTATTTCGATAATTTTACCCTTCGAGGGTATTTCGGTACAGGTTACGACCTTTCCAATGGCCTACCGTCGTCTCGAACGACTCAAATAACTTATAAGGCCAAAATAGTGGAATTGGACCCAAAGCCCACTATTCGGCCCAAGTAGGCCCACATGCGCGTGTGGCCCATTCAGCCCAATTTCAGTCACGGCTATGCAAACTTCACAACCCAACCCATTGTTTGTCACTATCGTGAATTTTTACCCATGCGGGGCCTATGAGCCCATTGGGCCCACTTGGCCCATCTCGGCCCAACGAGGCCCATTACGGCCTAAGCCCATGAGAATGCTCGTGTTGGCTCTTGCAGCCTAGCACCCTTGTTCATGGGCTCAGTTAACCACATGCACACTCGCACACTCATGTGGCATCACACGCCATATTTTCGGCTTTTCAGGATTCAGCCGACTCTACAATCTTAATAGTATAACCATTACGTACATTCGACTTTTCAGCTATTATCGAAAGCAGTATACAATTACACACCTGTTCGCGAGACTAGATAAGATCTACGCTCTCTGAATCCTACAATCCACCAACATATCGCATCAGATTACACCAATCAAGTTAACGTATACACCTAATCCACCACCGTTATTAACTTAAACCACAATCACTCACCTTGCTAAGACTAACAGATAGTAGCGCCTTCCTGATGATCAAGGGCGATCTCCCCCTCCTAACATGATTTGGTATAATAAAAGTTGTTAGAAACAATCAAGCATTCGGCCCCCAGTAGATAAATAAAAAGGGAAAGCAGAAGCTTGTTAATAGAGTCAAAACAAATCTTTGCTAATAATATAGTAATAAAGTGGTTGAAGCAGCCCCCTTACCAATATCGATAACCAACTAATATCGGTAGTAGTCAGTCAAGAAGGTTTGGCCCTAATCAAGGAGAACAAAGAGATTTGAGAAGAAGGGAGTATGAAGACTCAGCCTACTAGAGAAGGGGAAAACGAAGTTTGAAAAAAAAGAAGAGATGGAAGCAAAAGAGGGTCGGCTATGGAAGAAGTGATTAGAGAAGAGATGAGAGAAAGACTTCAAAGGATTGATCAAAACTGGGCACTCGATATTTATGTTTCGACAAAAAGTGGGTAGTAGTTGAGAATAGAGGTGAAGAGAACAAGGACCCGAATGGTCAAAAAATGTGCCAAGAAGCGAAAATAACACCCGAAAATACCAGAGAAAATTTGGCACCTCTACACTCTCCCAAAGCCAAAAATACACTAAATGCCCCACCCTTGGCCGAATTTCCCCTTACTCAAGCTCTCTCAATTGGCCAAGACTCCCCTCACATTCCAACTCCCTCAAACTCTCCACCAAATCCCCCTTGAATTGCTCCCACCCTCCCATTCGAATTTGTTGACCAAGTCTCCAGCCCCTTCTGCAGAGTTTGATTCAAACTCTACCTCTTGCACCACCAAATCATAAAATAAAAGCCCCCTATTTGCATGCCATGGGATTTTATCCCCAACTCCCTTTCCATCTTAGTGACGCCACCACCATCAAGCCACATACCCTTTTTGTGACATAGAAACACACATAATTAACATAAGTACTAACTGCTAACATCCAATTTCACTTAAGAGCAAAAATTAAAAATTTTCCAAGGCTCAGACTCAAACCCAGGCTTCCTAAAAACCCCCCAAATACACTCAATTACTTAGCCATTGAAGCACACATGGAATTTAAGCCGAATCAGCAAAATTACAACCCTACATTTTTGGGGCGTTACACTTTTTGTCGATATTTGATTTGGTTAGTTGTCTAACTATGCTCCTTTGTTTGATTTGCTGAATTATTTCTTATTGTAAAAAAAAATAAAAAATACATATATTTACATTTTGATTATTATTTAGTTCTATGAGCTTGAATAGTTAAATTCATATCATGAGAAAAAGCTCATTTTTTTTATTATTGAATAGTTCTTGATTTATGCACTTGTTTTTAATTCAGTTTTTGATATTTTTCTAGTTTGGCAATTTATCAATTCGATCTCAATTTTAACCGTATTTTTCGGCCTTTCTCCACACCGTTAACCTAAGCCCCATTATGACAACCTCTTAAAGACCTTTTAATTTGTGTATCATATCATTTTATAGTGGTGGAGATTTGATTTTCATGCAAGCCTATGGTAATCGCTTTTCATGTTTGACTATTAAGTGCTTATTCTTGAACCTTAAACACTTTGAGTGATTTAAGTGAATATTTAGTGAAGATGTCGATTCTTGTCAATTTTGAATAAAAGGTAATTACTTAGATAAGGAGAAACACATATGTTTTTGTGTTTAAACATTTTAGCTTGGATTGTTTGAGACTTTATTGCTCTTTTAGTTGAATTGCTAATGCATGATTATTTATGGATTATTTTGAGACAGTATTGATGGGAATTACAAGATGAGAAATATTATTTTTAATTTGAGTTTAGGATTTTGCTTGAGGACAAGAAAACTCTTAACTGTGGGGATATTTGATAAGCTATAAAAGTAACATATTTTAATCTCATTCTTATTGCGTTTTTGGATGATTAATTATGTAAATTAGTGAATTTGATGCTCCTAGTCCTTTAAATTCATGTTTCTATACTTAGAAGAGCATTTGGGGCTAAAAGGAGTGAAAAACGAGCCAAAATCAGACAAATAGAGATGTTTCCAGGATCCACACAGCCTGGGCATTTCCACATAGGCTGGCCACATGCCCTTGTGCCAACCCACGTCGATATCGCACCTTGCTTCCCAAATACTCGGAAAAACCCAATTTTTAGGCTTTCTAAGCATTCTAAAGTCTATACATACCAATTATAAGAAGACTTAAAGGGGGCACTCAGAGAAGATCGAAGAAAAGACTCAAAGAATGCCATCAAAATCAACTCAAAATGGATCTCCTTCAAGATTGAAGATCTCCATTTAATTTCCTTCAAAGTTTTATTGAGTTTCTTTATGTCTTCTTGTTATCCTAACTTTGAGATGTTTCTATTTAGGATTATGAACTGAATTCCCTAGATACTTAGGGAAGATGAAACCTATGATAAATCTTATTATTTGATTTCTAATTTACGCAATAAATACTTGATTCTTGTTTTCAATTGTGTATGCTTTTTTTTCTTGTTTTAATATTTTTGAGATATTAATTCAAGTTTAATGTGCTTATTTCATTCGAGCAAAAGTCCCTGCTTAAGAGTATATCTAGCATAATTGAGTGGAGTTGCATGCAATCCTAGAAATAGGACGACATAAATCTACCATATTAGAGTTAAATCTAATAGGGGAATCCATAATTCCAGTTAATGCGACAATATGGGTTTTAATTAGAAAGAGATTTTAATTAATCAACCTAGATTCAGTTGTTCTTAGTTTTGATTAGAAAGAGATTTCAATTAATCAACCTAGATTCAGTTGTTCTTACTCTTGAAAGAGATATTAACATAATTTACGGATTTCTACAAATCAAGACACAAGTTAATAAATCGTTTAATTTAGATTCATAATAACAGGTGAAGTCTAGGTGGATTCTTTCCTGGGTATTGTCTTTCTCATTGGTTGTTTACAATTATTTTCCCATTTCATTCTCTATTGCATTCATAGTTAAATTTGATTAGTAAATTTAGAGTAAAAACAATCACTTTAATTTATCGGCTAAATAATAGAAAAATGGTAATTACTAGTACTTTTAATCCTCATGGATACAATATTCCCTACTCACCAAAGCTATACTATTTTTCGATAGGTGCACTTGCCTTTGTCATAATTATAGTTAGTTTAGTGATCATCATACATCCTAGAAAAAACAAGATGTATCGGGATGTGAAGGAGCTGTATTGGGGGCTGGGATTGAAACGAGATGTAACTGAATTTGTGGCCAAGTGCTTAATATAACGCCCCAAAATTCTTTCAAATTTTGGGCAATAATTGTGTTAATTAAATTAATCTAGTTTAATTGCTAGGTATTTGGATAAGAGCTTTAATTTTTCTCATTTCTTTGAATTTTTATTGATTTTATCTCTACACTTGACTTGTCACATGTTGGTTATCCTTTATTTTCATTAGCTTGTTTACAAGAATGATTCTGGTGGTTCAGTAGTAAGGCTTTAGCTTACCTTTAGGTCATAAGTTCGAATCTTGTTGTGTTCACAATGGAATTAATTTTTGTCCTTTTTGTATTATGCCGCCGATACTGTTAGGAACTGAGTTAAACTCAAATTTTTAGCAATCAGATAGAATAACAATAATCTGGCAGGCTGGGATTTGATTAGATTTATTTTTTAAAAATTATAAAAAATTCTCTCCACTTTTCTCTCTCTCCCACTCTCTCCATTTTCTCGCTCCACTCTGTTTCTTTTTGTTATTCTTTATTTTTTGGTTGCTCCTAAAGAAAATTCTTCTAACCATTTTACTACCATCCTCTACTCTTTCTTTTGTCGCATCTTTCTTTCCTTCTTGATCATTCTTTTTGTTGATAGCCTTGCTTATCCTTGTTGTTTCCTGATCTCGTTCTTTTATCTTGCTTTCATTCCATTCGGTGTTTTTTGTGAGAATAGTGTGTGATCAGGTTGTGGAGTTATAGTAATTAATTCTCGGTAAGTGTGTGTTTTTCTTTTCATCTTTTAATAATGTTGAGGTATTTTTCAAGCTCTCATAGAGGTAAGGGGACTTTGTTTTAATTGGTGGGTGTTGGTTTAGATTGGTGATAAGTCATGAAAGGAGTTATAACTCATACTTTTAGACTTAGTTAATTACTTGTACTTAAGTAAAATTAGCTTCATTTTAGGTAACTACATGATCATTTTTTGTCAATTGAGCACTGCAACTACTGCAAAATAGGTTTTTAGCGGCGCTTGCACAAAAAACGCCGCTATAGATCGAGCATTAGCGGCGCTTTTTTAAAAACGCCGCTATAGGTCGACCATTAGCGGTGCTTTATGAAAAACGCCGCAAAAAAAAAATTAAGCACAACGCCGCCATTTTATGTTGAGCTTTAGTGTCATTAGCAGTGCTTTTTGAAAAATGCCCCTATAAATTGAGAATTAGCGGTGCTTTCTGAAAAACGCTGCTATAGATCGAGCATTAGCGGCGCTTTTTTAAAAACGCCATTATAGTTCGACCATTAGCGGCGCTTTTGAAAAACACCACAAAAAAAATAAGCTCAACGCCGTTGAGCTTTAGTGTCATTAGCGACGCTTTTTGAAAATTGCCGTAAAAAAATCGAGCTTTAGTGGCATTAACAACGCTTTTTGAAAAACACCTTTGTAAATTGAGCTTTAGCAGCGCTTTGTCAAAAACGCCGCAAAAAACATTTTATTTGTCTATTTATTATTTAAATGGTTTATTTATATTAATTAAAATACAATTTATTTTTAATTGAATATTTAAATTCTTCAGAAAAAATAATGACACGTAGAAAAAATTTGAAAGTAAAAACATAGAAAAGTATATGTTAAAATGAAAAAATTAAAATACTATTATTTAAAATAAATTTAAAGTTTTTGGGTATATGACTGATTGTTTCTTAATTTATATATGAAATAAATTCTTATATAATTGTAAAAGAGACAATATTAATTTTAAAATATTGAATTAATTATCATTATAGTTTAGGGTTTATGGTTTAAGGTATATGGTTTTGGGTTTAAGGTTTAGGAGTTACAATTTTAAGGTTTATGGATTATGAGTTTAGGGATTATGGTTTATGATTTATGGTTTAACGATTGGGGTTTAAGGCTTAGGGGTTAGTGCTTAGGGGTTTATGGGTTAAAGGTTAAGGGTTTAGTGGTTAAAGGATATATTTTATGGTTTAGGGGATAGGGGATAGGGATTGAGGGTTTAGATTAATTAGTGTGAAAAATATATGTTACAAATTTGAAATACTATTATTTAAAATAATTTCAAAGTTTTTGGGTATATGATTGATTGTTTTTTAATTTATATATTAAATAATTTCAAATTTTAAAGATTTTAAATTTTAAATAATTTTCAAGATTTCAAATTTTATCTAATTCTTTTAAATATTAGTTAAATTTTAAAATTTATTTATTTAAATGAAAAAATTAAAATACTATTATTTAAAATAATTTTATAATTTTTGAGTATATGACTGATTATTTTTAATTTATATTATTTTTAATTTATATATTAAATAATTTAAAATTTTAAAGGCATTAGTGGCGTTTTTTCATAAACGTCGCAAATGGTAATCAATAGCGCCGAAAAAAATTATTTTGTTCTAATCAAAACGGCGCCTTTTAATGACTTTTTTAGTGGCATTTTTGGTAAAACACCGCAATATGTCAGGCTTTAGCGGCGCTAAGAAAAAAAAACACCGCAAAAGGTTATTTTATTTTAGACAAAATGACGTAGTTTTTCTGTCTGTAATTTTATCCCCAACCTAGATACCCGAAAACCTTAATATTTTCCCCTAAAAATTTTCCCCCAATCCTTAAATTTTCCCCAAATCAAAATCCCAACCCATCTCTACATTACGGACCCGACCATCTGCTACATTGCCGAACATGACCATCTGCTGCATCATCGTCGACTCGACCATCTGCTGCGTCACCGTCGCACTCTTCTGCCACAACCAATCGGTAAGCAAGACATAGCGAGATTAACCCAAAACCCTCACTTATCTCTTTTTGCCATCTTCTTATCGGTTCTCATTCGCCTCTTTTGGCAAAACATCTTATTGTTTCGAGGGGTTGTTGTTCAGTTTCAAGGTTTCTTCCTCGTTTTACTAATACTCTTTTTTAAAATAAAAAATAAAAAAAATATTTTCCTTCTCTTTAATTTACTTTGGTTGATATAATCATCTGGATTGATTGTTTTTTATGCAAAATCTTTTCCATTTCGTGTCATTGATAATTTTTGTATCAGTTTGTTAGTAGCCTTATCAAGTATCAAATGGCTATCTATTACTTCTTGTACATTGCAGGTTGGTTAAGCATTTCATTTTATGTGTGAATGCCTATATCGTTTTGACCAAAGTGGAACTAGTTTATTATTTCTGGGAATGCCTATATCATTTTCTTATATGCTAGATGCTTTTTTTACTTTTTTATTTGGTGATTACCCCTTTGAATTTTCCTTTTATGTAAAACAATACCTATGGCCATTGATATCTTTTCTTTTTCATGTTGGGTTCTTAGGATCAGGTTTTATGTGGTTTATTCTTACATAGAAGAAGAACAAGTACAAGTATCAGTTTTGCTAGTTGTATGGACGCATATGATTCTGATTGTAGTGTTTACACAGTTATCCTTTATTGTGGCCAATATCATTGAAGGAATTTTTTGGTAACTTCTCATTCGAGAATTACGTTTCCTATCTTTATGCACTTGCACACAGATATAGATATGCAAATGTACACCGTCATGAAGAGAAATTTGAAAGGATCTTTGTTTTGTAATTTTAATCAATTGAATGTTGGTACCTTGATTGTATTCTCTCTTTCTTTATTCATCATCCTGTTCTTCTTGCTTAACTAAAGAACTTTATTTCCCAGTTTTTTTCTTCCAGCGTCTTTTATTGTCATAAACAATATTTTTGCTTATGTCATTGGTTTTTTCTTTAGAATAACACCATTAATCAAATTATCTTCGAAGAAAATGTGGGAGGGATTTATTGGAGCTTCTGTTACAACTATGATCTCTGCATTTTTCGTGAGCTTAATTTTTTTTCTATCTCGAACTTGACTCCATGTTGTTTGTAGTCAGGATTTCATTTATCTTCTGCAGGTTTTACATCAATAGGATAGGGAAATTCACTAAACTACAAAAGTCAAATAGAATGCAATAGTTTAAACTGGTTATTTATGAAAAGGTTAATGCAGAAGTAGCTGTAGCACCCCCAAACCCAGCCTAGACATTATGGCCGAATGTGGCGTGTCATATTGAAGTGTTTTTCGAAAACCATGTTTTCATGAAAACCTTTCTTGAACTTTAAAAATTTTTGCTATTTAAAACCTTATATTTTGATTGCCTATTTTTAAAACTTAGTTTATTAAAAGTCATTTTCTTGTAAAATGTTCTTACCCTTAAAGCCTTATTTGATGCGGAAGCTTAGTTTAAAACAGTTGCAGAAACATAATATTTTGAAAAATAGTTGTTGTTTTGGTGTTCTACTTTTAGCAATTATAAACCCATAAATAAGATTCCAAATTTAGAACTCAGAAATTAGAAAGGCCTTATTACAATCTGAAAACTAGTGAATAAGGTAAATAAAATCCAAAGCACGTTTAAATGTGTGGCCAGCTCCAAGTCCCTCGTAGCTCTGAACCATCTATGTATGAGGATTACTTGCACAGTTAAGCAGTTGGGTGAGTTTTCGAAAACTCAGTGTGCACCCCAAATAAAAATAGTAAGCAATCAGAACAGTTTGGGCTGGGCCCATCTCAGAAATAGTGTCCAACTGGGCCTAAGCCCATTACAGAGCAAATGCAGTGTGGGCCTTAGCCCTAAACAGAACAGGATCAGAATAGTCAAGCATGCAAAGACCCTACCCATCCAGCCTCTACACACCAGCTCCGTCTAACCGTTCACACCATGTGGGGATATAGTATCAACCCACCCGTCCCTACACACCACATAATAGTACTAATACGACACTAAATAGAATTTGCAGCAGAGCTGCCAGAACGGTAGGCTAATAGCCATCAAAATTATGCAGCAGTGCTAATAGCCAGAACAAAATATTTCCTCCAATCACATAACCTAACCCAATGCAGCATAATATCATGTCATAAACAATTCGTGTATGCATTATGTCACAATCATAATCAGTCATATATATATCACATACATCACCTAAACTACCACTAGGGGTATAACAGTCATTTTGTTAGTTAGGGGTAAAATGGTAATTTCACTCCTTAGGGCATTTCAGTAATTTTACCCATCAAAGATATTTTAGTAATTTTACCCATCGAGGGTATTTTTGTAATTTTACCCATCAAGGGTATCTCGGTAGTTTTACAACCTTCTCGAAGGTCTACATTCACGTCGAGTGACACAGATAACGTATATCGTCAAAACAGTGTAATGGGGCCTAAAGCCCAATACTCGGTCCAAGTGGGCCTACACGCTCGTGTGGCCCATTTAGCCCAAATTTAGTAAGGCTATGTGAACTTCACAGCCCAATCCATTACTAGTCGCTTACCATGGATTTCTTCCATGTGGGACCCATAAACCCATTAGGCCCACATGGCCCATTATGGCCCAACGAGGCCCATTATGACTTAGCCGACGAGAACGTTCATGGCGGCCTCTACAGTCTGTTGCCAACAATTTATGGCTCGATTCACATTACGAGCGTTTGCACACTCATGAAGCCTCGATGCCAAAGTTTTGGCTTTTAGCTTTTGTCGATTCGCAGTAACACAAGGGTGTGAATGCACACCATTGTTCACCGTTTTAACAATAACAGTTCTGGGTGTATGATTACACACGTTTTAGCGACCACTTGCAAAATTCCAACAGCACCAACCTAGATTCATCGAAATCTGATGTTAGTCCTTAATCGATAGGGTAACGCCCTCTTAATAGCATTAAATCTGAAAAATTTCTTTACCTTGCCTGACAACAGACTTTAATCTTTCAAGGCTATCGATCAGGATTGGTCACACGTCTATTCCGAATATCTGCATCAAAATAGTTCCTATTAATCAAAGTAGTGATCCAATATGTTGCCTTAATCCATGAATGTTACTCACCAACCACTGAAATATTCGGCCCAATCTAAGAGTAGGGTATTGATCTTACTTTTAACGAGAGATAGGATTGGATGATTGAAAGATTTCTGCACTTCTCCACTCCTCGGGAATACCTAAACCCAACGATCACCACCAAGAGGAAGGGATCACCTTTCGGCCATCAAAGAAGAAGAAGGAAATGAGTATTCGACTTTTAGAGAAAAAGAGAATAAGAGAGAACAATTATAAATACGAGATGAAAATATGAACACTTACTGATTTCAAAACACTTGCAGAACTGAAACAGAGAATGAAAGGAAACAAGGAATTGGTCACCACAGAACTAATCAAGAAAAGATTCGGTTCACCTTAATAGGAAACTGAAACCAGAAGAAGATGGGTGATATTCAGCCTACGAGAAAAAAAAGAGAAGAGGTAACAAAGGAACTTAATTCGGTTAAGCCCTAAAGAGAAGAAGAAGAGTGCCCAAGTGGCAGAAAAATATGCATACAAAAAGAAGGGTTTCAAGGAAGAGTTTGACACTTGTATTTTTGTTTGGCCAAGTTGAATAACAGTTGAGAGAAAGAATAAGTTGAAGAGAGCAAGACCCGAATGGTCAAAGGTCATGCACAAGATGTTACAAAAAGAGAAAAACCCAAAGTGAAATAAAAGAAACCCCAAAAAATAGAGAGCAAATTTGATTTCTCCACTCCCCAAATGCCGAAAAGCACTAAATGAACACCCGTAGCCGAAATTCCCCTCCCAAGCTTCCCCATTCGGCTACAACTTTTCCTCCAATCTCCAACTCCTAGAAAATCTCCATGATACTCTCCCTTGTCCCTCCTTGATTTCCTCCACAACCATCTCACAAGACCAACTCAAACTCTCCAATGCTAGAGTTCAAATCCAGCACAAACTCTTGCAGCCCTCAGTTAACAAAATAAATGCTCCTTGCTTGACATGGGATTCAAACCCTTGCCCTCTCCCATGCTCCACAAGCTACATGCCACCACAACACAAGCTCCTTTTTGTGTCACCTTTTACCATATTTTATTCTTAAAGCCTACTTGCTTACTCCTAGGGTTTTATTCACCTACAACAAAAATTTTGCTAAAGCCTAGGTTTGACCCCAGGACTTCCCAAACATTCCCAAACACTCCTAAATAACTTAACCATTAAAGCAAACAAGCAATTTGTGTTATTCACTTACACAACTAAATTCCAATTCGTCTGATACGCGACGCCCATTTCTTCTAGGCCCAAAAGTCAGGGCAATACAGTAGCATTTTCAATGCAGGCAACACGACTGTCCTTACTGATGCTTTAAGGGGCTTGTAATATCCTTTATTTCTTTTTCTTTTTCTCTGTGGTATCAATGTTAGGAGTTATAGTTGATATTTTACATTTGTGGATGAGTTTAATAGATTTATGCAATGACAAGCATCCTTCTCACCCTTCATTTGTGAAGGATTATTGAACACCTTCTAATATCTAATGCAGATGCCTTGATTAATGCTACTGAATGACAAGTGTAAACATTCAATTTTTGTTTTTATTTTCTTTCCAATTTTCATCATAAATTTTTAAAACAACCTTGGGAAGTTATGTTATGCGCATTTTGCATTATGGTATATATTTTCATATTAGTACGTGTTCATAAACATGACGTAAGATTTTGCATACGCAGCTTACAAATATCTTGGGTTGTTTCCAATGGCTAACCTGTCCAAGGAAGGTAATTATTGGATTGAACTTTTTCTTTGATTTTTTAAGAGGCACCAGTTTCTTTTTCATTAAACTTATGGTGTGAAGTGCAGATTATGTGATTTATCAATGGTGGCTTCAATGCGACCCAGGTCCATTATTCAAGCTGGATTTAGAGAAGGAAATGATAGACTCCTTATATGCAAAATGTGAGTTATGGAGTTGGTTTTCCTTTTAAACATTACTTTGAATACATTACAGGTTGTTCCAACACAATATAAAGTAATGGAAACTAAGTCCTCTTGTTGCAAACTAAGTCTCATGCATATCGTATTAGCATAGTGTAACATCCTAAAATTTAGTATCAATAGGTTGTTTTCTTTTGTTGGCGCTTAGTAGTGCAATAATTTTTATTTGTGTGGTTAAATGGTATCATGAGGGCTTGGGATTAATATTGGACTTAGAATAATTTTAGTAAATTTTACTTTATTGGAGAGGAGATTGTAACCTTAATGCTTAAGGTAAATGAAGTGATTAAACTAGCATAAGTTGAGCTAGTAGTAAAGTGGAGTTGGCGCCATAAGTGTTCCTAGAGGGAAGGAGTTCGAATCTTTGATGAGCATGTGAATTTTGTTTCTTTTTGTTTTTCCATTTTCATAGTGTCAGTTATAGATAAGATCTTGGATGAGTTGGATTTCAAATATTATGGCAAGAAGACTAAAGGAAAAAGGTAAGCAAAAACTTAAGGAAAAGAATCTTATAAAAAAGGCATTAAGGGTGGACACAAGGCTTAATGTAAGGTGAATGTTTTGGAAAGTTTTGTGTGGCAGAAACTTTGACTTTGTGTCCATGTACTTGGACTGTATTTGGGGCTAGGGGGTGGCAGAAATTTTGAAGGCATTTGGATGAATTAGGAGCTAGTTGTGCACATCTTTCTTTTAGTCATTTTGTGTTCTCTCAAAGCTTTTCTCTCAAATTTTTCCTCCTCTTAGCCGAATGTATTTTGGACAAAAGGTAAACCATGTTATTTTCTTTTGGTCATTTGAGCTTTGACCATTTCGATTTTGAGTTGTTCTTTCTCCCTAAATTATTTCTTCTTTCTCTCTCTTTGTTATCGAAAATACCAAAACATCAAAGACCATTTCTTCTCTTTTTCCCTCATTGCCGAATGTACATTGACTCAAAGTTCTTCTTTGAATCATCTTATATCCTTGAGAACTAAAATCCAAACCTTCATTTCTATTCTCTTTTCTTCTTTACTTCTCTTAAAAGACTCTCAAACATCATTCTCTCCCTTTGTAGTGATATAGCAGAGTGCCGATTATTTCTACATCGATTAGTTGACCTTAGCCATAATAAGATCGCGTGGAAAGGAAGTTCATCGTTCAAGGTGAGAAATCAATTTCAAAAAGGGGTTTTATATTATTCTTTTAATTGATTAAGGATTTTTTTGATTAATCAATTCTGTCATAGGGACTTTATTAATCGACTTTTACTCTTTGAACGAAAGAATCCTGTGGTAAGCCTATTTCGCCTTTAAAATCAATTGGTTGTAATAAGGGAATATTAGTTGGAATAACATTTATTTGTCAATGGAGGCAATCAATATAGGGTCGAAAAGGGTTGTTAATAGCGTTTGGAAGAGCGGTGGTTCCGCTATCCCCCCTAAATTCAAGCGAATGGTTGTTTCAAGAATCCGAAACTTTCCATCGGGTTATGGACCCTCATCCGGGAGAATCGATTATTTGAAGTCATGCGTACTCCGGAGCCATTGACTGTTCGTGGTTCTTAAACGGTTTATGAACCGTCAATCAGGGAAAATCGAAAGATAATTGTTGTTCGAAATTCGAGGGTAATGATCTAGATCGTTTATCTTGACATAGATTTATATTTAGTATCAGTGTTCTAATTGAGTGTGATACGTATTTAGGTATCGACGAGCGGGAAAGTATAGTTCTCACTATAATCAGGTGTGTAATTTCACACTTATCTCATAGGTTAGATATTGTACCCGTAAGTAATAGAATAAAAATTGTAAAGTTGGTAAAATTGGAAAATACGGTATATTAACACTTTTTATGTAAATGCATGAAATCGGTATTAAAGTTGTAGAAATTACGGATTTGCCCTTAATGGGCTATTATATTAAATAGTGATATTTAGGGCCATATGAATTATTTTGATAAATTGGCCAAGTGTGAAATTTGTGAAAAGGGCTTCATATGATTAATGGGCCAAATTTGCTAGATCGATTAATGGGCCAAATTTGTTAGATCGATTAATGGGCCAAATTTGCTAGATCGATTAATGGGCCAAATTTGCTAGATCACTTAATGGGCCAACTTGTATTATGGGCCTTATGATGAAATCTTTAGATGAATATTGTTATGCTTTGTATATGCATACATGATTGCATGGGTTGGGATAAAATTGAAGAGAAGTGCTGGTGGCTCTGCCACAATCTAGTTCGATGACTCTGTCACAATCTAGTTTGGATGACTCTGTCACAATCTAGTTCGGATGGCTCTGCCATAATCTAGTTCGGTGACTCTGTCACAATCTAGTTCGGATGGCTCTGCTATAATCTAGTTTGGTGCTCTATCACAATCTAGTTCGATGGCTCTACCACAAACATTTTAAATGGCTTTACGCCTACGATTGGTGTGTTGGCGGGGTGGGTTGACTTGATCCCCACAGGTGCTGGTTGGTACGGGTATTGTGTAGCGGATGGAAATTTAGGCTTGGTTGGGAATTGCATATCACATGCATTTTATATTTGATATATATTTATATTGTACATTTGTAAATGGGCTCAAGCCCAATTATATGCTTAAATGGTTTTGGCCCAATGGACATTGTAAGTGGGTTACACACTGAGTTCTAAGTAACTCACCCCTTTTTCTTACCCTTCTCAGGTAATGATAATTGATGGAGGCTTGGGCCGGGGATGACTTCGTGTGGAGGCCATACTATGAATGATGGGTTATATATAAACTTTGAACTTCTTTTAAGTATTTCTATTTAAGTATTATTTCAGTTGCAATGTAATAAGGCCTCTGGTATTATTTTCATGGATTTTTATTTCGTGGATAGATTTTAATATGTTTTAGATACTTAAATGGGACTATTTTAATTTCTATAAATGTTTTCTTGAACTTGCGTATAAAAAGGGGTTTTTCTTAAATATCATCAACTCGTAAAATTTCTGTGAAAACTCTTTTATGAAATTATTTTAACCAATTATTTCTCTGAAAATCAAATTATAAACCCTTATGATTTAAAATCATGGATTCAAATTAATCTCGATTTTTGATAAACTCCATCCCCAAAATCGTTTTGAAGATTTTTTTCTTTAAATCATTGATGACTAGATGTAAGTTCGATTTGTGTGGCATGCCAAATCTGGACTTAACGCATAGGCCAAGTTTAGGGTGTTACATTTTATGGTATCAGAGCCAGTTTCAAAACTCGGCTGTGGTTTGGGTTCAACAATAATTTTTGTTTTAAAAACTGTTTAAATTTCTAGACTTTATGTTTTAAAGTAAGTATGGCACCACGAGCATCTGGCACCAAGTCAAGTAAGTATTTGTATACTGAATGATTATTATTGTGATATGATCACAAGAACACTCTAGAACTTTTAGTTTTAGGTGTTGAAAATAGTAGAGATCGAGACTATAGGATTGATTGCGAAAATAACTCTATCTCTTATAATTCATAAAATATATTTATTAAACACTGAAATAATATTTTGATTCATAAAACTTGTAATTAGATTAAACCGAATTAGTCATTATGAGCACTGAGGACGTGGACATGGACGAGGTAGACGTGGACGTGGTAGAGGACGAGGTGCTAGGGGTGCAACTGAAGCGCCGGGTCATATGCCAGAAATATGTACCTGCGTCACTCGAGAGTGAGACTGGATCACATGACCATACAAGAGAGGACAATGCTTTAACTCAAGCAATGTTGCGAGTCCTAGAAAGGGTTGCTGGGCCTAGAACTGGTCCAGCAGTTCGTGGATCAATATCGGAACGACTTAAATCAAGTGGTGCTGAGGTTTTTAGAGGTGTCCCCAGCGTAGCTCCGAATGTTGCAGAATATTGGCTTGAGGCAGAGAAGTTGGTGCGGAAGGGGCATGGAGCGTTTCTAGCCTTCATTAGTGCTTTGGATGCCAAGGAATTATTAGTGGAAGATGTGAGAATGGTGAAGGAATTTTTAAATGTCTTTCCTGAAGAACTTCCTTGTCTACCTCCAGATCGGGAAGTAGAGTTTGGCATTGAGCTTTTTCCCAGAGCAACTCCGGTGTCCATTGCCCCTTATAGAATGGCACCGAAGGAGTTAGCGGAGCTTAAAGCTCAAATTCAAGAATTGTTAGATTGGGGATTTATTCGACCAAGTGTGTCTCCATAGGGAGCATCGGTTTTGTTCGTCAAGAAGAAAGGTGGATTGATGCGTTTGTGCATTGATTATAGGCAGTTGAATAAATTGATGATCAAGAATAGGTATCCTTTGCAGAGAATCGATGACCTGTTTGATCAATTAAGGGGAGCTTCAGTTTTCTCCAAGATTGATTTGAGGTCGGGTTATCATCAACTCAAGGTTAGAGAGGCAGATATTCATAAGATGGCATTTCAGACTCGTTATGGTCATTATGAGTTTTTGGCGATGCTGTTTGGTTTGACCAATGCACCAGCTGCATTTATGGACATGATGAACCGAGTCTTTCAACCCTATCTAGACCAGTTCGTAGTGGTGTTCATAGATGATATCTTGGTATATTCGAGGAATGAAGAAGGGCATGACTTATATTTGCGCATTGTGTAGCAAATTTTACGAGATAAGAAACTTTATGCCAAATTCAGTAAATGCGAATTTTGGTTGAAGCAAGTGATTTTCTTGGGTCATGTGGTGTCAGCCGAAGGAATAAGAGTTGATCCTCGGAAGGTAGAGGCTGTGTTGGATTGGAAACCACCGAGGTCAGTGGCTGAGATTCGGAGTTTCTTGGGTTTGGCTAGTTTCTATAGACACTTTGTTGAGGGGTTTTCGTTGATTGCTGCACCCCTAACTAAGCTGTTGCGAAAGGGAGTACCGTATGTGTGGACTGATAAACAACAAGAAAGTTTCAAGAAACTGAAAAAAATTTGACAGGAAGCGCCAGTACTGATTCAACTTGAGGCTAGAAAAGAGTTTATCGTTTACTATGATGCGTCACACACGGGTTTAGGATGTGTGTTAATGTAAGGATGAAAAGTGGTGGCTTATGCTTCTCGTCAATTAAGACCGCACAAAGTTAACTATCCTACTCATGACATGGAGTTGGCTGTGGTAGTGTTTGCTTTAAAGATTTGAAGGCACTATCTCTACGGTGAGAAGTCGATCATTTATACGGACCATAAGAGTCTTAAGTACCTCCTTACCCAAAAGTAGTTGAACTTGAGACAACGGAGATGGGTGGAGTTGTTAAAGGATTATGACTTCTCAATCGAGTACCATCCTGGAAAGGCTAACATTGTGGCAGACACGTTGAGACGTAAGGTGGTATCAGAGTTAAGAGCATTGTTTGCTCATCTCAGTTTGTATAAGGATGGCAGTCTGCTAGCGGAACTTCAGGTGAAGCCATTGTGGTTAGAACAGATCAAGGAAAAGTAGTTATCAGATGAAAAATTGGGTCCTTTAATGCAACAAGTTGAAAGTGGTATAATAAGGGACTTTGGATTGAACAAGGATGGCGTGCTATGTTTTCGTGGAAGAGTTTGTATGCCCATGGATTCGGATTTGAGACAAATGATTCTGAGAAAGGTGCATAGTAGCCCTTATGCTATGCAACCCAGAGGAAATAAGATGTACCAAGACCTCCGTGAACAGTATTGGTGGCCAGGGTTAAAGCGGGAAGTAACAGATTATGTAAGTAAGTGTTTAACTTGTCAACAAGTGAAGACAAAACATCAATTGCTGTCAGGCTTATTGCAACCGATAAAGATTCCTCTATGGAAATAGGAGCGGATAATAATGGATTTTGTTAGTGGGCCTGCTAAGAAAGATTCCGTTTGGGTGGTAGTAGATCGATTGACGAAGACTGCTCATTTTCTACCAGTTCGTATGGATTACTCGCTACATAAGTTGGCTAAGCTGTATGTATCTGAGATCATGAGGTTGCATGGGGTACCAGTGACTATCATATCGGACAGGGATCCTAGGTTTACATCACAGTTTTGGAAAGCTTTACATGAGGCTTTGGGAACAAAGTTAAACTTCAGTACGGCTTTTCATCCTCAGTCAGATGGTCAGTCAGAAAGAGTAATTCAAATTTTGGAAGACATGTTAAGAGGTTGCGTGATTGACTTTAGAGGTAGTTGGGAGGATTTCCTACTGTTGGCAGAGTTCGCGTATAATAACAGTTACCAATCTAGTATCCAAATGGTGCCTTATGAAGCGTTATACGGTCGTAGGTTTCGTACCCCTACTTGTTGGACTGAATTGGGGGAACGATAGTTGTTGGGTCCTGAATTAATATCTGAGACGAAAGAAAAGGTAAAGGTGATTCGAGCACGGTTAAAGGAAGTTTCGGATAGACAAAAGTCGTATGCGGATCTGAAGCGTAAGGATATCGAGTTTGCGGTGGGAGATCAGGTCTTTCTGAAACTCTCACCTTGGAAGAAGATTTTTAGATTTGGAAGGAAGGGCAAGTTGAGCCCTAGGTTCATTGGACCATATTGTGTGTTGAAGTGTGTAGGATCAGTGGGCTACCAGCTTGAATTACCTCCGGAGTTGAGTCAGATTCGTAACGTTTTCCATGTGTCTATGTTAAGGTGTTACCGATCAGATCCATCTCATATAGTGCCAGTAGATGAGGTTGATCTAAGGCCGGATTTGTCTTTCAAGGAGGAACCAGTGGAAATCTTAGACTGTGATGTTAAGGTGCTAAGAAAGAAGACCGTGCCGTTGGTCAAAGTTCTATTGTGTAATCACGGTGTGGAGGAAGCTATGTGGGAGCCTGAGGACGCAATTTGGCAACAATATCCTCACCTCTTCTAATCAGGTAAATTTTGAGGATGAAATTTTCTTTAAGGGGGTAGATATGTAACATCCTAAAATTTAGTATCAGTATGTTGTTTTCTTTTGTTGGCGCTTAGTAGTGCAATAATTTTTATTTGTGTGGTTAAATGGTATCATGAGGGCTTGGGATTAATATTGAACTTAGAATAATTTTTAGTAAATTGTACTTTATTGGAGAGGAGCTTGTAACCTTAATGCTTAAGGTAAATTAAGTGATTAAACTAGCATAAGTTGAGCTAGTAGCAAAGTGGAGTTGGCGCCATAAGTGTTCCTAGAGGGAAGGAGTTTGAATCCTTGATGAGCATGTGAATTTTGTTTATTTTTGTTTTTCCATTTTCATAGTGTCGGTTATGGATAAGATCTTGGATGAGTTGGATTTCAAATATTATGACAAGAAGACTAAAGGAAAAAGGTAAGCAAAAACTTAAGGAAAAGAATCTTATAAAAAAGGCATTAAGGGTGGACACAAGGCTTAATGTATGGTGAATGTTTTGGAAAGTTTTGTGTGGCAAAAACTTTGACTTTGTGTCCATGTACTTGGACGGTTTTTGGGGCTAGGGGGTGTCCAAAATTTTGAAAGCATTTGGATGAATTAGGAGCTAGTTGTGCACATCTTTCTTTTAGTCATTTTGTGTTCTCTCAAAGCTTTTCTCTCTAATTTTTCCTCCTCTTAGCCGAATGTATTTTGGACAAAAGGCAAACCATTTTCTTTTCTTTTGGTCATTTGAGTTTTGACCATTTTGGTTTTGAGTTGTTCTTTCTCCCCAAATTATTTCTTCTTTCTCTCCTCTTTGTGACTGAAAATACCAAAACATCAAAGACAATTTCTTCTATTTTTCCCTCATTGCCGAATGTACATTCACCCAAAGTTCTTCTTTGAATCATCTTCTATCCTTGAGAACCGAAATCCAAACCTTCATTTCCATTCTCTTTTCTTCTTTACTTCTCTTAAAAGACTTTCAAACATCATTCTCTCCCTAATTCTTCACCATGGCTGAATGTTGATGGTAAAATCTTTAGCCGAATCTTTCTCTTTATTTATAATCTTTTCTCTTTCCAACAAATCCTTCTTTCTTTGTAGTGATATAGCGGAGTGCCGATTATTTCTACATCGATTAGTCGACCTTAGCCATAATAAGATCGTGTGGAAAGGAAGTTCATTGTTCAAGGTGATGAATTAATTTCAAAAAGGGGTTTTATATTATTCTTTTAATTGATTAAGGATTGTTTTGATTAATCGATTCTGTCATAGGGACTTTATTAATCGACTTTCACTCTTTGAATGAAAGAATCCTATGGTAAGCCTATTTCGCCTTTAAAATCAATTGGTTGTAATAAGGGAATATTAGTTGGACTAACATTTATTTGTCAATGGAGGCAATCAATATAGGGTCGAAAAGGGTTGTTAATAGCGTTTGGAAAAGGGGTGGTTCCGCTATCCCCCCTAAATTCAATCGAAGGGCTATTTCGGGAATCTGAGACTTTCCATTGGGTTGTGGACCCTCATCCGAGGAGAATCGATTATTCGAAGTCGTACATACTCTGGAGCCATTGACTGTTCGTGGTTCTTCAACGGTTTATGAACCGTATATCATGGGAAATCAAAAGATAATTGGTGTTTGAAATTTCGAGGGTAAAGATCTAGATCGTTTATCTTGACATAGATTTATATTTAGTATCAGTGTTCTAATCGAGTGTGATATGTATTTAGGTATCGACGAGCGGGAAAGTATAGTTCTCACCGTAATTAGGTGTGTAATTTCACACTTATATCATGGGTTAGATATTGTACTGTAAGTAATAGAATAAAAATCGTAAAGTTGGTAAAATTGGAAAACACGGTATATTAGCACTTTTTGTGTAAATGCATGAAATCAGTATTAAAGTTGTTGAAATTACGGATTTACCCTTAATGGGCTATTATATTAAATAGTGATATTTGGGGCCATATGAATTATTTTGATAAATTGGCCAAGTGTGAAATTTGTGAAAAAGGCCTCATGTGATTAATGGGCCAAATTTGCTAGATCGATTAATGGGCTAAATTTGCTAGATTGATTAATGGGCCAAATTTGCTAGATCGCTTAATGGGCCAACTTGTATTATGGGCCTTATGACGAAATCATTATATGAATATTGTTATGCTTTGTATATGCATACATGATTACATGGGTTGGGATAAAATTGAAGAGAAGTGCTGGTGGCTCTGCCACAATCTAGTTCGGTGACTCTGTCAAAATCTAGTTCGGATGACTCTGTCACAATCTAGTTCGGATGGCTCTGCCATAATCTAGTTCGGTGACTCTGTCACAATCTAGTTCAGATGGCTCTGCCATAATCTAGTTCGGTGACTCTGTCACAATCTAGTTCGGATGGCTCTACCATAATCTAGTTCGGTGACTCTGTCACAATCTAGTTCGGTGGCTCTGCCACAAACATTTTAAATGGATTTATGCCTGCGATTGGTGTGTTGGCGGGGTAGGTTGACTTGATCCCCACGGGTGTGCTGGTTGGTACGGGTGGTGTGTAGCGAATGGAAATTTAGGCTTGGTTGGGAATTGCATATCACATGCATTTTGTATTTTTTATATATTTATATTGTACATTTGTAAATGGGCTCAAGCCCAATTATATGCTTAGATGGTTTTGGCCCAGTGGACACGGTAAGTGGGTTACACACTAAGTTCTAAGTAACTCACCCCATTTTTCTTACCCTTCTCAGGTAATGATAATTGATGGAGGCTTGGGCCGGGGATGACTTCGTGTGGAGGCCATACTACGAATGACGCGTTATACATAAACTTTGAACTTCTTTTGAAGTATTTCTATTTAAGTATTATTTCAGTTGCAATGTAATAAGGCCTCTGGTATTATTTTCATGGATTTGTATTTCTTAGATGGATTTTAATATGTTTTAGATACTTAAATGGGACTGTTTTAATTTTTATAAATGTTTTCTTAAACTTGCGTATAAAAAGGGGTTTTTCTTAAATATCATCAACTCGTAAAATTTCTGTGAAAACTCTTTTATGAAATTATTTTAACCAATTATTTCTCTGAAAATCAAATTATAAATCCTTACGTTTTAAAATCATGGATTTCAAATTAATCTCGATTTTTGATAAACTGCATCCCCAAAATTGTTTTGAAGATTTGTTTTCTTTAAATCATTGATGACTAGATGTAAGTTCGATTTGTGTGGCATGCCAAATCTGGACTTAACATATAGGCCGGGTTTGGGGTGTTACACATAGATTGTAATAAAACACAATATAAAGAAATGGAAAAAAACAAAGAAATACCATGATGCATAAGAAATATATAAAATATATTAATGAGGATTAGGTAGATAGAAATGCCATCAAGAAGTACGTTGCTTGTGTTGACCATTTGTGATTTGAACTTATTTTTAATGATATGGTGCAGACTGAAAGATCTTAGATATATGAGGTAAATACCACTTCTTAGCACTAGTAAACATTGTATACATTTCATTAATTAGTTTTTAAAATATATTTGTATAAATTATTTTAATTTTTTACTAATTTAAATAATTTTTTTATTTGTAAAAGAAATTAGTTATAAAATAAATTAAAATAGAATTTAGTTTGGTTGAGATGATTATAGTTTTCTAACTTACAAACAGTGAATCAAATTGAAATCAATTTATTTGAATAAATTGAAATTAAATTGAAATAACCAATTTAGTTTGGTTTCGATGATTATAGTTTGGTTCAGATGATTATAGTCTTCATCTTATGATGGAAAAGTAATGTTGTGGGATCTAAGAACAGGGTATTGTTTTGTATTCTCTACATTCTCACAATTTAACTGTATATTGTTTTTCTGGATATCATTTTGATGATTACTTTTTGTGTGGCAATAGCTCTTTTATGTTTTGACTGGTGGCAAATGGAACATGAAAAACCAACTACACTAGATTGTGGTCCAATAACAATTTGCAAAAGGCAAATAATGACTGGCTCCTACCTCTACGAATGCTTGTGGGACGCATTGCAGTAGCGAATAAGAATGATATTAATCAAAATGCAGTTGACACCATATGTGCTCTGAATCCGAATTCAGGTGTGAATTTCAGATATTTTATGTGCAAAAAAGTATTAGAGTGCCTTATGTTTGTATGTTAGTTAAGCAGATTATAGATAGATCCTGCAGTAGGATCAACTAATTAGTTGATAAAAAACATACACCAAGTTTTGTAATCATCTACTTGCATATTTGCATATACTTAATAATAATCTCGTGTCAACTAATTATTCTATTTTTTATTTAATTGTTTTTTTCAACATTTTTTATTTGAGTTAAAAGAAGAAAAACAGAATTGCAATTTTGACTTAGTTAATCAATTTAAATAATCAATGTTGATTTTTCACATGGGAATGAATATTCAAATATTATATTTTACATGGTTATGAGTTAAGTCCTTATAGGGTAGAATTACCAAAATACCCTTAGTATAGAAAATTACCATAATACCTTCGATTTACGAAATTACCAAAATACCCCTAATTTGTAAAATTACCAAAATACCCCCAGTTTGGAAATTTATGAAAATACCCCTATAGGGTAGAATTACGATAATACCCTTGTAGGGTAGAATTACAAAAATACCCTTGATTGTGAAATGGCTAAAATACCCCTATGTGATGAATATGAATTTTATGGATGTTACTCATGTGCATGCGGCTTTCATATGATATTCTACTTAGGATGCATATGGGTGGGAATTATGGTACTGAGGAAGAATTTGAGGATCGCATAGTCGCTTGACGACCATGGATCCACCAGTGGCTTTAAGACCATTATATGATTAGCGACTTTCTTTGCAACGTTGAAATAAGTGCCTTTGTTGGTGCTCGTAATGTGATCGATTTAGACCCTAGTCGGAACAGTGGTTCGAGACCACAAATCTGAGGTCATAAAAATATTTTAATGATATTTTCTATGTGAATGTTATGTGACATAGCCTGTGTGAAAATTCTGTGTGATAATTTGATTGTTTGTGTGTTGAATTAAGATAAAGGACTTAATTGCATAGAGAGTAAAATGTTGTGCGCTGATTTGTGAGTACCTAAATGTTGTTGGTTGTCTAAGGTGGGGGCTTTATATTGTTATTGATCCATTTTTATGATAGTGGATATTTAAATGACTAAATAACCATAATATAAATTTGTCTTTTATGGCTAACAAAAGGGTAAATTTGTGAATGGGTAAATTAGTTAATAATATGATAAAACAAAAGAAAAATGGTGCTCATCTCTACTTCTTAGTGTTGAAAATACAAAAGAAGAGAAGGAAGAAAAGCTTTAAAAATTTTGGCAAGGGTTAAGCTTGAATTAAGGTATGTTTGAGCTCGATTTTTAATAATTTCTACGTTTTTATAATCGTTGCTTTGTGCTATACAAAACCCATGCTTGAATTTTGAGTATTGATGATGTTTTTGGGAGATGCCATTGATGTTATATTGAGCTTTGTGATGATTTTTGGTGTTAAATGAAAGATATGAGTTAGATGAACATACTTTGTTCTTGAAGTTTTGATAAATTTAGCTAATTAGGGCTAAACTGAGAAAATGGAAAGTTGAAGGACTAAATAGAAAATTTGATGAAATATTTGGACTTATATAATCCCTACAGAGGTTCGGCCAAGCATGTGCATGTGTGGAATATATGAATTTGATGTTTTGTGAAAAATAGACTAAAGTGTCGAAATGTGCAAATGTGAGGTTTAATTTGTAAATAGCCCCAAATATATCTGTTTGGATTACAATGAATGAATTGACGATTGAATGGATTGAATTTAAATGTGTATAGACCAAGAACGGAGAGGTTCGGATCGAGATCGAGGTAAAGACAAAGTGCTCGATTAATCGACCATTTAGGTATTTTTGACATCCGAGGTAAGTTTGAATATAATATGTATACTTAGCTGTGTTTAAATGTTGTGAAACGAATAGTTATGATATGATTGATTTATAAATGTTATGTGAGAAATGAATCTACGTGGCACTAAGTGTGCGCATTTGGGAGGGTAACCGAGAAGATTAGCACTTTGTGTGCAAAATAATAGAAGTTTCGGCTTTGTGATTGACACTGTATGGACGATATCGAATCGAGTTGGTTTTGTATTAAGGCACTGAGTGTACGATTATAAGAAATGAATAGCACTATGTGTTCAATGATACGAAAGTTTTAGCTTATTGAATTGGCACTGTGTGTGCGACATCGAGGCAAGTTGAATAAAAGAATAGACACTAAGTGTGCGATTATAATTAACAACTAGCACTATGTGTGCAAAACAATAGAGGCTACGACTTAAATAAATAACACTATGTGTGTGAAATGATAGAAATTTTGGCTCATCGAAATGGCACTGTGTGTGCGTTACCGATATAAGTTTTGTTTAACATATCGGCCCTAAGTGTGCGATGACAAATAGCCTTCGGTTGTCAAATTGGCACTAAGTGTGCAAATTCATTTGAGTAATAAAAGAGGCTGAAATAGAGGTAAAATCGAGGAATTGAGTTGTATGAATGGTGAGTAACTACGTGTTGATCAAGGTATGTTTGATGATAGATTTAAGAGTGGATTGAATAGTTAATTAAGCATGTGGTTGAGAGTGATATTGTGCTTGGTTGTGTCATTATCTATGTGATGGTTGGATAGTATGATTAGTGATTAACTAAGTGTTAGCAAGGTAAGTACGATACCTATGTGATTGGTGACATTTGAAGTGAAAGAATTGAATGCTATGTGAATAGTGAATAAAGTTGATCTTCTGTACCATTGATAAAATATCTATGTGATGGTTAAATCTATATATTGACTTAGTTCATTGAGTTAATTGTTTTATAATTCAAACTTACTAAGCTTTGGAAAGCTTACTGTGTGATTTGTTTCTCTACCTTGCAGTGTCAGTAAAGCTAGCTCGGATCTGGGATCGTCAGCTTCTCAATCACACTACCGGCATCCTATTTTGTGTACTTTTGGAAAGATGTATATAGCTAGAATATGGCATGTATAGGCTAGTAAACTGAATCAAGTTTGAGATTTGTAAGTAGCCATGAGATGTGGCTAGATATGTGCTAGGTTTGGCATGAATTAATGTGGTATATATGATGCATCATTTGGCATGATTGATAGATTGATAAATTTGCTATTGAGTGGTAACTTTGTGTTGATAAATACTACTAGGAATAGTGAGATTTGGGAATGAATTATGCTTGTGATAGAGTAAGTATTGGTATTGAATTGGGTATGATTAGAGTTGGTATTGATTGTATGTTTTAAATTTCTAAATTGGTACTGTAACTCTATTCGATACTGATGTGATTACATAAATATATCAAGGATCAACCCATTCGTATGTGTGTATGAATTTAGCATCGAATAAGACTCTACCTGTTAAGTCTACTGAAATTGTGGTTAGAGTATCTAACCCCTTAGGCAAGTGTGTCTTAGTGGATAAAATATGCAAGAACTGTCGTTGATTTTCGGGATGGTTGCTTTCCGGATAATTTTATATTGTTATCATTTGATGATAGTTGAGTTATATGATAAAGGATTGCGAAAACTATTTGGCATGTGTGATTGATACAAAGGTATTAGAAAAGAAAGTTAAAGAATCCGATGTGCCAAAAATTGCATTCAGAACGAGGTATGAACATTATGAATTCTTAGTGATACCTTTTGGACTAACATACGCCCCTGCAGTGTTTATGGATTTGATGAATCGAATATTCAGACCGTATTTGGATCACTTCATGGTGGTGTTCATTGATGATATTTTAATTTATTCGAGTGATGAGACACAATATTTCGAGCATTTGAGAATTTTGTTACAGAAATTGCGTGAGAATCATCTGTATGCTAAGTGTAGTAAATGTGAGTTTTGGTTGTGTGAGGTTGGTTTCAGAGAATGTTGTATCAGCTGCGAGAATAAGAGTTGATCCAAGTAAAATCTCTACTATTATAGGAATGGGAGCATCCAAGAAACGAATTTGAAGTTCGTAGTTTTCTTGGACTAGCAAGATATTATTGACGATTTGTGAAAGGCTTCTCGATGATTGCGACTCCATTGACGAAGTTGTTATAGAAAGATGTTAGATTTGAGTGGTTAGAAAAGTGTCAGCAAAGTTTTAAGCCGTTGAAAGTGTTATTGATGAAAGCGTAATATTAGTTCAACTGAATCGGGCAAAAGAAAAGTTAAAGTTCTGATGATGCATTGTTAAATGGTTTAACGTGGGTGATGCAAGTAGGCAAAATCATTATTATTGCTCCGAGACAACTAAAGACGCATGAAAAAAAACTATTCGACACACGACCTTGAATTAGCTGCAATTGTGTTTGTGTTAAAAATTTGGCGCCACTACTTACTTAGCGATAAATGTTGTGTTTATACCGATCATAAGAGTTTGAAGTACTTGATAACTCATAAAGATTTGAACTTGTGACAGAGAAGATGGTAAGAATTATTGAAAGCTTACGAACTTGTGATAGGTTATCACCAAAGCTAATGTTGTAGCTAATGCTTTGAGTCAAAAATCATTATATACCTTGCGAGCTATGAGTAATCAGATAGATCTGTGTGATGGTGATGCTGTTGTAGCTGAATTGAAAGTAAATCCAATGTTTGTACAGTAGATTTGTGATGCTCAGAAGATTGATAATGAGTTGTTAGCAAAAAGAGTTTAGTGTGATTCTGATGCCGTATCGAAATTTTGGGTTGATAATAATGATTGTTTGAGATTCAGAGATCGAATTTTCGTTTCGAGAAATTCAGAGTTGATTCAAATGATTTTGACCGAAGCTCACAATAGTCACTTGACTGTACATCTGGGGAGTACGAAAATGTATAATGATTTGAAACAATTTTACTGCTGGCATGGTATAAAGAGAGATATTTCTGACTTTGTGTCGAAATGTTTAATTTGCCAGCAAGTTAAGGCTGAACATCAGGTTCTTTCCGGTTTATTACAACCTATTATGATTCCTGAGTGGAAATGGGAGAGGATCACAATGGACTTTGTGTCAGGTTTACCCTTATCTCCGAGCAAGAAAGAATGCATTTTGTGTGATAGTTGATAGATTGGTGAAGATCGCTCATTTCATTCCAATGAGAAAAAATTATTCACTTGATTGATTGGGGTATATTACTGAAATGGTGAGAAACGCAGAATTGAAGAGGCTACGTGGGAGTCTGAGAACATTATGGGAGAGCAATATCCACACCTATTCACTGGTAAGATTTTCGACGATGAAAATCCCTAAGGGGGAGAGTTATAACAGTCTGGTTTAAACCCTAGTCAGAACAGTGGTTCGAGACCACAAATCTGAGGTCATAAAAATATTTTAATGATATTTTCTGTGTGAATGATATGTGACATAGCCTGTGTGAAAATTCTGCGTTATAATTTGATTGTTTGTGTGTTGAATTAAGATAAAGGACTTAATTGCATAGAGAGTAAAATGCTGTGTGCTGATTTGTGAGTACCTAAATATTGTTGGCTGTCTGAGGTGGGGGCCTTATATTGTTATTGATCCATTTTTATGATAGTGGATATTTAAATGACTAAATAACCATAATATAAATTTGCCTTTTATGGCTAACAAAAGGGTAAATTTGTGAATAGGTAAATTAGTTAATAATTTGATAAAAACAAAAGCAAAATGGTGCTCATCTTTACTTCTTAGTGCCGAAAATAAAAAAGAAGAGAAGGAAGAAAAGTTTTGAAAATTTTGGCAAGGGTTAAGCTTGAATTAAGGTATGTTTGAGCTCGGTTTTTAATAATTTCTACGTTTTTGTAATAGTTGCTTTGTGCTCTACAAAACCCATGCTTGAATTTTGAGTATTGATGATGTTTTTGGGAGATTCCATTGATGTTATATTGAGCTTTGTGATGAGTTTTGGTGTTAAATGAAAGATATGAGTTAGATGAACATACTTTGTTCTTGAAGTTTTGATGAATTTAGCTATTTAGGACTAAATTGGGAAAATGGAAAGTTGAGGGACTAAATAGAAAATTTGATGAAATATTTGGACTTATATAATCCCTACAGAGGTTTGGCCAAGCATCTGCATGTGTGGAATTTGTGAATGTGATGTTTTGTGAAAAATGGACTAAAGTGTTGAAATGTATAAATGTGAGGTTTAATTTGTAAATAGCCCCAAATATATGTGTTTGGATTAAAATGAATAAATTGATGATTAAATGGATTGAATTTAAATGTGTATAGACCAAGAACGGAGAGGTTCGGATCGAGATCGAGGCAAAGTCAAAGTGCTCGATTAATCGACCATTTCGGTATTTTGACATCCGAGGTAAGTTTGGATATAATATGTGTACTTAGCTATGTTTAAATGTTGTGAAACGAATAGTTATGATATGATTGATTTATAAATGTTATGTGAGAAATGAATCTATGTGGCACTAAGTGTGCACATTTGGGAGGGGAACCGAGAAGATTAGCACTTTGTATGCGAAATAATAGAAGTTTTGGCTTTGTGATTGACACTGTGTGGGCAATATCAAATCGAGTTCGATTTTGTATTAAGGCACTGAGTGTGCAATTATGAGAAATGAATAGCATTGTGTGTGTAATGATACGAAAGCTTCAGCTTATTGAATTGGCACTGTGTGTGCGACATCGAGGCAAGTCGAATAAAAGAATAGACACTAAGTGTGCGATTATAATTAACGACTAGCACTGTGTGTGCGAAACAATAGAAGTTACGGCTTAAATAAATAACACTGTGTGTGTGAAATGATAGAAGTTTTGGCTCATCGAAATGGCACTGTGTGTGCGTTACCGATATAAGTTCTGTTTAACATATCGGCACTAAGTGTGCGATGAAAAATAAGCTTCGATTGTCAAATTGGCACTAAGTGTGCAAATTCATTTGAGTAATAGAAGAGGTTGAAATAGAGGTAAAATCGAGGAATTGAGTTGTATGAATGGTGAGTAACTACATGTTGATCAAGGTATGTTTGAATCTATATGGTTGATGATAGATTTAAGAGTGGATTGAATAGTTAATTAAGCATGTGGTTGAGAGTGATATTGTGCTTGGTTGTGTCATTATCTATGTGATGGTTGGATAGTATGATTAGTGATTAACTAAGTGTTGGAAAGATAAGTACGATACCTATGTGATTGGTGAAATTTGAAGTGAAAGAATTGAATGCTATGTGAATAGTGAATAAAGTTGATCTTGTGTACCATTGATAAAATATCTATGTGATGGTTAAATCTGTATATTGACTTAGTTCATTGAGTTAATTGTTTTATAATTCAAACTTACTAAGCTTTGGAAAGCTTACTGTGTGATTTGTTTCTCTGCCTTGCGATTGTCGATAAAAGCTAGCTCGGATCTGGGATCGTCAGCTTCTCAATCACACTATCGGCATCCTATTTTGGGTACTTTTGGAAAGATGTATATAGCTAGAATATGGCATGTATAGGCTAGTGAATTGAATCAAGTTTGAGATTTGTAAGTAGCCATGAGATGTGGCTAGATATGTGCTAGGTTTGGCATGAATGAATGTGGTATATATGATGCATCATTTGGTATGATTGGTAGATTAATAAATTTGCTATTGAGTGGTAACTTTGTGTTGATAAATACTAATAGGAATAATGAGATTTGGGAATGAATTATGCTTGTGATAGAGTAAGTATTGGTATTGAATTGGGTATGATTAGAGTTGGTATTGATTGTATGTTTTAAATTGCTAAATTGGTATGCTTTTAGATGGCAATATATGCATGAGATGTTTGGTTGATTGGCTTGTAGGTTTGACCCTAAGTGGGTAGCATGTTGGCCTTGCAAAAATGGCCTATAATGTCGCACGGTTGGGGCACATGGGCGTGCCTCAGACCGTGGGTAAATTGGTAGAATGTGGCTTAAACTGCACACGGCCATGGCACGGGCGTGCCTACAGGTCATGCGAGAAATGGCAGTATATGACCTTATAGGACACGGCCTTAGCACACGGGCGTGCTTGTTAGCCGTGTTGATTTTGGTAATATGTAACCACAAGGAGGTCACACGGGTGTGTCATGTAACATGGGAGAGGCACGGCCTACCCCCACGGGCGTGTCTCCCCTATATTCTAGAAAAGTTTCAATTTTATATGTGTTTCGGTTTAGTCCCAACTCGGTTTATAAGCATGCTTAGGGTCTTGATGACTTGTTTAAGGGACACTATGATTGTATATGAATTTGTTTGATGATGATTGACTTTGTGTCGTGAAAGTAATGTAAAATGATCCTATTGTTCGGTAATGCCTCTAAACCCTATTCCGGCGACGGTCTCGGGTTAGGGTTGTTACAGCTACCTTTGGAGTGTAGCGGATGGGTGGGTCGAATTAGAAATCCCACAGGAGTGTAGGGTTGGAAGGGAAATGGAGTGTAGCGGATGGACTTTTGGGGAGGGTTTTGCATAACCTTGCTTTCATGTGATATGATGTGATATGATATGAGGTCATTGTGGGCAAAAGCCCAAGACCACCGATTTTGATAGGCTTAGGCCCAATGTGATAATTGCATATTGAATTGTTTGTCAAGGGTCGTACACACTGAGTTTCGAAACTCACACCCTTTTTATTAAATATTTCAGGTAATCCACAGTAGACGGCTCGACGTGGGAGGAGGTTTGGAGATGGCCACACTACAAGATACTTAGAAATTTTGCTTATTGGTTTCAAAAGACATGATTTTAATCATTTCACTTTCATGGGTTGTAATAAGGCCTTGTACTCCGTTTTGACTTTAGATTTTGCGTTTTGTTATCATTGTTCAACTGTTTACGTAATTACTAAACTTAAATAAATTTCTTAAGTTTAAACATGATTTTCGATATAACTTTAACTGATGGGCTTTTACTTAAGAACATGGGCTTTTATCATTGCTTAACAAGTTTCGAGGATTTGGGGCTTTTAGGCCTTAAATTTTTACTTAGTAAAATTGATTTGGAATTGTCATTGATGTGGCATTCCCGGATTCGAGCTAACATCTAGTCTAGGTCTGGGGTGTTACAAATCACATTTCATAAAACACAACATTTAATTTAACATAATTACATGCTCGATTAAGTTACACGAACTTACCCCGACACTTGTTCGCGTATAAAATCTACTAATTCGAAACATTTTCTTTTCCTTGGTCTAACCTTGAATTTGTGTTGTCTAGATCTATATAAGTAACTTTAATCATCAATTTCACATATTTCATATTTAGTTGGACTCAATTTACGTCCTAGGCAAAATTACCATTTTTCCCTTAACTTTACCATAAATTCCAATTTCATCCCTAGGCTCAGAAAATGAAATTTATACAATTTACACCCTATTCCAAGCCTAACCAAAATTTCAATATAGAATTTACAGCACATATTTTATATAAATTTTAAAATTTTTAATCAATTTTCACAATTTTTCATTTTAGTCCCTAAATCATGTTTTCATCAAAAATCACATTGTAAAAGTTGTTTATCTATCAACAATCTTTCATTTTCTACCATAAATTTCTAATTTTCAACATATTCATCCATGAACCATTTTCCATACTTTGATAACTTTTCAGATTGATCCCCAAAATAGATAGATTAAGCTATCCCGATTTTAAAAATATCAAAATTGCTAAAAATGGGACAAGAAAACTTACCAAATTAAGCCATGAAAGTTTCTTCTCTCTCTCTGAGGGTTTCCATGTATTTTAGGTTGAAGATGACATAAAAATAAGATGATATCTTTTATCATCTTTTTAATTAATTAATTAGTTTTCAATTTCCAATTTAGTCCTTGCCCTTTTTCTATATTTCCATAGACGAGTCACCAAAATATCTACATACTTTTCTTTAATGGTCTAATTACCATATAAAGACCTCAAGTTTTGAATTCCATAGCTATTTAATCCTTATAGCTATTAGAATTCAACTTTTTCATTTTATGCGATTTAGTCCTTCTCGAAATTAAGCACATAATCAATAAAATTTTATTATTGAAATTTTCACATGACACCTTTATCATAATACGAACCATGTAATAAAATAAAAATAAATTTTATTTTCGGATAGGATTTGTGGTCTCGAAACCATTGTTTCGATTTCATTAAAAAATGGGTTGTTACAAGTTTGCTCGTTTTCTTTTTGTTTAGGCTAATTAATCTTTGCATATGTTAGTTAGGTTTTACATTTTTGAGATCTTAAGACTCCATGGGGTTCCTGTGTCGATTATCTCAAATCGAGAACCACATTTCACATCTCAGTTTTGGAAGAAATTACATGAGGCTCTAAGAACTCAGTTAGACTTCAATACAACATTCCATCTGTGGCTGATGGATAGCTTGAAAGGGTAATTCAGGTACTAGATGATATGCTATGGAGTTGTGTTATTGATTTCCTTAGTAGTGGGGAGGATTTCCTGCCTCTGACTGAATTCGCTTACAAATATAGTTTTTAGTCAAGGATTCAAATGGCACCTTATGAACCTCTGTATGGTTGTAAACGTCATACTCTATTGTGTTGGACCAAGTTAGGCGAAAGAAAGATTATGGGTTCAGATCTGGTTATCGAGACTAAGGATAAGGTTAGATTGATTTGGGATTAGCTTAAGATGGCTTCTGATAGTCAAAAATCTTACGCGGATGTTAATAGAAAGGATATCGAGTTTGATGTAGGGGATCCATTTTTTTTTAAGGATATCGACTTTGGCCGTAAGGGCAAGTTGAGCCGTAGGTTAACTGGACCATATCAGATTTTGAAGTGAGTAGGGTCAGTTGCTTATCAGTTGAAGCTACCTCCAGAGTTAGATCATATCCATGATGTCTTTTATGTCTCTATGTTGAGACATTATTAGTCTGACCAATCTCATATGGTTCCAGTTGAGGTCAAACTTATATATTGAGGAGGAGACGATTCTAATTTTTGGTCGAGAGGTAAAGGTTCTGTGGAGAAAAATTATTCCTTTAGTTAAGGTTTTGTGGTGGAATCATGGTTCAAAGGAAGCCACTTGGGAATTAGAAGATTCGAATCGTCAGCAGTATCCCCATCTCTTTGGACTAGGTAAATTTCAAAGACGAAATTTCTTTAAAGAGGGGAGAGTTGTAACGCCCCAAAATTCTTTAAATTTCTGGGTAATAATTGTGGTAGGAAAATTAATCTGGTTCAATGGTTAGGTGTTCTGGATGAGTGCTTGAAGTTTTGAGTTTGATCTATTTTCTTTGAAATTTTTATTGATTTTATCTTTATACTTGGCTGGTCACATATGGGTTATCTTTTATTTTTGTTAGCTTGTTGATAAGAATAAGTTTGTTGGTTCAGTGGAAAGACTTTAGCTTAACCTTAGGTCTCAAGTTCGGATCTCATTTTTCCAAAACATAATTAACTTTTGTTCTTTCCCTGTTGTGTTGCCCATACATTTAGGAATTGATTCAAACTCAAATTATTACCAACCTAATTGGATAACAGTAAATCTGGTAAGTTGGGATTTGATTAGATTTATTTTTTAAAATTATCATAAATTATCTCCACTTTTCTCTCTCCCACTCTCTCCATTCTCTTCTTTTTATTTCTTTTTGTTCTTATTTGCTTTTCGGTTGCTGCTAAAAAAATTCTTTCAGCCGTTTTGCTACCATCCTCTACTTTTCTTTTGTCACGTTCTTCTTTCCTTCTTGACCATTCTTTTCATTGATAGCCTTGATTATTCTTGTTGTTTCCTAATCTCATGCTTTTATCTTGCTATCATTCCATTTGGTGTTTTTCATGAGTACTGTGTGTGATCGAGTTATGAGTTATAGTAATTTATTCTCGGTAAGTTTGGGTTGTTCATCTTTTAATAATGTTATGGTATTTTTCAATTTCTCACGGAGGTAAGGGGACTTTTTGGTTGATTGGTGGGTGGCGGTTCAAACTGGTTTTGTGATTTTATTAGGTGACAATTGTGGAACGAGTAAACCTTTGGCAAATTAGGTGTTGTAGGAATCACTCTTTTCTCTAGGTAAATGTTCTGAATACCTTATTTAGGGCTAGTCTATACGATTTTTTTCCTAGGATCGAATGCCCTAGCGTATTTTTCTAGTCGAATACTTGTTTCAATTTCGATGTTAGTTTGCTAATCGAGTTAGGTATGGATGTTATGTATAGGAACTTGGATTATAGTCATTGTACCGATATCCCAAAGCCAGTAAGGTGTGTGTTCTATCCCATAACTTTTGAAAAAGAACACGAAAATCTAGGAATTCTGTGAAAAATTGAAATGAGATAGACAATGCCATATAGTTGTGTGTCGCCAAGCATGTAAGCCATACGATTCGGTTGAGGTAGGGCATGTGGGCCACACAGTTTGGCCTGGTGGGCCGTGTGGACCACACAGGCATATGGGCCCATTTTGAGTGGTCAATTTGGGCTATGTTGGCCGAGTGTAAAATTCTAGACTCTAGTTTGTAATATTCTAAATGCATGCTAGATTATGATATCTATAAACCTATGTGTGTATCAATATAAATATGTTTCTGATCAGTAAATCTTTGATTAATGTAAAATACTATGATTATGCTCTGTTATCTGTTATGTATGAGTTAAGTGGCATGATGACTTACTATGATTTTTCATATGCATTAGGGTGGGGTATGATTATGTGACAGAGGAAGTCTGATTCTGGAAGATTATATGCACTATATAATTTTGGCGGTATTCTTGCAATATAATTCTGCCAGGACAGGTGCATATTATCTGTGTAACAGACCAAATTTGACCCTAATCAGAACGGTGGTTTGAGACCACGAATCCGAGACCAAGAAATAATTTAATATTATATTTTGAGTTTATTATATGTGAATTAATGCGTGTGAAAGTTTCGTAGAAAAATTTTATTGTTTAAGTGCTTAATTTGATAAAAAGGATTTAATCGCGTAAAAGGTAAAAGTGGCATACTAAAGTGTAATGTGCTAGTTTGAGCTTGGCTTTTTAATATGAAGTGTTAAATGGGTAAATAACCCATTTTAAGTTAGTGGGTTGGTATATGACAAAATTAACCATAAGTTTTATATTATATAATTTTATGAATTAAGGTTAAAATAGTAAAAGTTAAAACCATATTATATGTTAAATAAAACATAAAAGAAATAAAAGATATTTTCATTCATCTTTTGGCGAATATTAAGAAACACAAGGGGAGCTAAGTTCTTTGAGATTTGGCAAGATCCAAGCCAAATTCAAGGTAAATTCTTAGTCGGTTTTGTAAATTTTACGTTTTGAGATCGTTGCTTGAACCAGAATCCCACCCATGTTGTAATTTTTGAATCTAAGCATGCTTGATGTTCGCCATTGTTGTATTCATGTGGTTTTGATATTTGATGATTTTAGATGAAAGATATGTAAAGGATTAATATGTTTTGTGTTGGAAGTTTTGATGAAATTGAGTTTTAGGGCTAAATTGTAAAAATAAATTTTAGAGGGCCTATTTGTAAAATAAATGAAATGTGAGGACTTGTAAGGTCCCTAGGAACATTCGACCCTTGCATAGATTTGGCTAATTTGGTGTATTTTGTGTGTTATGCAAATAGGGCTAAATTGCAAAGTTGTGAAATGCTAGGGTAAAATAGTAATTTACCCATTTATGTGCTTAGGGACTAAATTAAGATGAATTGTACTTGAATGAGCTGAATTTTAATGTGTTTTAGATCAAGAGCAAAGAAAAGCAGTTTAGATCGGGAAAGAGCGAAGGTTCTTGAATAAGCCGATTTACACGGCATATCGACAACCGAGGTAAGTCCTTAAGCAAATTTATATCGAAGTTAATTGTAAAAGTAGTATACGATAAAATTTGGTATACTAAGGCATAATAATGTATATAGGCCGAATGTGGGGCATGAATTAGTATTAAATTTGTTGGTTGGATGTGATGTGTTTACTTACGTTCGGTTTAACATGATATTGTAAAATAAAGCATATGAGATGGATGTGATTATAGCCTTAAGTAATGTGCATGGAAATGTTGATTGTGTTATGTATCGGGCTTTAAATGCCTAGCAGGCTTCGTGCCGGTGATCTATTCGGGCTTAGTGCCTAGCAGGCTTCGTGCCGGTGATATATTCGGGCTTAGTGCCTAGCAGGCTTCGTGCCGGTGATATATTCGGGCTTTAAATGCCTAGCAGGCTTCATGTCGGTGATCTATTCGGGCTTAGTGCCTAGCAGGCTTCGTGCCGGTGATTTATTTCGGGCTTTAAATGCCTAGCAAGCTTTATGCCGGTGATACGCTATAAGTGGAAATGTTGAATATCAAATAAAGTGAGATGTGTATATAGTGTTAAGTGGTACAAGTTCAGGTAAGAACTAACCTACTATTTTTAGTAAGGAATGAAGTGAACTAAAATTCTTATTGTATAGTTAAAGATCAATGACAAGTGTGACAAAAGCGCTAGTGCTTGCGTAAAAGTAGAAAAAGAATATCGATGCCTAAAATGAAATAATTGTGTTTATACTACAAGCTTGGATTTTAATATGTTTAAATGTATGCTCATTTTATTGACATTTGCTTAAGACTTACTAAGCTAGTAAGCTTATTGTGTGTGTGTTTTTGTCTTCCTCTGTTTTATAGATCTTGAATCGAACTACGGGCTCGAAGGATCATCCGTGAAGTCAACCACACTATCGACTTCCTTTTGGTATTGAAAACTTATTTTGTTATAAAAAAAAGGCATGTATAGGCTAGATTGAACCATATAACTAATGTTTTGTAATAGTGTAAATATGCTAGCCATGCGAAAATGGCTATCTATTTTGGAATAATTTGTTTCGTGTTTTGATGATATTATTTGCTCATGCTATGAACTATTATTTATACTTGATTATAGTTTAACCATGTGTGAGAGTGGTATTATTATTTGTGCATGTTAGACTATGATAAGAAAGATTTATTAGTTGGTTCATGTTTATGAGTTTAATATATGGTATATACATTGATAATGTTTAGATTTATGATTGACAATGAACAATGGTAAGTTTGGTGTAATATTAGGTTTAGTCAATAAAGTGAATGATGGATGTATATTGAAGTTATAATATGTGAAATATAGGTGTTAAATAACGTTATGGTATGTGTATATTTGAATTGGTCATTGATAGATAAGCATTAAGTTCAATAATGTATGGTTGTATTGAGCTATTTTGATTCGGTTTGTGTAAGTGAATACATACATATATTATTCTTGGTTAGTTGTATATTATGTTCGAACTTTTGATTAGTTTATTGATTGTTAGAAAAATGATGTTTAGATATGATATGTTTGTTATGTGATTACTTATATGAGATTTGATAAACCTTTTATATGAAAATAAGGGTGGTAGATTAGTGAATTTGGTAGGTGTATTGCTTAATGAAATAATGATATGAAAATTTTGGAATTGAATTTTAAAATGTGTATATATGACCATGTATATTCGCCACCTAAGTAATATATGTACATGATGTTATATTATGATTATAGAGTTTGAGCATATGGATGTATTATATTTGGTTATATAATGTCATTTTGGTTTTGCAAGTGGAATGAGAATTTGTTATTTTAAATATATGAGCATTGGTTGCAATAGCATTTGGTATAAATAGTGCATGCAAAAGTAATAAATAAGTTGTTTAAATTTATGTGGCTCTGTTATGCATATATTAATAAATTTTAGGTTTGCATTGGATCGATTAAGTGATTGATTAAAAGTTGTGATTTAAATAGTAATGCCCCGTAACCCTAATCCGGCGACGGATTCTGGTTAGGGGTGTTACAATCTGAGTGGCATACGACCAACGGTGTGATAGATGGATTGGTTCTTATAACCCAATTTTGTATGATTGGTTGGATGGATTTGGTGTGTAGCGAATAGGGGTAGTACTTTCTGGATGACACTGTTATGCTAAGCTTCTTATAATTTATGATTTGTCTGTTTTGTTATGTGCATTGTAATGCCCTAATTTTTTTAACTTTGTTTTTGTAAAATCTATCATAATTATGTATCTGCTTCAGTTGTTAAGTGATATGGGTGTATGTTTGAGGTCTTAGGTTCAAGTCCCACTTCTAGAAAAAAAATTTATCCTATCCTTATCCTTGGTGGTTTGGCTTACATTCTATTGCTGGTGAAATCATATCAAAATGAGTCTGCTGGTTTAAGTGGTAAGGTGTTATCTTTTCCTGAGGTTCCATGTTCGAATCCCCATGTGAGTGTGGATGATAATTTTTGCATCGGTTGCCTGATAGAGGTTCGATGGAGTTGGAATTCTAAGGTAGTTGGATGTGGATTGAGGTGTCGGATTTGGTGGGATTGTGTTGTTAGTGAGGGAGTTAATAGGGTTTTTAGTTTTTTTTCAAATTTTAATTAATTAATTTTGTTTAATCTTAATTTTGTTTTCAAAAACTTCCCCTCTTGATTTCACTTTAGTTTTCTGTTATTTTTTCCCTTTTCTGTAGAATTTCCTTTCTTTTTCTTCTTCCTCTCCTCTTGTGTTTCAAACCAAAAATCGAGGGTTACCCTTTTGTCATTTAGCATCATCTTTTGTGCAAATCTCTATTTTGTTTGTTTTGATAAGTTTGGTAGGCGTGGTTTTACTGTTTTTAGTTAGTGTTTAATAGGAATTCTCGTTAAATCTCGTCAATTCTTGTTTAGGGGAAAGGCAAGATGCAATTGGTGCTTCTTGGCGAATTGAATGCTGGGTGTTTTCGGTTCGTTATCAGTAAATGTGTGAATACATTTGACGCTATTATA
The DNA here is from genome assembly GCA_025506655.1 of Gossypium rotundifolium. NCBI lineage: Eukaryota > Viridiplantae > Streptophyta > Magnoliopsida > Malvales > Malvaceae > Gossypium > Gossypium rotundifolium. Next base: position 115,711,729 of record CP106734.1, on the reverse strand, counting down.
AGATTATGTTTTGGAATGGTTTTGTGTGTATGTTTCGTAAATTTTACTAAAATTGGGGCGTTGAAATGCTGTTTTTAGGTTTCAGTGGTCTCGGGATTGCTTTTGCATCAAAACCGAACAAGGTGTGTAACGAAAACATGAGAAAACAAAGTTCAGCAAAAGCCAAAAAACTAGCCTGTCGATGCCACATGGGCATGTGTTCAGCCATTTAGTCAACCGTGTACGACACACGGCCGTGTGGGTCACACGACCTAGGCCAATTTAAGCATGTGGACTACACGGGCATATGGACTGTGGCCCATGCTGTGTGGGCCACACTGGCAAGGCCAAATTAGGCGTGTGGGCCCATACGGGCATATGGGCTCAAAATACATAATTTTTCCCTTGGGTTGCACACGTCAATTCGATCTGCTGTGAGCTTTCTGTAGTGTCGGTAAGAGCAAAACAAACCCTAATGCATGAAATATGTTATTCGATAGACTGGTTTGAGTATTACGAAAGTATAGTATGTATGATTTGATTGTTCTGTATAAACATAGGTACTATCTGTATCTGAGCATGTGAGACATTTTAATTCTGATATACCTGTTGATCTATTATCTGTATCTGTGTATGGGGTAGGATATGTATATGTGAAGGAAGTGTTCTATGAGCCGATATTTCACCAACTTACTGGCAGCATGGCTACGATTTATTATGCTAAGTACCATACGGACACTATATGGTGTGTAGGGGTAAGTGTGTGTTTTAGACCCCACGTGGTGTTGGGATGGTCGGAGTGGTATGTAGAGGATGGGGTAGGGCTTTGAATATATGCATGATTTCTGTAATAATTTGATTCTGTTGTGGACTTATGACTGAATTTGTTCTGCTATGTGAGAAATCTGAGATTATGTACATGTATGTTTCCATTGAGTTACACAGGGAGTTTTTGAAAACTCACATCTGTTTGTCTGTTCTGTTCAAGTAATCCTCAGGCTTAGACGGGTTGATGCGACGGAGGCTTAGAGGTGTCCACACGCCCGTAAACGTTGATTACTTAAAAAGTTTATTTAAATTCTGGTTTTTTTTAGACTTTTGTAACTTTGGGGCTCTCTAGACTTTTTATTTTTGGTTTTGGTTTTGATTAAGTTTTTTGCGACGCACAACAAATAATTTTACAGAAATAATGATTTCACGCAAATAAACATTTTGAAAATACAAACTAGGTTTCCAAAATATAACGACTTCTAAAATTTCTGCTGCAAAGTATGTTTTTCTAAAAGAGCAACTATCGATGGTTTCATTAATGAATATAATAATAATATGTTTTATAGAGTATATTTTCTTTTAGTAATAAACTAAACGAAGTTTCCAATACAATAAGGTTGAATTTTAAATTCTCCTTCGTTACATTTCTATATTCGATCCTAACGTCTAGGCCAGGTTTAGGGTGTTACATGCATGGTTCTGTTATATGATACTGTTTATTTGATATCTAATTATGGGCCAGGGAACATACTGAACTTTGTAGCTCACTCTGGTTGCTTAATATTTTAGGTAACCCTCGGACTTAGGATTAAGCAATGTTGGGGAGCTCAAACTGAACATTCTCTCTTAAATTGGTTAAATTTTATTTTAATTAAGCTTTTGGAGTGTTATTTTAGACTGATTATCGATTTTGGATACTTTTAACATTTTGGATTTTTTTTTTTGGTTTATAACGCCCCAAACCCAACCCGATTCAATGGGTCTGGATCTCAGGTGTTACAACACAAGCTTAATCAATAACGAAAACAATTTTAAATCTCATTTCATGAAACATGTTATTTGACACTTAAGTTTGAAACTTATTATAAGAAACAAAGGAAATAACTTAAAATAATCTTATTACAATAGACTCAATTCAAATCCTTACAAAAATGGAAGTTTATTTCATACAGACTTAAGAAGGTGTATTCCTAGACTACGCCACATTCCATTGTATGCATAATAGCCCACTCTGCCACCACCTTGGTATACTCATGGCATCGTCCCTCCACGCAAAGTCTTCTCTCAGATACCGAAAAATAAATTACAAATCTTGTAAGTACAAAAGTACTTAGTGAGCTTATTATAACGATACCTTGATGAATTCTTAGCAATCTTGTATGAGCTATGGGGTTCCAATTTTTCTGCATCTTTTATTTCGATAGATACCATCACAGAATACCATTCTCTTAAACTACAACTATCTTGCTCTTGTCATACTCCATCTTTCTTATCTATTTAACTAAGGAATCCTTCCAAACGTTTCATACATCTCTTGTCCCATAACAATTTCTTAACAGTACATACCCTTAGAAACCACTTCCAATAATCCTTGCCTTAACTCATATTCTTATCTCAAACAGTTGTTCATTGGCATTTATCATAGGCGGATATATATATGTTTGGCGAATATTTACGCAAAATATAATACCATCAATTCATACTTAGACATACCCATATTCAGTACCACTCATATCCATATTGATAAATCACTACATAGACCTCTCTGATGAATTCTATATTGTGATATATATCAGAATCCCATAATTCGAGGTAACATAAACTCAAATTCAAAATAATTCACAAAGAAGATACAATACCCCTCACTTTCCATATTTACAGATCATCATAATGAATACTCTTCTTACCATATAGATACATGTCTCTTTTTCATGGAAACCTTTAAGGCTTAGTCACTCATAACCCAGAGCATATCAATACCTCATCTTAGCTTTACTTATTATAGAACTAAAAGAATTTTCTCATATCTTACAATAGTGACAGACATCCAGGTTCAATTCTCACCAGACATTCCTACTAGCTCATGCCACAAAGGCCTAATAGAGTCTTGTGTTTAATGTCCTAGCGAACTTCACAGAACACATCGGAGACAACCCAATGATATACCGTACACTCCATAAGTCCTTATTACAGAATACATATACAACGTACGCCATAAAGGCCATATATACAGAGTATGCCACCAAGGCTATATATACAGAGGATACCATAAAGGCTGACAAGATGCCACCTAGGCATCCCAAAACTGTCGTGTTTGTGATATGGATTTGCCTAAACTCACATTAAGTGAGGTTTGCCCATTCTCACCATGGGACACACAGAGAAGCCCATTATCACTCTGGGACACACAGAGAACCCCATTAGATATAATGCCATTCAACAAATATGTTTTCGAGTATGTTATGGTCATGGACTTTTTCCTTCACAATTCATGTTTACAGTCTCAACGAACTATCTTATATATCACTGCGGTGACTCGAGTCACTTTACAACCTCTACAAACCAAAAACATCCTAGACCCAAGATTTCATAAGTTCATAACCCTCTTCATACGTTCCACAAACTTATTTTCAAGCAGACTAACTTATATATTAATCTAATCTTAACTTCATTCCTATAGTTGTATAAGTATTATATTCATAATATATTATTCATGATCTCCGGTTTCCATTTTGATCATTTATATATATATATATATCAGTAATAATAGTATACATGCAAAAGTTAGAGTAGAGACTTACCTGATTCTCACTTGCTGCAGTTCAAAACTCTAGATCCATATATCCATCTCGAACCAGTAGCAACCACTGCTTAGAAACATAATTTCCCTATTATTACTCTTGTACATACAAATTGCTTATCATTTCAATCGCTAAAAGTCCCATGCAGAAATCTTATAGTTACACTTTTAATGTTCAATTACCACATACAAATTTACTCACTCAGAACTTAACAAGTAGAGTTGAAATACTTACCTTGATGCAAAGTAACTGTCACAGCCCAAATTTCGTTGAAATCAAAAAACTGGTTTCGGGACAACAAATCTGAGCTGAAAATAAAATTTATTTTTATTTTATTATATGGTCCTTATTATGATAGATATGACATGTGAAAATTTGTACAAAAATTTTATCGATTGAGTGCTTAATTATGAGAAGGACTAAATCGCATAAAATGTAAAAGTTGAATTCTAGTAGCTATAAGGATTAAATAGCTATTGAATTCAAAACTTAAGGTCCTTATATGGTAATTAGACCATTAAGTAGTTGATCAAATTATGCCTATCATATGGACTAAACTAAGACAAGATTATGAACATGTATGCATGCAATGATATGCCATGATGAATGATGGAATTTACTTGATTTGAATGCTCAAAATGTTTAGTATTTGGATGTGTGATTCAAGTGCAGGTTAAGGGTGAGATTTTGGGTGAGAAATGAAGCTGGGAATGGCTTTATTTTGTCCACGCAGACAGACAAACGGGCGTGTGCCTAGACTATGTGTAACATACGGTTGATCCCATGGGCGTGTAGCCAGGCTGTGCGTCCCTGCACCTTAAGTTTTAAAAATAGAATGTCCAGAATATAGCACATGGGTAGAGACACAGGCATGTGTCTCAACCGTGTGTGCTACGCGGCCTAGAACACGGGCATGTGTCTTGGCCGTGTGAAACCTGCACCTAATTTGAATTGAAATAAATAACCACACGACCTAGAACACAAGCATGTGTCATGGTCATGTGGTGCAAGTCAGAGAGCAACCTCAATCGGACACAGCCTGAGGCACGGGCGTGTCTAAAGGTCACACGGGCGTGTCCCTTGGACCACATGGGCGTGTAAGCCCTGCACCTTGAAAATTTTTGAAATGACACGAAAAATTCTTAGAGTTTTCAATTAAGTCCCAAATCGATTCAAATGCTCGTATTGGATCTCGAGGTTCCATCTAAGGGACATTATGAATGATCGCGGTTAATAAATAGTGATTGACATGATTTATCTGAGAATGTTCTGAAAAGTTTCAGTAACGCTCTGTAACCCTGTTCTGTCGCGATACCAGAGCTACGATTTAGTCTGTTCTAGACTGAACGTAGCATATGTGGAGTCTAGAAATACATTCCATTATTTAACTTGTGATAGTGTGATATCTCTTGACTCTGATGAAATATTATTTTACAAATAGACAGAGATACATTCCAATCGAGCTAATTTTGATGACTTCGAAAGAGATACTCAAGTATCTAAGTAAAATGTTACTGATGATGAAATAGAATTCAAAATGGTATGGATAGATGTTTTATATTACATGAGAATGGTAAGTGTTATGTTATATGAACATATATATGAAAGTTAAATTTTGAGGCTTACGATCTCCACCCCTTTACCAGTATAGTTTATACGATGAAAATTCACAAGATTTATGTTGACTAAGTTCATAAGTGTGAAAGAAGAGTTCAAAGGCTGAATGATTAATGAAGTAGTCAGAATTGAGAATGGGTTAATAAGTAAAGACGGTATTAAAAGAGATATCAGATTATTCAGAGGATTATTCTGATTATGTGATGTCATTGTTAATGAAGAAGTTATTCATGAGTAATTGACTTATCCAGACATGATATTTACAAAACAGAATAACCAAAACAATTTTTCGAATTGACTCTTTCAGTGAACTGAATAATGTAAGATCATTGATGACTTTATTGGTCAATGGAATAGTGATAAAATTGCAAAGATAATTAAATACAGCTGTTATAATCCGGAATAACACAGCAAAATCTCCTGGGTACTCTATAAGTTCTGTTATTCTCGGAGGCATATGAAATTGTTCATGTTCAAATGCAATATTTGTTGTATTGAAAGGCTAGTAAATCATGATAGATGAAATTATTGTAAGTCTGGTTAATTCATGAGTGGTATTGCTCTACCTTACTTGGGTTTTCTAATTCATCATGAATGATATAAGATTTGATGATAAGGTTCATGTGATGTTATTTTCTATTTCTACTGATTGAAGCCCGGAATTACGAATATGCAAAATTATATTATCTTTGTCACAATTGTTTCTACTGATTATGTGTGATATTACTCTTCTGAATTTTCTTCGAGATGTCATCAATCTCTTTATAATTCAAGCATGGTTTATTTGTGAAAGATATTCATTGGTCAGTGGTAATTATACTTAATACTGTTATGAATTCTGACTTGATCATAGGAATTTGGTAATATGCAACATGGATTATAGAAACTGTATTATTGCACTGGATGATATTGGAGCCACCTTAGCCCTCTTTTATTTGAAAAATAGTATTGAGGTTAAGGTATTGTTCCATTTATATTGGTGAAATGTCGGATCTATTATAGTTTGATGGTTTTAACCTATCTGATGATTGTGAACTCAGAATAATTAAAAGGTTCGATATCCTTTTTAATTTTTGTGAAAGTGTTTTCTATGATAGCTACATCAATGATATGGATATTACAGAAAGATGTAAGACTTGAATGGACTGACAAATATTAGTAAAGTTTTGATCAGTTGGGAGCCCTGATGACCGAAGCCTCAGTTCTGGTTTAGTTTGAATCGGGTAAGGAATTTATTATTACAGTGATACATCATTGAATGGATTAAACTATGTTTTGATGAAGAAAGGTAAAGAAAGGTTAAGGTATTGTTCCATTTATATTGGTAATAGTATCTGTATGGTGAAATTATCATATAAGAACTGATCATAAAAATTTAAAGTATCTTGTTGCTAAAAGATTTGACCTTGAGATTGCGTATATGGTTTGAATTATCGAAAGACCTAATTTAGTAATTGATTATCATTCAGGAAAAGTAAATGTAGTTGCTAATATTTTGAGTAGAAAATTTTTTGTTTATTTTATGATCAATAAATAATCGATTGCTATTGCCTGATGAAAGAGTAATTTTAGTTAAGCTTAAAGCTAAGCTGATGTTCCTACAATAGATCTGTGAAGCCCAAAAAAGTGATAATGATTTGTAAGTTAAACGGGTATAGAATGAGATAATTATTGAATCAAGATAGCAGATTTGAATTTGATGATTGTCTGTTATCCCGAGATAAGGCCTGTGTATTAAAGAACTTGGAACTCTTACAGAAAATTTTATATGAATGATTACAGTGGTACTATTTCTGTTTATCTGTGAAATGATAAAATTCACAACGATTTGAAAAAGATGTATTGGTAACCCAGAATGAAATGTGTTATGTTTGAATCTATATTTAAATGATGGATGTATCAGCAACATAGAGATGATATTTTCAAGATGGTTATAGTAAGTGAAAATATCGAAATGGAAATGGGACAAAGTTACTATGAATTTTATATCAGGATTCTCTCTGACTATGAAAAAGAAAGATACTATTTGAGTAATTGTTGATTGTCTGGCAAAGTCTATACATTTTATTCTGGCATGAATGGATTTCTCGGTTAATAGATTGTTTGAATTATCTATTTTTGAGATTGACAGATAGTATGATGTGCTAGTTTCTGTTATTTTTTGATAGAGATCTATAGTTCATATTCCAATTCTGAAACAAGTTACATGAAACTCTGGGTATACAGTTACATTTTAGTACGTATTTCATTTTCAGATGGATTATCCATCTGAAATATAATTCAGAGTTTGGAAGATATACTTCGATGTTGTGTACTTGAATTTGAAGGTAACTAAGAAAAGAATTTTCCTTGGGTTGAATTTTCTTATTATAATAGTTAACAGTCAAGTATAAAATTGTACTGTATGAGGTTTTATATGGTCACAAATGTAAAACTCTGGTGTCTTGGACGGAGCTTAGGGAGAAAGGATACTTGTAGTAGGTTTGATTCTTTGAGACCGAAAAAATATGAAAATGATCTGAAATAGTTTAAAAGTAGTATTTGATCGTCAGAAATCTGATGTGGATCTAAAATGAAAAGAAATAGAGTTTCTGATGGTAACAAAGTATTTCTAAAAATTTACCATGAAAGAAAGTTATTCAGATTGAATGTTTAGGCAAAATTAAGGCTGCGGCTTACTGAGCCATATGAGATCATCGAAAAGAATTAGACCTATTGCGTACTTATTAGTATTATTATCAGATTTCTATAGGGTCCATAATGTTTTTATGAGTATATGTGTTACGACAGTATCGATCAGACCCATAATCTGTCATATCTGATAGAGATTGAAACTCAGCCTGACATGACTTACAGTGAGAGATTGATTAAAATTCTGGCACTAGAAGAAAAAATTGAGAAATGAAAAGGTAACCTTAGTAAAAGTTACTGACAATGACATGATATAGAGGGAGCTACCTAGGAATTGGAGGAAACTATGAGAGAGAATAATGTTTAAATCGCTTTACTGGTAAAATTTTTGAGGACGAAAATTTCTTAAGGGGGAGAGTTGTAACAGCCCAAATTTTGGTGAAATCGAAACAGTAGTTTCGGGACCACAAATTCGAGCCAAAAATAAAATTTATTTTAATTTTATTATATGGTCTGTATTATGATAGATATGACATGTGAAAATTTTGGTACGAAAATTTTATCAATTGAGTGCTTAATTACGAGAAGGACAAAATCGTATAAAATGTGAAAGTTGAATTCTAGTAGCTATGGAATTCAAAACTTAAAGTCATTATATGGTAATTAGACCATTAAGAAAAGTATGTAGATTTTTCTTGGTGACTCATCCATGGAAATATAGAAAAAAGGCAAGGACTAAGTCAGAAATAGCAAAATACTTATTAATTAAAAAGATGATAAAAGATATCATCTTATATTATGTCATCTTCAACCTAAAAGCATATGGAAACCCTAGGTGAGAGAAAAGAAACTTTCAATGCCTAATTGGGTAAGTTTCCTTATCCCTTTTTTTAATAATTTTTATATTTTTAGAATCGGGATAGTCTAAACTATCTATTTGGGGGATTAATTTGAAAAGTTATCAAGATATGAAAAATGGGTCCTAGATGTATATGCTTAAAATTAGAAATTTATGGTAGAAATGAAATATTATTGATAGATAAAAAACTTTTACAAAGTGATTTTTGATGAAAACATGATGTAGGGACTAAAATGAAAACTTGTGAAATTGAAGGAAAAATTCTAAAATTTTATTAATACATGTGCTGTAAATTTTTTAATGGGGCTTTGGATAGGCTTGGAATAGGGAGTAATTTGCACAAGTTTCAGTTTCGAGCCTAGGGACGAAAATGAAATTTATGGAAAAGTTAGGGGCAAAATGGTAACTTTTCCTAGGATGAAATTGAGTCCACTTGAATGTGAAATGTGGTAAATTAATGTTAAATTTACTAGTATAGATCCGGATAGACCAAATTCAGAGTTAGAACGAGGAAAAAGAGGAAAATGTCAGATTAGTAGATGTTTGTACACGAACCTTTTTCAGGGTAAGTTCGTGTAACTAAATTGTATATATTTTTATGATTGAATTAAATGTTGTGCTTGTGAATTGTATAAATGCCTTAATTTTGTGAAATGATCACATATTTGTCAAAGCTCGATAAATGAAATGTGCCCAATTAGCAATAATGCTTGATAAATGAAAAATGATAAAAATGTAAATTTTATACTTGAGTTAAATGTGAACACTTGAATTGTATGAATGCACAAATTTATGAGATTCAACATATACCGACAATTGCTTGATAAATGTTAAATCTTGTTTGAGTAAATGGAAGTCGATGGATAAATGTGATTTTCCTGATAAAATTACATGTGTTGCAAAATGAATTTAGCCGGGATGGGTAATCCAAAATGAGCCTCTCGAGTATATGTTTCAATTAGGATTACCATTATGAAATAAATTTAGCCGGACGGGTAATCCAAAATGAGCTTCTCGAGTATATGTTTCAATTAGGATTTAGCCTAGACTAGTAATCCTAATTGACTGGATTTAGCCTAGATTGGTAATCCAGATCGGACTCTATAGGGAATTCTTTGTCATATAAAGGATTTAGACTGGACTGGTAATTCAAAAAAGCCTTTAGAGTATATGTTACAGCTATAATTTAGCCTGGACTAGTAATTCTGCTGTATGATATGTGGCTCGAGTGTGTACCTAAAAGGTAGTACTGAGTATGAATTAACGGATTCTGATTTGTACACCTCGAGTGTACTATAGGTGTATCCATCGATATTCCAAATAAATTCAATAGGTAAAACTCTTGACATGAGAAGAATATGAATAAGAAATGAGTTATTACCCGTATATGTCTAAAATACACGAAAATGATGATACGTGATGATTGATATAAGAAAACATGAGATGATGATACTTGTACATGAAATTTATTTGATGAATATTTCATCCTTGATTATAGACTTGTATACTTTGAGTGTATGTAACACACCAAACCCGGTCTAGAAGTTAGGCCCAAATCTGGCGTGTCGCATTGAAGTGTTTTTCGGAAACCATGTTTTCATTGAAAACCCTTCTTAATATTTAAAAACTTCTTGCCATTTAAAACTTGTGTAAAGCCTCAGCTTGTGTAATATCCGAGGTTCAGGGGTTGTGCATATTTTAATATGTATCTGTGTGTTTATGAGCTCTATATGATGTTTGGAAGTGTTTGGGGGTTCTGGGGAAACCTTGGACTTGGATAGAAGTCATAGGAAAATTTTAGTTTTAACCTGAGTAGAGGGGAGCTAGGAGAGCTAGGCTTTAAAAGAAATTATGGGTGGAACATGACACAAGAAAGGGAGCAGTGGAGTGGCAAGGTAGCGCCTAGTAGAAAGGGAGGAGTGTGCGTCAACAAGAGGTGTCAAGGGGGAGGAGGTTCGAGCTGCGAAGATAGCATTTTAAGTGGCTTTTTGTGTCAAGGAGGAGGGAAAGTTGGACGGCATTTGGACTTTGGAAAGTATGAGGTATAGATTGGGTTGGAGAGCTTGAAGATTCGGCTGAGTAGGAGGGAAATAATGGATAAGGGAGAGAGAGAAGCAAGTGGTCGAATATGGGACTCTAAGGGGTGTATAATCGGTTTTGAAGCTTTGGTAGGGGTGGGTGCCGAAATGCTAATAGCCTTCTTCTAAGTCTTCATTTCTTTTCTCAACCTTAAGCTTACACCTTTTTCTTTTGTGGCCGAATATCCCATCTCCATTGGAGAGCCATAGTCGAACCTTGTTGACCCTTACTCTCTCTTCTTTTTCACAAACCCTTAAAGCTGAAACATTCCTCATTAGCTGAAACCTTTCTCTTTGGATTCAAAGCCAAAAGTGTTAGTCTTTTTCTTCTTTCTTTGGTCATTCGTATCACTATTTTTCTCGAATCATTCTTTCTTAACGTCTCTCAAAGGTCAAACCTATAAGGGTAGTGCTGTCGATTACTTTCCTTTAGTCTCTTCAAGCAAGCGTTGGTGGTAAGTACCTTTCTCTTAGCAATCAATTTTAACTCTTCTTCAATTGTGGCCGAAACTGAATGGTTGGCCTTGGTTATTTGGGATGGCTGAACCTTAGTAGGGCCTTGATTTTGTGTTTCTTTCATGTGTAGGCAAAGGAAGGAAGCACTAAGGATCTCGTGGGTTCGATTGCATAAGGTAAGGGGTTAATATTCGGTCAAGGGCTTTTTCCATAGGTATTTTTGTGTTGAAACCGAATTTGACTTGAGTGTATAGGGATTCAACAGACTCCATAGGCAAGTGACAGTTTGAGGATTTAGACAAACAAGGTAAGGAGGGGTCTAGATATTCGTCCAAAGGCCATATTGTCTATTAAGATTGGCCGATTCTGACTATGGTCTTTTAGGGGCAGTTCGACAAGTGGGGAGTAAAGCAAAAGCATTCAGGTTATCAGGTGTGTGATTATTACGCAATTTCCCAAGTATGCATAAAATATTGTATGTGTTATAAGTGTGATGATTAGTGCAATGGCAATAATGAGATGGATACCCATAGTGGGTATGTCGATAAGCAGGTCAGTGTTAAATGCTGATAAAATTGTGGTTATTGCTGTATATATGTGTTGCATATTTGATTAATATGTTCATGCATTATTTCATCACATCACTATCGTATATTGCATAAGCATTGGGCGGGATTTGTATATATGAAAGAAGAATAGGGTATACATTTATGTACGTGGTTTAGAGATGGCTACGAGCCTCATATGGATTGATGATCGGCTCAGTGCCTCATCATGGTTGGTATCGGCTTTGTGCCATATCGTGGTTGGTGATGGTTATGTGCCTCATCGTGGATTGATGCTGACTACGGTCACGTTGTGGATTATATTGTGACTTGATCACGTGGACCAGTGGCTTTACCACTTGGTGGATGGCATGACTTGCCAAATTGGTGTGTAGAGGCTGGAGGGTCGATTTAGTAATCCCCTGGTGTGTGGTGGTTGGATGTGGGGGTGTGTAGAGGATGGACCCTAGGCTGGGTTGGGTGCATTTTGCATTATTATCTAATATGTGGATTGGTGTGGTTTTGGGCTAAGCTCACACGTGGAAATCTGTGGACTAATTACACACTGAGTCGGTTGACTCACCCAATTTTTAACAAACAATATAGGTGATTCGTGATGTTGGACCGGGCTTGGATGGGATTCGAGATGGCCATGCAAATGCAGATTCCATATTCAGAGACATTGTTTTTAATTTCAGTTTATTTGGGTTGTTTGATGTAATAAGGCCATTTAACTATTTTGGGTTTTCATTGTGGTTTTTGTTGGACTAGACATGGATTAGTAGTTGCAAACAAAGTTTCAAATTGTGACATTTTTATCACTTAAAAACTTATTTAAGGTTTTTCAAACTAAAATTCTTGTACTTACTTGGATTTTCTTAAGAATTACAAAAGGACCCGTTTTTAATTAACTTTGAACTTCAAATTGTTTTTCGAATGAAAGGTCTTCCTAAGAAATTGAATCCTGTTTTTAAAACCAAATCATCAGGGGTTTAGTTAAGCACTCGTTTTCATGTCGACTTTAAAGTTTTATCATCATTTAGCCGTTTTCAACCTAAGGTTTTCTCGTAGCAGATAAATAGAATTGAGTAGTCGGGGCTGCGCCTATTCGATCCTGAGACAGTTTGATGGGCCTAAGGCTATTGCAATATCGTTTGGGTCTCGGCCCATAACAAAATCATTTAGGCCTAGCCCATATCAGTATTAGATCTCATAAATAGAAATGCAATAGTGTAAGAATGCACCACACCCCTATCCAGCCAGTACACCACCCGTACCAACCAACACACCATGTGGGGATAAAATCGACCTACCCAGCCAACACACCAACGTTAGCATCAGTTGCGACACTAATCGATATCGTAGTAGAGCTACTAGAATATAAGCGGCTTAAAGCCGTCAGTAGGTCCACATTCGTCTCGGGCGACCGGTGTGACCCTAACAGATCAATCACTTCCTCCAATTACAAAATCCCAATCCCATGCAGTATGTCATGTATGCAAAGCATATATATATATATAAATCGTATGGCATACTCTAGAAACACAGACAAATCATAGCTCAGGTCAGCCAAAACATAGCATAAAACAATCATTTACCCACGGGGGCAAAACAGTCATTTTACCCTATAAGGGTATTTTAGTAATCCTATCCTTCAGGGGTATTTCGGTAATTCTACCCTACAGGGATATTTCGTTAATTCTACCCTATAGGGGTATTTCGATAATTCTCCCCTATAAAGGGTATTTCGATAATTCTCCCCTACATGGGTATTTCGATAATTCTCCTATATAGGGGTAGTTTGGTAATTTTACAAATTAGGGGTATTTCGGTAATTTTGTAAAATGGGTGTATTTCAATGATTTTGCAAATTGGGGGTATTTTGGTAATTTTGCAAATCGGGGGTATTTCAATAATTTTGCAAATCAGGGGTTGTAACATCCTAAAGTTGGGCCTAGTAGGATTGGGCCCATGTAGGCTTAGGAGCGTTTAAAATTTTTGGGAATAAGAGAACGTCATTAGTGCAAGTTGGATCTATTAGATGAGTAATTTTGGAAGGTTAGAGGGCTTCTATGAAGTCCCGGTTTCAAACTTTAGCTTTAGGGAAATTTTGGTTTTAGGTGAATAAAACCCTGAAAGTTAGTAGGTAGGCTTTAAGAATAAAATGTGGAAAAAAAAAAGACACAAGTGGAGTGTGTGGTGTAGTGGCAAAGTGATGCCACATAAGAGACAAGGGGGTGAGGCCACAAGGAAGGAAGGAGGTCCAAGGTTCAAGTCTTGGCTTTTGCATTTTGGTTTTCTTTTTAAATGAACTCTAGAATTTTGCCATAGGGTTATATTTAGTTGCACATGATTTTAAACATAAGAAGAGCTTGTGGATTAGTGGTAAGTGGCGTGTTGAGCTATTAAAGGGAGCAAGAATTCGAATCTCATGGAAAGCAAAGGAGTATTCATTTTGCGGATTGGACGGCAAGAGTTTGAGTTGGATTTAAACTCTGCTAACGAAGGGATCCCACATCGGAAAGATACAAAGAAGAAAGGTGAGAAGCTGGCTATATATAGAGCAAGCTATGAAGAGAGGAAGGATACCCTGGAGGGCGTTGGGCAGAGGAGTGCTCGGAGCGTGGATGAGCAGCTTCAGACTCCTATCAGGTGTGTACTATCTCTACTCTAGCTGTAGAGCGGCAAATACCGAAATACTGGTCACACGGTGATGGTAGCCACACGAGCATGCGAGCGCACGTGTGAGAGCTTTGACGTGATAATTGAGGACACCATGAGTATCCTTGTGGGTGTAGGCTGTTGGGCCACGATGGCCCGAAAGGGGCCAACTGGGCCCAATAGGCTCGATGGCCCATATGAATAAGTTGTATGATTGTGTAGTAAATGTTGGATTAGACTATGTGAATCTCATATATGTGGCTAGATTTGGGCTAACTGGGCCACACGAGCGTATGGGCCCATTTGGGCCGAGAATGGGTCTTAGGCCCATTCATATCGTTATCTCTGTTTAGAATACCCTTGGAGGGTAAATTACTGAAATACCCCTAGTTTGTAAAATTGTCGAAATACCCCTTGTTTGTAAAATTACCGAAATACCCCTAGTTTGCAAAATTTTTGAAATACCCCTAGTTTGCAAAATTATCGAAATACCCCTGGTTTGCAAAATTACCGAAATACCTCTGATTTGTAAAATTATCGAAATACCCCTGGTTTGAAAAATTACCGAAATACACCCAGTTTGCAAAATTATCGAAATACCCTTGGTTTGCGAAATTATCGTTTTACCCCTAAACGACAAAATGATCGTTGTACCCTCGTGGTAGTACTAGTGTTGTATGTGTTAATTGTATGATTAATTATGTTTGAGATGCGTTACTTACATGGATTGGTTATGAGCAGAATTACTGAACTACCTCTGTAGGGTAGAATTACCGAAATACCCTTATAGGGTAAAATGACTGATTTGCCCTTGTAGGTAAATGATCGACTTGTGCAATGAGTTGTCTAATTTGACTGTGGTTGTATGACTAATATGCTTTTATTACATGTTTAAATAATTGTTACTGAGCATGTCTATTTTGCATACACGTGTAATGATTGAGCATGACATACACGGCATATTGCATGGGTGGGAATTGTGGTACGGAGGAAGATTTGAGGATTGCATGACCGTATCGTATGGATCCACCGCAAGCCTTTTAGCCACCGAGTAGCCATGCTGCACCGATAATGTTACCGAGGGTTGTGTGCCATTAATATGGGCTTCGTGCCGTAATTATGGGCTTTGTGCCAATATTGAAGGCCTTGTACTCCATTTTGACTTCATATTTATTTTGGGTTTTGAGATCAATTGTTTATTTAATTATTAAACCTAAGTAAACTCTTATGTTCAAACTTGGTATCCTAAATACTTAAAATAATAAAATGGGTTTTTGTCGCTAATTAATAAGACTAAAATATTTTAGGCTTTTGGGCCTTGAATTTTTAATTAACAAAACTGTTTTGAATTGTGCATTTAATGTGACATTTCGGATTAGGGCCTAACTTCTAGGCTGGGTGTGGGGTGTTAGAATTATGGTATCAGAGCCTAGGTTGTAAAACTCGGCTATGGAATGGGTTGAAATTATTTTTTCAAAGTTATTTGAAATTTGGTTTAAAAAAAGTATCTTTATTGGAAGTATGGCACCCGAGTCTCCGGCACCAAATCCATAAGTCCCCTTACCTATTATTATATGCTATAATGATTGTATTTATTCTGTATATGTTTTGGATGTGATGTTTGAATGAAATATTTTTAAGTATGAGTGTTAAATATCTGTTTATACATATTAGATATTTGGTTGTGTGAAGAGGTTCCAAGCTTAAGTTAGAAAGTGTATTCTTGTTTTAGAATCGAGTCTTGTGTGATTTGTAGTGTTGTAGGTTAGGATGTGCGACTGTTTCTAGAGCTAGAAATTTTGAGGATGAAATTTCTTTAAGGAGGGTAGATTTGTAACATCCCAAAATTGGGCCTCGTAGGATTGGGCCCATTGGGCCTTAGGCGTAGGAGCGTTTAAAATTTTTGGGAATAAGAGAACAGCATTAGTGCAAGTTGGATCTATTAGGTGAGTGATTTTGGAAGGTTAGGGGGCTTCTATGAAGTCCCGGGTTCAAAATTTGGCTTTAGGGAAATTTTGGTTTTAGGTGAATAAAACCCTGAAAGTTAGTAGGTAGGCTTTAAGAATAAAATGTGAAAAAAAAGACACAATTGGAGTGTGTGGTGTAGTGGCAAAGTGACGCCACATAAGAGACAAGGGGATGAGGCTAAAAGGAAGGAAGGAGGTCCAAGGTTCAAGTCTTGGCTCTTGCATTTTGATTTTCTTTTTAAATGGACTCTAGAATTTTGCCATAGGGTTATATTTAGTTACACATGATTTTATACACAAGAAGAGATTGTGGCCTAGTGGTAAGTGGCGTGTTGAGCTATTAAAGGGAGCAAGGGTTGAATCTCATGGAAAGCAAAGGAGTATTCTTTTTGCGAATTGGACGGCAAGAGTTTGAGTTGGATTTAAACTCTGCTAACGAAGGGATCCCACATCAGAAAGATACAAAGAAGGAAGGTGAGAAGCTGGCTATATATAGAGCAAGCTATGAAGAGAGGAAAGATACCTTGGAGGGCATTGGGCAGAGGAGTGCTCGGAGCGCGGATTAGCAGCTTCAGACTCCTATCGGTGTGTACTCTCTCTACCCTAGCTGTAGAGCGGCAAATGCCAAAATATCGGTCACACGGTGATGGTAGCCACAAGAGCGTGCGAGCGCACGTGTGGGAGCTTCGACGTGATAGTTGAGGCCACCATGAGTATCCATGTGGGTGTAGGCTGTTGGGCCACAATGGCCCGAAAGGGGCCAAGTGGGCCCAATAGGCCCAGGGGCCCATATGAATAAGTTGTATGATTGTGTAGTAAATGTTGGATTAGACTATGTGAATATCATATATGTGGCTAGATTTGGGCTAAGTGGGCCACACGAGCATGTGGGCCCATTTAGGCTGAGAATGGGCCTTAGGCCCATTCATATCGTTATCTCTATTTAGAATACCCTTGGAGGGTAAATTACCAAAATACCCTTGGTTTACAAAATTACCGAAATACCCCGATTTGCAAAATTGCCCAAATACCCCTGGCTTGCAAAATTACTTAAATACCCCTGGTTGCAAAATTGCTGAAATACCCCTAGTTTGTAAATTTATTAAAATACCCCTAGTATGCAAAATTATCGAAATACCCTTAATTTGCAAAATTGCCGAATACCCTTAGTTTGCAAAATTGTCGAAATACCCCTAGTTTACAAAATCACTGAAATACCCTTGGTTTGCAAAATTACTAAAATACCCCTAATTTGCAAAATTATCGAAATACCCCTAGTTTGTAAAATTATCGTAATACCCCCAGTTTGCAAAATTACCGAAATACCCCCAGTTTGCAAAATTACCATTTTACCCCTAAACGACAAAATGATCGTTGTACCCTCGTGGTAGTACTAGCATTGTATGTGTTAATTGTATGATTGATTATGTTTGAGATGCGTTGCTTACATGGATTGGTTATGAGCAAAATTATCAAACTACCTCTATAGGGTGGAATTACCGAAATACCCTTATAGGGTAAAATGACTTCCTTGTAGGTAAATGATCGACTTGTACAATGAGTTGTCTAATTTGACTGTGGTTGTATGACTGATATGCTTTTATTACATGTTTAAATAATTGTTACTAAGCATGTTCATTTTGCATACACGTGTAATGATTGAGCATGACATACACGGCATATTGCATGGTAGGAATTATGGTACGGAGGAAGATTTGAGGATCGCATGGCCGTATGGTATGGATCCAGGATCGTATGGTCGTATGGTATGGATCCACCATAGGCTTTTTAGCCACCGAGTAGACATGCTACACCGATAATGTTACTGAGGTCTGTGTGCCATTAATATGGGCTTTGTGCCAATACCGAAGGGTTTGTGCTGGTATCATGGCTTTGTGCCAATCATATTTATAGTAGCTATGTGCCTAACATATATATATTGATGACTCTGAGTCAATATTTGAGGGTCGCATGGTCATATGGTATGGATCCACCGAAGGCTTTAAGCCTAATGTATGTGATTAAGCAGCTTTGCTGCAACGTTCGGTAGTACCGCAACCGGGCTACCCTTGATGTGTAGCAGTAAGGGTCGATTGTAGAAATCACCACTGGTGTGTTTGGTAGGAATGGGTGGTGTGTAGCGGATGGAAAAAATTAGGTTGGGCTGGGTTTGCATCGCACTGCATACATTATCTACTGTGACATATAATATGGGTTCAGGCTCAACCAAGGCTATTTTGGGCTAAGGCCCAATTGCCACCATTACTGTAATGGGCTTTGGCCCGAATTGTTGTGATGCATGTTCTTATCGATGAGGGTTGAACACACTGAGTTTTCATAAACTCACCCCTTCTTTTTATTAAATGTTTCAGGTAATTCCTAGCTATAGAGGATTGGGAACCGTGGAGGACTCGGGGGTGGCCATACATCGGAGATACTACTCGTGAACTTTAGCAATTTTGATTTTTACCTTACTTTAATATTTTGTAATAAGGCCATTGGTTTATTTTTCTAAGTTTTCATTTATAGCTGTTAAACTTATAAATACGGGGTTTTCTTAAAACATTAGTAATGGTTTTCTAAAATATCATGTTTACGCAACGATGCAAGTTCAACTTTCATAACAAAATAGTTTTTCAAAATAATAACTTTTAAACGGTTATGTAGCAAATCGTGTTTTTCTCAAACAAACAACAAACTCAGAGTTCAAAAAATCCGATAAAACTTTTCTAAATAATTGCTTAGCTTTTCAACTTCCTTCCATGTGACACGCCAGATTCGGGCCTAACTTTTAGGCTAGGTTTGGGGTGTTACAGGGGTAATTCTATAATTTTACCCTTCGAGGGTATTTCAAAAATTTTACCCTTCGAGGGTATTTCGATAATTTAACAACCTTCCCAAAGGTCTACAGTCGCGTCGAGCGACGCAAATAACATATATCATCAAAACGGTGTATTTGGGCCCAACGTCCAATACTCAGACTAGGTGGGCCCACACTCTCGTGTGGCCCATTCTGCCCATTTCCAATCACTGCTATGTGAACATTATAGCCCAGTTCACTTTTGCCACTTTTCGTAAATTAGTCTGCATAGGGCCCACGAGCCCATTGGGCCCATATCGGCCTAATGAGGCCCATATCGGCCTAAGCCAATGAGAATGCTCATGGTGGCCCCAACCGCCTTACGCCCTTATTCGTGGGCTCAATCCACAACACGTGCGATCGCATGCTCGCGTGGCATCATTCATCGGTATTTCAGCTTTTCGGCATTTGCCAATCTACTTAGGGTAGTGTGTGTGTGAGTACACACCTTATTTACGAATGTGCGTTTAACCCACTCGCACCGAACCTATAATCCAAAAACACTCTGTTTGTCGAATGTTGCTTAATGTTAATTTCATTCCATTACTAAACCCAAAATGTAAACCTTCCTCACCTTGCTTGAATGAGAGTCCTTGAATGTCCTAAATCCAATGACCACAATCGGTTACCCTCCTTAGTCAAATATCTATAATATCACAAATGCTATTAACAAAATTGCTTACGAGAATATAGCTTTAAGTCCAATCCATAAGTCATGAAATATTCAGCCCAACAATACTTACCTCCCAGAACCGGTTGATTGCCGAAAAAGGAGAGGTTCGGCTTAGGAGAAAATTTGAAAGAAAACAAGGTAGAGTCCTTACACTATTCGGCCAAACAAGAAAAGGTAGGAGAGATAACTCACAATTGAGTGATTCGGTAGGGATTGAAATAGAAAAGAAATAAAGAGACTTGGGCAAAACAACGCAAGGCTTTGGTATTTTGACAATTAAAGGTTTCGGCACATTTGCTGAACAGTTGTAGAACAATAGAATCTCAAATGGTTACTTGCAATTTCAGCACTAGAGGGAAAAGGGAGGAAAGGAGATTAGGAACTCAGAAATGAAGAAATGAAGAAAATGACCAAAAATGAAAAGAGAACCCACCTAGTCGAACTCCTATGTTTTCCTCTTACCAAAATGGCACTAAGTCAAAACCGAATAGGCACCTATAGACTCTTAAATTTGGCCAACTCTACCCCTTGTCAAACTCCACGATTTTCTCCACCAAAATCTCCTCCATATCCTCTCCTTAAATCCCTCAATTGACTCATTCAAACTCTCCGACACAGAGTTTGAATCCAACACCAACTCTTGCGCACTCATGAGCAAAATAAATAATCCCTTTTTTGCATGCAGTGAGACTTGAACCTCTACCCTCCTTGCCATACCTGTGACACCACAACCACTCCACCACAAGCTTTCTTATGTCTCCTTTTTAATCACAGATACTTATAAGGCTTAATACAAAGAGTTAGGGTCCCCTAATGCTTAAAATAAGAATTTTCCAAATGACATGGCTTGAACCCAGGACTTCATAGAAGCCCCCTAACCTTCCAAAATCACTCACCTAATAGATCCAACTTGCATTAGTTTCATTCTCTTATTCTCGAAAGTTTTAAATGCTCTCATGCCCAAGGCCCAATAGGCCCAATTCTACTAGGCCCAAATTTAGGGTGTTACAATGTACTACTACTCATGTGACATTGATATTTCGAGAAATATGAATAAAGTTCTGATATGAAATGATCTGAACTTGAGATGAACTATTATGAAATTATACTTGTAATATAAAGAGATGATTTATCCATGTTAAATGAACAAATGTTATGGAATGCAAATATGCATGGAAACTTGATTATTGACAAGTCGATACATGCTTGTGATGTTATTATGGATTATATGACTAACAAGGGAAATGAGGATATGTGTAGGGCTTGAGGTCAAATTGAATGAATGTGCCTTACATAGTTACCTCAAAATAGAATGAACAGTAAGTTAAGTACCATGTTATACAAACTTACTAAGCATACAATGCTTACCCCATTTTATTTTCCCCTATTTTAGAGTAAATCAGAAGCTCAGCGGATTGGAAGCTTGGCGGAGATCACTCACACTATCTATCGGCCCATGTCGGTACAATATGGAAAAGTAATTATTGTTGTAATGGCATGTATAGGTTATATTGGCCATATTGGCATGTAAGTGTAAATGATGCTTGTAATCTAGCCATTGGAATGGCTAGTAATGGTTTGATTTGATATATTTGTAATGTCATACTATGGTAGCTACACATGTGTTAAGTAGTTGATCAAATTATGCCTATCATATGGACTAAACCAAGGCAAGATTATGAACATGTATGCATGCAACGATATGCCATGATGAATGATAGAATTTACTTAATTTGAATGCTTGAAATGGTAAGTATTTGGATGTGTGATTCAAGTGCAGGTCAAGGGTGAGATTTTGGGTGAGAAATGAAGCTCGGAATGGCTTTATTTTGTCCATACAGGCAGACACACGAGCGTGTGTCTAGACCGTGTGTAACACACGACCTATCCCATGGGCGTGTAGTCAGGCCGTGTGTCCCCTGCACCTTAATTTTTAAAAAATAGAATGTCCAGAATATAACACATGGGCAGCAACATGAGCGTGTGTCTCATTCATGTGTGCTACACGGCCTAGAACACGGGCATGTGTCTTGGCTGTGTGAAACCTGCACCTAATTTGAATTGAAATAAATAACCACACGGCCTAGCACACAGGCGTGTGGCGCAAGTTAGAGAGCAACCTAAATCAAACACAGCCTGAGGCACGAACATGTCTAAGGGTCACACGGGCATGTCCCTTGGACTACACGGGCGTGTGAGCCTTGCACCTTGGAAAATTTTTGAAATGTCATGAAAAATTCTTAGAGTTTCTAATTAAGTCCCAAATTGATTCTAATACTCGTCTTGGATCTCGAGGGTCCATCTAAGGGACATTATGAATGATCTTGGTTAAGGGTCCATCTAAGGGACATTATGAATGATCTTGGTTAATGAATAGTGATTGACATGATTTATCTAAGGATGTTCTGAAAAGTTTGGTAATGCTCTGTAACCTTGTTCCGACAACAGATACGAGTTAGGGGTGTTACAATAACCTCTTTCCATAAAATAACCATAACTTCTAGATCATCGATGACTGATACATTTAGACTTGAGGAAGTTATCAGTAAATACCACTTAAGGTAGAGGAAGAAGAAAAAAGAAAGCTTTTAGAACTTATCTCTCACATACAAATATGACTCACTTACTCAGTGGAATAGCAACTGTCATTCGTATTAGAACTGGCCTTCTTATTGTCCTACAATTTTCAAGAAAAAAAATATAAATAAGCACCTTCTAATCATAATTATCAAGCTAGGCTAACTAGTTGATTTCTAACCAAGTTACTCGGAATCTAACTAACACAGTATTTCATACAAACTAGGTTTACTATACCTTTGGCGAATACTCATTCCATACTTACCCTTTTATCAGTTAACACGAACTTCTCTTTAACATAGTAGAATATCATGAAGTGAAATCCAACTAGCTCAATTAGCGGTTACTATATGCCCACACGTATATGCCAAAATGATCATTTGGGTGGATAACACCACGCCAGACAGACTATATGCTACTTTATGCCCAAAACTTTGGAACTGCTAGAATTGAATGTTACATGGTTTATTTGGTTTTATTAAGCAAAATAGTATACTGAATGATTTTCATAAAGTAAAACTTGAATATCTGATTTTAAAATTATACAAGTTAAGAATTTTTTCGCTGCAAAATTTTAATCGTGAAAAAGTGTTTCTAGAAGTAATATATAAAGTCAATAGCATGACTCTTTTAATAAACTTGTAACATATCCAAACGTTTTAGAAAACACATAGTTAACTATTACATTTTCTAAATAACAAAACAGAGTGATGTTTTTGCAAAATTTATTGAAACAAGACTAGTTTGTATTTAGAAATCAAATGTTCAAAGTTTTGGGATGTTAATGTGACCTCCAAGATCTGGTCATAACGTCTAGGTCGGGGTTGGGGTGTCAGATAACATGTCAGTAAGTAAAAACTGAGCATAAGTTCCCTTCTAGGTTGTTGCAACCAATGAATATACCGCAGTGGAAGTGGGAGTGAATAACAATAGACTTTATTAGTGGGTTACCCTTAACAACGGTCAAAGGGCCTATTTGATATATTTTGATAGTTTAAGTACCCAATTGTGTAACACCCCAAAATACATAAGGCTAGAAATTTAATTAATCACCAAAAAAATGGCTTAATCTTGATGGTTATGTAGCTAGAGTAATCCTTAAGAGATCCTAAGTTCAAGCCTCACTCTTTTCATTTTCTTCCATTTTTATCAGCAACTAAGGAATAAACTCAATCTAGTATGCATATTAAATGTGGTAGAAATATGCCAAGTATGGGTAACAACCCAATGGTTAAGCACTTTCATTATCCCTTGCATTCTTAGTTCAAGTCAAGCCACTCTCCCTTCCCATTTCTTTTGTGGATGACAAGAAAGGCAAATTTCCCAATCAGCCCTTTAAAATTTGAAAACTTTAACTATTTAATCCTTTTTTCCAAATCGAAATAGAATTGTAGCTTCTCTTTTCCAATTAAACAAGGATTTCTTATTCTTTTTCCCTATTTATTCCCCTATTCTTTTCATCTTTCCTTTTTCAATTATTTTCTTTACATTGCTAGAAACTTTATTTTTTATCTTGAAGTTTCAAATTGAGGCCTATTCAACGGATCTTCTAATCAATTTAGTGTAATGTTGTGGAACCCGTCTTAAATGTTTCCAAAAATCGGTAAAAAATCCCAATTTTGACATTTAAATCTCAAAATAACCGTAGGTTTCTGTTCTCATTAATTCCAAGATCGATAAAATGATCCTTTTACAAATCTTGCCGATTTCTTCTCGAAATATTGATTTTTCCTTGAAGATCATTATTAATCCTTGCATATTTTTGGTTGAAAGACTCTTTGTAGGTATATCAAATCAATCTTGAGCATGAGGATCATCGTTCTAAACCCTAAAAGTTAGGTGTTTATTATTTTATGAGAAAGTTTAGGCAAAACTAAGCCTAGGTTAGACCACACAGGTGTGTGGGCAGCTCATGTGGATCACACGACCATTTCCTCCCAAAAACCCTAGGTTTTTGCTTCTCACATGGCCTGCCACACGGTTGTGTCACTTTTGTAGTTTGTAGTTTCGAATGCCACATGGACACAGTCTCTCACACAGCCTAGCTACACAACTATGTTCCCCCTACACATGGTCTAGGGCTTCACACATGGTCCGGTCACATGGTCGTGTGTCCCTTGTATCTTAGAATTTATAGTTTTGACCCAGAATTTTATGTTTTAACCATATTAGTCCTTGAATAGGTTTGAACTACTTTTAGTAAATTAAATTATGCAATTAGGACCCTAATGATAAGAAACATGCTAGAACTCATGATTGAACAATTTATTGCAGTATTTATTTGTATTTATGAATATTTACATTAGACATGAATATGTTGTTATTGAATCTATACTTGCAAATATATGTATGAGGTACATTATGATACTGTTAACCCCAAATACTTAATAAAATCATCACTTGACTATTGATTTGTCATGTATTAGTACATTAAATACTATCATATTTTGTATGTATTCAATATGTCATAATGCATTGAATGGGTTGGGACAATATGTATGGAGGAAAATCAAGTAGTCTATCTGCAAGAAAAATGGTGGTGCAAGTCACAGCCATGTAGTAGTTCTTATCTGTGAATTGTTGTGAACCTACAGCCAAAGGCAAATTCCATCTGCGGGCATTGTTGTGTATCCACAGCTAAAGTTTGATTCCAACTGTGGGTTTATACTATAAAATCTATAGCCAAAAAGCAGGTTTCATTTACAGGACTTCTGCTGTGAACCCATAGCCAAAGGCGGATTCCAATTGTGGGGACTTGTTGTGTGTCCACAGCCAAAATGGAAATTATTTTATTCAAACTAATAGTGGTTTATCCAAATCCCGGTGTGTTGGAGAAGGGAACTCTAGGGAACTCCCATTATGGTGTGAAGCGGTGGGGTAGGACTTATTCTATTTAAACCCTAAACTGTATGGCATCATTCAAATCATGTGCATACAAATCTAAAAATTATGTTATAATATATAAGCATCAATATATATGTGTATATGTGCATGGATATGATTATTGTAGGAAAATCTAAGAATCTGGTTAATTTTGAAGACTATTATTGTGAGTTCTGACATAATAATGATGGCTACACTTGGAAATTCGATATTATGAACTAAATTGTTATCGATATTTATTTTATGCAATGTTAATTAATGTGCCTTAGTAATTTTCGCATTGATTTTATTGTAATTGGACTCGCATTAAGCGTCAAAGCTCACCCCCCATTAATTTTTATCCTTACAGATAACGCACTAGGTTAGGACATGGGCATGGCATCCAAAGGGTTTCAGCACAATCCATTCTATTTTCAATTTATTAGGGCTTAATCTTTTGATTTATTTTATTATTCGAGGACCATAATGTTTTATTTGAACTGTGGCACGGGATTTAAGACTTGAGTTTGTTTTTATTCTACATGACATTTTATTTGAACTTTTAAGATATTATGTTTTAATTATTAATTAGTATGCATGAATCCCAGTTTTATTAAATACATAAGTAAATGTCATCTTTGTCGCTGGTAGATGTTAATTAAAACAATGAGGAATAGTAAATCGACATTTAAACCAAGTTTTTTTACTAAATTAAACAACTTTTTTAAAATAATTATTTTCTAAAACTCTGATAAATGTGCTAGGCAATCTCGGTGGCTGATGTAATCTTCCAAATTTGGGTCTAATGTCTAGGCCGAGTTGGGGAGGTTACAAATTGAGTGCAAAAAAAACAAGGGTTTAATTGCTTTTTTTAAAAAAATTTGAGGGTTTTTTACACCCTTATGCCAAAAATAAAAAACCGAACTAAATTATCATAGACAATTCAAAAAATTCAAAAAATCTAACTGAATCAAACTCACTCTTACGACCAACACCACCCAACCACCCAAAAAGAGGCGAGGAATGATGTGTAGAGAGCAAGACAAAGTTAGATTTGTTGATAAGATATGTAACACCCCAAGCCTGTCCTAGACGTTACGACCGAATCTGACGTGTGACATCGAAGTGTTTTTTTGAAATTAGGCTTGTTGAGAGAAAATCGTTTTTAAATGATTGCCATGTTTGTAATTATTGGTTTCTTGGTTGGTTAAAAACCCGCAGAAGCTACTCTAATTAATGTCATCTTGAAGTTTGAAAATGTGTGTTTGTCTTTTAAAATAGTTATTATTTTTGAAAACTTGTTTGTATCAGTTTAGCAGTTTCAAAATAAGAGATTAAAACCCAATTAAAAGAAATTAAAATCATCAGAGGCCTTATTACATAAATACCATCCCAATATAAAAATTTAAATAACTAGGTCTAAAATAAATATTAGTGAAGGCTTAGCCACCTCCGAGCCCCTCGCAACTCTAAATCATCTAAGGCTGGGGATTATCCTGTACAGTTAAAAGAAAAGGGTGAGTTACGAGAACTTAGTGTGTAATCCCCTATCAATCAGTCAGTAACAATATATGCGATATGATAAAGCAGGCACGAGCCTATTGAGTATGATGACAGTGTGGGCCTTAGCCCATTCAAGTAATGGTGGCAATTAGGCGTTAGCCCCCATCAGCCTCAGTTGGGCCTGAGCCCATATCAAATGTCACATATCACATCCATCTGGGCCTAAGCCCATCTCAATATCAGAATCAGTATATGCAATGCATAAATACCCATACGAACCCAGCACTCCGTCTCCTATCTAACCCTACATTCCTCTGGGGATTAAATCGACCCACCCACCCCTACACTCCTTATGTAGCATCGATTGTGACACTAACCAATATATCAGTAGAGCTGCCAATCACATAATCCGCTTAAAGACATTGGTGGGTCCACAGTCGTCTCGTGCGACCTGTGCGACCCTCACATATCAATCACTTTCTCCAATACAAGATCCCAACCCCATGCAGTATGTCGTGTATGCAGTATGCCATGCTCAGAATCAGTCATATCATTCACAGTTAAGTCAATCAAATCATAGTCAAATTAGTCAAATCGTAGCACAAATCAGTCATTTACCCTCGAGGGGTAAAATAGTCATTTACCCTACAGGGGCATTACGGTCATTTTACCCTACAGGGGCATTACGATCATTTTACCCTACAGGGGTATTACGATCATTTTACCTTATAGGGGCATTACGATCATTTTACCTTATAGGGGCATTACGGTCATTTTACCCTACAAGGGCATTACGGTCATTTTACCCTACGGGGGTATTATAGTCATTTTACCTTACAGGGGCATTACGGTAATTTTACCCTATAGGGGCATTACGGTCATTTTACCCTATAGGGGTATTACGATCATTTTACCTTATAGGGGCATTACGGTCATTTTACCTTAAAGGGGCATTACAGTCATTTACCCTACTAGGGTATCACGGTCATTTTACCCTACAAGGGTATTACGGTCATTTTACCTACCTTGGGGTCTCGGTACAGTTAACGACCTTTCTGAAGGCCTACAGTCGCCTCGAACGACACAGATAATCCATTTGGTCAAAACAGTGTAAATGGGCTCAAAGCCAATATTCGGCCCAATAGGCCCACACACTCGTGCGACCCATTTGGCCCAAATTCAATCATGGTTATGTGATCTACATAGCCCAATCCAGTTTCTACCACTTTTCGTAAATTTTATTTGTGTAGGGCCTACGAGCCTATTGGGCCCACACGGCCCATTTCAGCCCAACAAGGCCCATAGCGGCCCAAGTGCACGAGAACACTCATGGTGGCCTCTTTAGTTTACTGCCTACGGTTGTGGGCTCAATTTTTCCACACGAGCGTTCGCACGCTTGTGAGGCCTCGAATGCCGAAGTTTCAGCTTTTCGACTTTTCGACTTTTGCCGACTCACAGAAACAATAGTGTGATTACACACCTGATTATGATGTTGCTCTACGCTCCACAAGCACCCAACCTAGATTCAAACAAGATCCAAAATTAGCCTTCTAACCGATAGGATAAAGCACCCTCTTATTGGCACTTAAACCGAAACACCCTTCTTACCTTGTTTGAATGGGGGTGATCTTAACCCCTCTATGATCGCTGTTCAGAAACGATCACATGCCCTTGTAAGTTTCTTATAGTACAATCAAAAGCCGATTAGTAAGTGATAAGGGCTATTCTGCCAACCCCAAATAACATAAGGTAACACTTTTACCTTATTTGCATGTTGAATACGAAAGTGTGACTCCTCCAAACCATTCACACTCCACCATTCCTTGAGGACGAACCTAGAATTGCAATGAGTACAGTACGTAAAAGAGGAAATGACAATCAGTTAGCAAAAGGGAGTATTCGGTTTTGGAAAAGAAGAAGAAGAAGAGCATGGGGTATTCGGTTTTAACAAGAAAAGTGGAGAATAGATTTTAAACACTTACCGATAGTCAAAACCTTTGCAGTAGATTGACACAGAGAAGGATTAATAACAGTGATATTCGGCTAGTCTAGAATAGAAGATGAATAGAAGTTAAAAGAAGAGAAAGGGAAGCTTGACTAGACTAAGAAAGAATCCGATTGCTGAAGAAAAGGGGTAAGAAATAATAGATGTTAGGTTTGGCCAATAAGAGAGGAAAAGATTAGCAAAGATGCAGAGAAGGAATGGCATGAATGGTCAGTTTCGTAGCACAAAAAGAACTAGAGAGAACTCGAAATGCAAAAGTGCAAAAACCCAAACTGCTAGCAAGGAAATTCGGCAGTTCCCCTCAACACTCACAAAACCAAACAAGGAAATCCTAGCCCGAAAAGGCTCCCTCTTTTCCTTCTAGCCTAATTTCACTAAGGCCTTAGAGTCTCAATCGGCCACAACTCTCCTCACACTTCAAATTCCTTGAAAATCTCTAAAACTCACTCCCCTTATTCCTCCTTGATTTACTCCTTGATATCCTCCATAACAACTCTAGGACCAGTTCAAACATTCACTCAACAGAGTTCGAATCTACTTCCAACACTGGTCGTCCCATGTTAGCAAAATAAATATTTCTTCGTTCCAGGCGTGACTCGAACACCATCCCCCTTTGAAGCTTCATCACACCACTTACCATCAAGCCAATAGGCTCTTTACGTCATTGTAACACCCCTTACCCGTGTTCAAAGCTGGAACCGGATCCGAGGCATTTCTAACTCAAGTTGTTTAAACATGACGTTTCAAGCTATAAAATTTTGTTTCCTCTTAAAAATTTTTCATACAAACCCAAAACATTCTCCTCCTAGGCCTACGAGGCCTAAAACATACTTCCGAAAAGTTTTGGGAATTAATCGAAAACTTTTACGTACTTAGAAATATTTTTGCCTATACAGAGGCCACACACCCGTATTACTCAAGGGACACGCCCATGTGCCCTTGAGACATGCCCGTGTTTTTCACTCGGAGTCAACACTGACTTATTTCTTACGGGCGTGCCCTTAGCCCGTGTCCCTCACATGGCCTCGACACGCCCGTGTCTTAGCCCGTGTGCCAAAACCTTGGCATTCTGTTTATGACATCATCACCTCACTAAGGTCACATGGCCAAGGCACATGCCCGTGTCGTTAGACCGTGTGTCGAATTAAAATCCACATTTAAAGTGCAGACTTCACATAGTCTAGGCACACACCCATGTCCAAGGCCGTGCCTTCCACACGGATGAGACACACTGCCTTGTCTTTGCCTGTTTGTTTACTACTGAGCATTCGACTTTGTAAACCTAGCATGCAGGGGATGCACGGTCGATCCACATGCCTATGGGGCTGACTGTGTGTCCCACACGGCCTAGACACACGCCCATGTGGCATAAAAAGGCTATATTCCAAGCCAAATGCCACCCTGCATAGTAGACATACTAATTCTAACTCATATAAACATCATTCATGACACAAAGGCACATCCAAGAACTCAATTCAAAGCATTCACACAAGCATAAACTTCATAATTTCATTATCATTGAATATATATAAACTTAATAAGTGATGGCCCATTTTCGATGACCATTTACAAAATGACTTTGATAATATACATAGCCAACACTTTGGCTAACAATTACGACCTAACAAAATACCAAGTCCTATACATGCCATACTCAAAATAAGTATAAATTGTTATACCAAAGTGATGTTGATAGTGCGATTTCTGAACTCCTGCGTCCCACGATCCCCAAATTATCTTGGCAATACTACGAGGAAAAGGGAAATGAGAGGGGTAAGCATAATGCTTAGTAAGTTTGCATGAAAATAAATAGCAACAATAAGCTCATAATGACATCAATCCATAGCATTAGATAACCATACAAAGTAATAAGCAAGTTGCCATACTTGCTCGTACTTGTTCTTATCTAGAACATACCATGCCATATATCGTAAACATTCCTCGTGAATTTTCTCACGGGTACTTGTATTCACTCATTCACATAACTTTAATACAATTCTCATTTCTATTTCCAAGAAAATCTATTTATCCTAATAAATCACTAAGGATACTCATAGATGCATGTTCATTATCATTAGCATAAACACGAAGCCAATGCCACATCATGGGTGTGGTATTACATAGATCATCTCTGAATACCGATGCCATATCCCGAATATAGTCTTATATGGAACCTCACATCAATATCGATGCATATCCGGATATGGTCTTATACAATTTTTCATATTCAATGCCGAAGCCATATCCCAGATATGGTCTTATATGGGATCTCAATTCAGTGCCAAGGCTATGTCCCCAACATGGTCTTACACGGGACCTCATCCATCTCAACTTTCTCATTCAATACCAAATACTTAATTTCATAGAGCATCATTTATCATTATAACATCAAACATTCTCAAACATGCTAGCATAAATGTTGAATTTATCACATACAAACTTACCTCGATTTCAAAATGAGCTAGATCTTCAATCTAGTCCGAGACTTTATTCTTACCCCGGTCAAGGTTGATTCTTGGTTCTTCTTGCTGTAAAATAGCAAATTAGCTTGTTTCAATCATTACATTAATAAAAGCATTTTAATAATAATGCTTTGGCAAAATTACTATTTTTTCCCTTACACTTTGGCAAAATGACCATTTTACCCCTAGGCTCGGAAATCCATTCTAATCAAATTTCTACCTTTAATGAGCCTAGGTGAACATTTATTTCTCTTATGGCTATCATCAAAACCCAACATTTCACACATTTTACTACCAATTTTACAACCTTTACAAAAAGGTTCATTTAGGTGTTTTCATGGCAACACCTTTCACAAAAGTAGTTTAGCTAACAACTAAGACTCATTTTCTTCCATAAAAATGCAGCAAATAACATTGAAATCTCTCATGGAAAAACTCTAACCTTTTCACCATATTGCAAGATAGTCCCCTCATTAGAAAGCTTAAGCTCTAGGGGTTCTAAAAGTACAACTATCTTCAAGAAAAACCATTAAAATCACTTACTTGTTAGGAAGAAAGCTTGCTGAAATTTTTGAGTTTTCAAACCCCTTTTTGCTGCTAATTTTTGGTGGTGATGGAAAGAAGAAAAGATGATATATTTTCTTTCTTTATTTTATTAATACAAGTCAATTTAGTCACCAACTTTTACCAACTTTGACCAATTTTGTCAATTTTTGTCACTACTACTAGGCCACCAATACCACTTCCTCAAGTCATTGTACATCTTCGTGCTACCAGGGTGCACAGTTAAACATCCGCTATGTCCTTCATGCAAAATCTTCTGAATAAGTTCTTCAGTTCTAGGTGCAAAGACCCTACCTCGGAACATCAAACATCCATCAGGACTTATCTAAAAGTCCGACTCAATATTTGACTCCCATAGAACTCTTTTGGCTTGTAAACCGCTGTCACCTTTCTGAGCTTCACAAATCTCTTGAGGAAACAATGGTCTAGCCCTCTGATCGGCTAGAATAGAACCATCATCTAACAAAGCCATCCGAGTATTCATAGCTCTCAGTGCAAACAATGATTTTCTGCTCAAAGCATCGACGACTACGTTCGCCTTTCCCGGATGGTAGTCAATCACTAAATCATAATCCTTGATCAACTCCAACCATCTTCGTTGCCTCAAATATAATTCCTTTTGAGTCATCAAATATTTTAGGCTTTTATGGTCAGTAAATATCTGACACCTCTCACCATATAAATGGTGTCTCCAAATCTCTAATGCAAACACAATGGCAGCCAACTCTAAGTCATGGGTTGGGAAATTCTTCTCTTGCGGCTTTAACTGTCTAAAAGCATATGTTATCACCTTGCCCTATTGCATAAGTACACAACCCATCCCATTCAAGGATGCATCACTGTAAACCAGAAATTCTCTTCCCGATTCAGGTTGTACCAAAATAGGAGCCTCAGTCAACAACGCCTTTAGTTTCTCAAAACTCTATTGACACCTCTCTGTCCATTCAAACTTCACATCTTTTTACAATAATCTCGTCATTGGGGTAGCTATCATGGAAAACCCATGAGAAAATGCCTATAATAGATGGCTAGGCGTAGAAAATTCATTGCTTTAATTATGCTCCTCAGCGGTTTCCAATCCATAATTACTGAAATATTACTCGGGTCGACTCTAATTCCATCTCTCGAGACAATATGGCCCAAAAATCCAACTTCCTTCAACCAAAATTCACTTTTACTAAACTTGAAATACAATTTTTTATCTCTCAAAATTTGCAAAACTGTTCTCAAATGCTCGGTATGCTCGTTCTCGTCGAGAGTAGATCAATATATCATCAATGAAAACCACGACAAATTTATCCAAGTATGGTCAAAATATCCAATTCATCAGGTCCATGAAAATGGTAGGGGCATTCGTTAAACCAAAAGGCATGACCAAAAATTCATGTGGCCATACCTAGTCCTGAATGCGGGTTTCGGTACATCCGAGTCCTTGACTCTCAACTGATAGTACCCGGACCTCAAATCCATCTTGGAAAATATTGTGGCTCCCTTCAATTGATCAAATAAATCATTGATTCTCGGCAACGGGTACTTGTTCTTCATAGTTACCTTGTTAAGTTGCCGATAATCTATGCATAATCTCATAGAACCATCTTTCTAATTCACGAATAAAATGGGAGCACCCCAAGATGAAAAACTTGGTCTTGCAAAACCTTTATATGTTAGTTCTTGCAACTGTACTTTCAACTTTTTAACTCGATTGGGGCCATTCTATATGGAGCAATAGAGATAGGGGTAGTACCCGGAGTTAACTCAATCTCAACTTTGATCTCTCTAGCTAGAGGTAACCCTGGCAATTCTTCCAAGAAAACATCTAAATAATCACATATTATGGGTACCGACTCAATTTTCAACTCAATCTCTTTAGTATTTCTCACAAAGGCAAGGTAAGCTTCGTACCCCTTTCTTAAATACTTTTGAGTCAACAAGGATGACACCACTATTGGTGATCTGTCTTGCTCGTCTGATTCAACACGAATAAAATCCCTATTTTCACATTTCAACTCAATAAATTTCTTTGCACAATTCACGATTACATCACGGGTAACTAACCAATCCATCCCAAGGATGACATCAAACTTATCAAATGGTAATAACATAAGATCAACCAGAAAGCAATGACCCCTAATTGTCAAAGGGCAACCTTTGCATACTCTATCAACCAACACATATTTTCCTAGGGGATTAGACACTCTTATTACAAATTCAGTAGACTCTATAGGCATGCTCATGCTAGAGACTAATTTTATGCATATATAAGAGTAGGTAGATCCCAGATCAAATAAAGCTATAACAAGAGTATCATAAAGAGAAAATGTACCCGTGATTACGTTAGGGGAAGATGCCTCTTCACGAGCACGAATGGCATATGTTCTCGCCGGTGCTCTACCCTCGACTCTTACAGTCTGCTCTTGTTACTCATTTCATTTCCCAGGTTTCTCTGCGGTCTTCCTCTAGCGACACTTCCCGATCTTGCATTTTGAGACTTCTCTTTCTCGCCTACCCTGGGGCAATCTTTGATAAAATGGTCTAAGGACCCACATTTGAAATAAGCTTTCTCATTTTCTTGGCACTCACCAGAATAATGCTTGCCACACTGCAGGCATTCCGGTCTACTCGGTCAAATGTTGCCCACACTAGCAACTGATGTGGTCTGTGCTTTAGACCCCAAAAATTGTTTACCCTTACTTCGGTTTGAAAATCCGACCGAAGTAGTTGGTCGAGTAGCAAAATCCCTTGATTTCTTAGATGAAGATTGAAGTGACTAATTCAGCTGTCTTTTCCTCGAGTCACGAGACTCAATTTCAGCTTTTCTTTTCTCCTTAGCCAACTCTTCAGCCTTACAGGCTCTATCTACCAACACAACAAGTTCTTTTAATTCGAGAACTCCGACGTATAAATGGATACCCTTATTTAGCCCATCCTCGAATATCTTGCACATGATAGCCTCGGTAGACATGCACTTTCGGGCATACTTGCTAAGCTTTACGAACTCCCATTCGTAATCGGTCACTGTCATTCGGCCTTGCTTTAGTTCCAAGAACTCTTTCATCTTATGGTCGATAAATTCTGGCTGATATACTTCTTCTGGAATTCCTCTTGGAAGAATTCCTACCTAACTCTCTCCCTTGGTACCATCTATACAAGGGTGTTCCACCACCGATAAGCCGAATCTCTCAAGAGAGATACTGCACACTTTAGGCACTCCTCAGGCGAACATGACAATTCATCAAATACCCTAATGGTATTCTCGAGCCAGAATTCTGCTCTTTCCGGATCATCGTCCTTACTAGCCCAGAATTTCTCGGCTCCTTGTTTTTGGATCTTATCGACCGAGGCCTTTCTCTTCTCACTACCTCAACCACTTGAGAAGCTACCAGAGCGGGTTGAGGAATAGGTAGGGTAGAGGGGGTTGAGCATTAGGATTTCCTCAAACATACTCAGTGTACTAGTTGCTCATCATATGGAGAAAGGCTTCTCGGGCCTCTTCTCCCTGACCCAAGGTCTCGGGTCAACTTTCTACTAGCGCGGCCTCTTACGCAGGAGCCAGCACATTACTCGTAGCATCATCAACTGCAGTCTGATTAGGATCCACAACTATATATAAAAACACAATTTAAATCGTCAAGAGCTGTTACACTATCATTACACAAGTTCTCTTACGTATGACATGTATAGCTAGACTCATGCTTACGCTACGTTAGTCCTAGAATCGACTAAACCATAGCTCTGATACCACTAAATGTAACACCCTTTACCCGTGTTCGAAGCCAGAACCGGATACGAGGTATTTCCTAACTCAACTTATTTAAACATGATGTTTCGGGCTAAAATTTCATTTTGTCTTAAAAACTTTCCATATAAACCCAAAACATACTCATCCTAGGCCTACGAGACCTTAAACATACTTCTGAAAAGTTTTGAGAATTAATCGAAACTTTTACACTTAGAAAAAATTTTTCCTATACAGGGGCCACACGCCCATGTTACTCAAGGGACACGCTCGTGTTTTTCACCCGTGGTCGACACTGAATTATTTCACACGGCTGGACACACGCCCGTGCCCTTAGCCTGTGTCCATCATACGGCCTTGACACACCGTGTCTTAGCCCATGTGCCAAAACCTTGGCATTCTATTTATGATGTCATCACATCACTAAGGTCATACGGCCAAGGCACACGCCCTTGTCCTTAGATCGTGTGTCGAATTAAAATCCACATTTAAAGTGCAGACTTCACATGGCCTGGGCACACGCCCATTTCCAAGGTCTTGCCTTCCACAAGGCAAAGACACACTACCGGGTCTCTGCCTATGTGTTTACTACTAAGCATTCTGACTTTGTAAACCTAGCATGCAGTGGGCGCATGGTCGATCCACACGCCTATGGGGCTGACCGTGTGTCCCACACGGCCTAGACACACTCCCATGTGTCTACCGTATGGACATAAAAAGGCTATATTCCAAGCCAAATGCCACCCTGCATAGTAGCCATACTAACTCCAACTCATATAAACATCATTCATGACCCAAAGGCACATCCAAGAACTCAATTCAAAGCATTCACACAAGCATAAACTTTATAATTTCATTATCATTGAATATATATAAACTTAATAAGTGATGGCCCATTTCCGATGACTATTTACAAAATGACTTTGATAGCATACATAGCCAACACTTTGGCTAACAATTATTACCTAACAAAATACCAAGTCCGATACATGTCATACCCACCAAAGTGATGTTGATAGTGTGATTTTCGAACTCCTGCATCCCACGATCCCTGAATTATCTTGGCAATACTACAAGGAAAAGGGAAATGAGAGGGGTAAGCATAATGCTTAGTAAGTTTGCATGAAAATAAATAGCAACAATAAGCTCATAATGAAATCAACCCATAGAATTATATAACCATACAAAGTCATAATCATGTTGCCATACTTACTCATACATGTTCTTATCTATAACATACCATGCCACATATCGTAAACATTTTCGTGAATTTTCTCACGGGTACCTGTATTCACTCATTCACATGACTTTAATACAATTCTCATTTCCATTTCAAGAAAATCTATTTATCCCAATAAATCACTAAGGATACTCATAGATGTATGTTCATTATCATTAGCATAAACATGAAGCCAATGCCACATCCCCGGTGTGGTCTTACATGGATCATCTCTGAATACTGATGCCATATCCCGGATATAGTCTTCTATGGAACCTCACATCAATATCGATGTCATATCTTGTATATGGTCTTATACAATTTTTCATATTCAATGTCAAAGCCATATTCCAGATATGGTCTTATACGGGATCTCAATTCGGTGCCGAGGCCATATCCCCGACATGGTCTTACACAGGACCTCATCCATCTCAACTTTCTCATTCAATACCAAATACTTAATTTCATTGAGCATCATTTATCATTATAACATCAAACATTCTCAAACATGCTATCATAAATGTTGAATTTATCACATACAAACTTACCTCGATTTAAAAATGAGCTAGATCTTTAATCTAGTCCGAGACTTTATTCTTGCCCCGGTCAAGGTTGATTCTTGGTTTTTCTTGCTGTATAATAGCAAATTAGCTTGTTTCAATCATCGCATTAATAAAAGCATTTTAATAATCATGCTTTGGCAAAATTACTATTTTGCCCTTACACTTTGGCAAAATGACCATTTTACCCCTAGGCTCGAAAATAAATTCTAATCAAATTTCTACCTTTAATGAGACTAGGTGAGCATTTATTTCTCTTATTTCTATCATCAAAACCCAACATTTCACACATTTTACTACCAATTTTACACCTTTACAAAAAGGTTCATTTAGGTGTTTTCATGGCAACACCTTTCACAAAAGTTGTTTATCTAACAACTAAGACTCATTTTGTTCCATAAAAATGCAGCAAATAACATTGAAATCTCCCATGGAAAAACTCTAATCTTTTCACCATATTTCAAGATAGTCCCCTGATTAGAAAGCTTAAGCTCTAGGGGTTTTAAA
The DNA here is from genome assembly GCA_025506655.1 of Gossypium rotundifolium. Taxonomy (NCBI): domain Eukaryota; kingdom Viridiplantae; phylum Streptophyta; class Magnoliopsida; order Malvales; family Malvaceae; genus Gossypium; species Gossypium rotundifolium. Next base: position 115,673,836 of record CP106734.1, on the reverse strand, counting down.
AGTACAACTATCCTTAAGAAAAACCATTAAAACCACTTACTTGTTGGGAAGAAAGCTTGCTGAAATTTTTGAGTTTTCAAACCCCTCTTTGCTGCTAATTTTCAGTGATGATGGAAAGAAGAAAAGATGATATCTTTTCTTTCTTTATTTTATTAATTCAAGTCAATTTAGTCACCAACTTTGACCAATTTTGTCAATTTTTGTCTCCAATGGCCGACCACTCTATTCTTAGGGGTATAATTCCACTTTAAAGACCCCAAATTAATATTCTAGAACTATTAGGCACCTTTAGCTTATAAAATAGAACTTTTGCACTTTATGCGATTTAGTCCTTTTTTGCAATTAAACTTGAAATCGCTAAAATTAAAGCACCAAAATTTTCATGCACTTATATAATCATGCTCTAATTCATAAAATAACATTAAAATAAATTTTCTCTGACCTCGTATTAGTGATCCCCAGATCACTGTTCCAACTAGCCCCTAAATCGAGCTGTTACAGTCATAACTTATCTTCAATATTTTATAAAGCCTTCACGCCAATATCCAGGTTTATTCAAGGAACAACCAAAAATTTGCACACGCCCTGACTTGAACCTTAGACCACATGCATACTCCTAATGCCACCTTGCCACTAGACCACATGCTTCCTTTTGTCATATTTTAACCATATATAATTATAAGGCCTTCCAGCCAACACCAAGGTTCACTTAAAGGAAAATTTTGAAATTTTTGTAAAGCCTAGATTTGAACCCAGGACTTCTCAAACACTCCCATACACACCCAAATCACTTAGCCATTAAAGCAAACAAGCAATTTGTGTTATTTCCTTACACACATAAACTTTTATGTGTTCCTACACTCAAGGACTATTTCCTTCTAGGCCCAAATTTGGGGCAATACAGTTCACCCCTCCTTAAAGAAATTTTGTCCCTAAAATTTCCAATTGTCAGAATAGTCACACCACAGACTTCACCACTATGCTCCCTGCACGCTCTGATTTCAAAACATTCTAACAGCTTCTTGAACCACGTCCGCGTGTATCTCTTGTGCCCATTGCCTATTCGCGTTTTATCAAAACTAACAGTTTTATGCAGATCAGTTTACAGTTTCTGTGTTTATTGATAGATATCTTATGGAAAGTAGTATTAGTATTTTAGAGTTTATTTTCGTAGATCGTAGTCTCACTACAGTTCTTAGTTTCCTATAGTTTCAGTTTGCTCTATCCAGAGTGGTATGGTCTAATTTCTAAAGTAGCCACAGTATTTCCTAACTTACTACATTTCAGTTTCTAAACAAAAAAAGTATTCAAAACCTTACAGATTCAGCATTGGACACTCGGTGTGCCACCCTTTACAAAAGAAATATCTCAAACCCTTCACATATGGAAAAACAACTTATTGAAATCAAAAATTTGAAAACCCATTCCACAGTCGAGTTTTACAATAGGCTTTAATACCACTAAATGTAACACTCCAAACCCGACCTAGATGTAACGATCGAATCTAAAGTGTTACATCGAAGTGTCTTTCGAAATCAGACTTGTTGAGAGAAAACCGTTTCTAAATGATTGCCATGTTTGTATATAACAGTTCAGTTTATACCCTAGTCAGAACAGTGGTTTCGGGACCACAAACCTGAGTCTGTATAATATTTTAATATTATTTTCTGTGTCGATGATATGTGATAATGCATGTGGTAAAGTTTTGTAAGTTAATTTATCTGTATGTGTGCTTAATTTGATAAAAGGACTAAATTGCATAATGTTTAAAAGTGGCCTTTCATTTGATTAATGATCAAATTGATGTGTCTTTATTATGAGAAGTCCTTGAAAGGAAATTTGCTTATTATTCTTGATAGTGGACGGTTATAGTCCATAATAACCTTGGAAATCATGATTTGTAATTTTATATTATAAGGTTAAATTTGGAAATGGTTTATTAAGTTATATTATGCTATAATAAAGCATTAAAAATGGTTATTTTTCTACTCATCTTTCACCAAAAATAAGAAAAGGAAGAAAGGGCTAAATTCTTTTGATTTTCGACAACAATTAAGCTTGAATTAAGGTATGATTTTGATTTGGATTTTGATGATTTTTATGTTTTTGATATTGTTGCTTTGTCTACTATCAAGCCCATGCCTCAATTTTGTGTATTGATGATATTCGTGAGTTGTACCATTGATGAAATGGTAAGCTTTATGATGTTTTATTGTGTTAAATAAAAGATATGTGTTAGATGAACATACTTTGTTCTTGAATTTTTGATGAATTTAGCTAATTAGGGCTAAATTGAGAAAATAGTAACTTGAGGGACTAAATTGAAAATTTGATGGAAAATATGGGCTTGTATGTGATGTATGAACAATCGACTAAGCATGGTTAAGTGATGATTTTGTGAATTTGATGTTTTGAAAAAATGAACTAAATTGATAAATTGTGCAAATGTGAGGGTTAATTTGCAAATAACCTTAAATATATGTGTTTGGATTGAATTGAATGAGTTAGTGAATAAAGGGTTAATTCTGAATATGTTTAGATCAAGAACTGAGGAAAATGGACTTAGATCGCGGGAAAATGAAAGTAACTGAGTAGCCGTTTCCATTCCGTTAAATCGAATCTGAGGTAAGTCATTATGCAAATAAACGTACTTGTATTGAATTGTATATTTTCATATGAATAATGTTAATGATGAATGCTTATGAGATGATCTATACATGAATTTTGAGATAGGATCGATATAGTGATAATGTCTGAGAAGTCCCGTTCGAACCTAGGAATAGATAGGATTAGCTATGTCATGGCATAGGTATCTGTTTGTTTTATCATGTAAGACCACGTCTGGGATGTTGGCGTTGATTTGAGATTTCGTGTAAGACCTCATCTGGGACGTTGGCATCAATATGAGATTTAGGTATAAGACCATGTCTGGGACATTGGTATCATATTGATTCGTGTAAGACCCTGTCTGGGATAGTGGCATCGATATCTGGGTGCATGTAAGACCTCGTCTGGGACGTTGGCATTGTACGACCATTTCGAGCTTTCTATGTATCCTCTTAGGTTCCTAACGGTTCAACGGGAAAGTCTGTGATACAAATGGTTATGTGAATTGTAAATCCATTTTAGGTACGTTTATTTTATACACTAAGAATGTGTACAAGGTAAGTATCTTTATGAACTCATTAAAGTGAATATGTGCAATGAAATGATGAGATGATATGTGAAATTATACTTAAAAGAGCTATGTGCTTATAAGGTATTTGAGGTGAGAATGTGGTAAGTTGTGTTTAAGCAAATGAGCATAAGGAAGAATGAGATGAATTTGTTATGAGAACTATTGTGGTCATTACATCAATTTGGTTATATGCAATTCATGCTAAGTTTATTTGAATTATGACTTAATAAGCTTTTGGAAAGCTTACTCTGTGTGTATTTTCTCTGTTTTATAGATTGTCAAAGCTACTAAAGGCTTGGGACCGTCGAGGATCGTCATCACACTACTCAACTTGTTTTGGTACATTTTGGAAATGTATATAGCTAGATATGGCATCTATAGGCTAGTATTTGGTAAAGTTTGTTATATGAACTTAGCCATGAGATGTGGCTAATTATAAGTTGATGACATTTATATGATGTATGTTTTTGGCATGGTTGGATGACATTTGAAATGGTTAAGTTTTTTTTGGGTAAGTATGGATTAATAATGCTTGTGTATATATAAGTTTTAGTCTTGTGAATTTGATATGAATGAGGTTGGTTTTGAATGTAAAGATTTAATGGATATATTAGCATGTTCATGGTTGTTAAGTGTACATGGATTGTAATGGTATTTGATTGTAGGATATAACCCTAAGTGGGTGGCATTTTGGCCTTGCAAATGGCCTATTTTTATCACACAGGCGTGCCTAGAGACCGTGGGGCTAAGTCAGTAGCTAGCTTAGGAGCACACGGCCAAGATACATGAGCATGCTTAGTAGCCATGTAAAGAAGTCAGTATATGGCCTAAGATTACACGGCCTTAGCACACGGGCATGCTTGGTAGCTGTATGGTTTAAACAGAATCGACCACGGCTAAGGTACATGGGCGTGCTTGGTGGCAGTGGAGTAAAGTCAAATTCGACCATGGGGAGGACACACGGGTGTGTCTAGTAGCCATGGGAGGCACACGGCCTACCCACACGGGCGTGTATCCCCTGAAATTTAGAAAATTTTTAAATTACCGAGAATTTTTGTATGTGTTTTGGTTTAGTCTCGATCCTATTTCTAAGTAGGTTCTAGGCCCCAATGACCTACAAAGGGGACATTGTGTATGTAATTTATGAGATACTTGATGAATTGTCTGATTGAGTTTTTGATCTGTAGGTAACGTTCTTAACCCTAATCTGCGGCGGACACGGGATAGGGGTGTTTCATTGTAACTCATGGTTTCTTGGTTGGTTAAAAACCGCAGAAGCTACTCTAATTAATGTCATATTGAAGTTTGAAAATGTGTGTGCAATGGCCCATTTTTGCCTGGGCCCATACAAAAAACAAAAAATTAATAAATCAAATAAAATGTCCCTTTTACAGTCCATTTACAGCCCAAAATAGACTACCCAATAACCCAATTACACCCTCAGGCCCAAATACATTACAACCCAAACAACCCAGACAATTAACCCTAACCCAATTAACAGGCCCGATAGGCCCAATTCTTTTCAACATTTCCAGCTTTTGGAAAACCTTAGCAGGGGCCTTGCGCCGCTACCTCCATACCAACCCTTCACCACTAGACATCACGCCATTGACGCGTGAATCGCGCCCCCATCTTTGCCGTTCACCTACAAAAGGAAAGAAACACAGCGAAAACAGCAAGCATAGTAAGACAATATCGTTGTATTTATGATTTTGGATTTATTTTAGGCTATAAAAAGCCAAATCGAAACCTGTAAAAAGGGAATATATATTTTTCTTCGACACATACAGAGAGAATACAAAAGAAAATAGATCTGACGTTGATTTTCTATTTATTATTTCCTTTCTCTTTATTTCTTTCATTTTTTTCGAAGCTCTTTGTATATACATGTAAATATTATTTTTTTAAACTACTCATATATAAAAAAATAAAGTAGAAAAACAAAGAAAAACTCACTTTTTATCTCCAAAGATCGCAAGCAATGGCATGACAATGGACGTTATGACGGTGGCTCACCAAAAATTCTGGCCGGATTAGGGAGAGAGAGAGGATTTTTGAGAGAGTTTAGTTTTTTTTTTTTTAAGGAGAAAGGGCTGAAATGAAGTTTTCAAAAAATTCTGGACTTAAATAGGAAACATAAAACGGTGCCGTTTCATTAAAGCCCCCAGACGCCCAAAACGGCATCATTTTGGGAAAGTCGACCCGAGACCCGACCCGCTTCCTCAAGATCGCGTGTTTTGCCTTGAGTGGGCTATTTTTGTGCACAGTCCCTCCGCTTTTTAAGCCTATTACAATTAAATCTTTTAAATTTTAATTTGGCCCCGTAGTTCTATTTCTTTTCTATTTTAATCCCACAATAAGCAGTGCCATTTTGGAGGACAGGGATATTTCCCCATTTGGTCCTTCCTTGTTGTGCGCACGTTCAACAAGGTCCCTTTCCTTTTATTTTTTCAGATTTGCCCCAAACTTTTACTTTAAGTGCAATTTTGTCCTTTTTATCTCTTTTGAGATTTTTGATATTTTATTATTAATTTTATTAGTATTATTATTAATTTTAATTCTTATTATTAATACTATCATTATTTTCATTACTATTAATTAATTTTAGTATTACTATTATTATTTTTACTACTATAATCATTATTTTAGTATTATTACTATTACTATATTATTATTATTATTGCTATTATATTTACTATTATTATTACTAACATTCTTATTATTATTGTTATTACTATTATTTATCCATTTTTTTATTATTATTATTATTATTATTATTATTATTATTATTATTATTATTATTATTATTATTATTATTATTGTTAAATTGTTTTACCTAATATCCATTTGTTTATTTATTCGTTGATTCACTACTAAATTTTTTAATTATTTTTAGTTTTCATTTATTTATTTACCTTTTTTTAAATTAGTTTGTTTTATTTATTTGTTCATTTTACTTTTATTATTCCTTTTATTTCGGTTTGTTTTATTTTAGCTTTAATATTTATTATTGTCATGCACTTATTAGCATTGTAACTCACTTTCCATTTTACTACAATGGTATCATATTTTACCCGATTTTCGAAATAAGCAAATACTTTGCGTTCTAAAATTCGAAAGAAATCATACCTTAACTTACTGGGTTTCAATTTTTCTCTTTGAGTCTAAAGAACATATTACTTTCTTTTTAGAAAAGTTAAATAAAAACTTATTCTTGGGAATTCGAGATGTTGTGTCCTAACTTATTGGATACGACGTTTTGTTGTCTCGAAGTAAGGATTTTCTACAAATAAAGGCAAGCTTAGTTTTGAAGTCTTGAAATGTTACATCCTAACTCATTGGGTGTGACATTTTTCTGAGATAAATGGGTCTTGGCGTACAATTTGATTTATTCAAGTTTTCTTTTAAATAAAAAGGATCGTATTTTAAATTTTTCAAATTTTCGATATTAGGACATTAGTTAATCAATTAGGTACCAATTTTGGGCGTTACGAGGGTGCTTATCCTTCCTCATGCGTAACCGACTCCTGAACCCGTTTTCTCGAATTTCGTAGACCAAAATCATTGTTTTAATAAATAAAAATATTTTTTTAAATGATTATTTTCAAGTGACCCGATCATATCTCTAAAAAAGATTGGTGGCGGCTCCATTTTCGTTTTTAAAGTCGATCCCTATTTTTTCAAAATTTTAAAAATTGTTTCGATAGTTTGGCGACTCCACTGGGGATATAATAAGAGAGTCAAGTCATAAAATTGATCATTTCCTGTCCATTGGTCTAAATTTGAAAATTCGATTTGAAAAATTATGATCTTTTTAATTGCATGTTGTTCTAATCTTGTAAAGTATTTCTGCATTGCATCGCATGACCATTGTGGTCACACAATTTTAGGTGGGAGTGAGAAGCTACTCCTTCGTGAGGTTTTCACCTCCGTGCAGGATATTAACTCGCTTTCGGGATACATCCATACCTATGTCTTCTTGAGATTTTCATCTCCGTGGAGCCATAGGGAAATGTATTCCCCTGAACTAAACTCGATCCGTATGAGCCTATAATGGATGAGGATCGAGGAATCTGCTAGTTCGAGCACCTCAACTTTAGAGCTAAACCACATGTAGAAAACCTAAGGGCTTACCCTAGGTAGAACTATGCCAAACCCTAGTGGTCACCCAGATAGGTGCCCTATTTTGTTATTTATTTCTCTTGTGCTAATGTGTTCTCTTTTGTTTTGATTGCATTGCATTCACATCATAGAAAAGAGGTGTTGATTCAAATTCAATTGCTAAATAGAAGAGTTTGTCATGAGAAAATGGATTTTTTGATAAACTAGATTATAATACGGTCATCCGAATATGGTCCAAGTAAACACAACGAGAGAAGACTGATAGTCCATGAAGGAATACAAGACTTTATTGCCCAAGGATTCAAGCTAACAAAGACTATTCGAGAACCACCACGTCTTGGCTTTCTTGAAGAAGCTAACAAGCATTGCGAGGATAAGTGAGTAATGAGTCGTGGCCCAAGCAAAAAGGAGCTAGTGGAGACATCTATTAGAAGTTTGCAAGATTTGACCTTTGTGAAGAAGGGGATTGATGTTTTTTCTTGGAATATGAGGGCAAGGCCGCATATGTAATCCTTTTTATGTAAAGAAATTTGCTTTCTAGAAAAGTTGTTCTAATGGAATTGAATTCAGAATCAACACCTCTATTTCTTTTGCATTCATTCCATGCATTTGCATTACATCGCATCATATGCATTAAAATTCATAGAATGACCCTAATTAGTTGAAGTTATTTCAAAAAAAAATAGAGAAAGAGAGAAAGTTAATCGGAAACTAAACATCATTACAGTACTAGCGCTAATACGAAAGATATGGATCAAAGACTCAAACAGTTCCAGAGAGACATGCAAGACCAACTACAAGAGCAGTTGGAAAAGATCCAACAAGATATAAGGGAACAAATGATGGAAGCCCAAAGAAATATGGTGGCTCAAATGACTCAGCTACTGAATGGGGCAATGGATAAGGGAAAAGGTCCCATGACTAATACTAGAGAAGATAATGAGGATTATCCTCCGGTTTTACCCCACCGTATGCATAAACACAACCTGAGGCATATCCTCAAAGGCCATCTGTTACAATTAGGCCTCAACAAGGTCAAGCTGATACTGAGGTGCCCATAAATTTCCAAGTTGGCTCAAGATCTAACCTAGGAGATAACTCTGCTAATCCTGCTATCCTTGATTTAGAAATAGCGGAGAGGGAAGGGAAGAGAATTGAATTACCAAGGTAGTTAGAGGACCGTTGTAGACGGTTAGAAGAAAAGTTCAAGGCCTTGGAAAACACTGATAATCACCATGGAATTTATACTAAAGATTTGAGCTTGGTTCCAGATTTGGTGCTTCCTCACAAGTTCAAAATGCCAGAATTTGAGAAGTACAATGGGACTAGCTGTTCTGAAGCCCATATTACCATGTTCTGTAGACGGATGACTTGGTATGTTAATAACGATCAACTGTTGATCTATTGTTTCCAAGATAGCTTGGTGGGGGCGGCATCTAGGTGGTATAACCAATTGAGTTGTACTAGGATTAATTCTTGGAGAGACCTAGCACAAGCATTTATGAAACAATACAATCATGTGACAGACATAACGCCTGACAGAATCACCTTGCAAAACATGGAGAAAAAATCGAATGAAAGTTTCAAGCAGTATGCACAAAGATGGAGGGAAGTTGCCATACAAGTTCAGCCGACACTTTTAGAAAAGGAAACCACGATGCTTTTCATCAATACTCAAAAAGCCCTATTCATTAACCATATGTTGGGAAGCACCACCATAAGCTTTTCAGATATAGTGATGCCTGGTGAGATGATTGAAAATACGATAAGAAGTGGGAGGATAGACACGGGAGAAAGCGCCAAAAGATCAGCCCCGAGAAATAAGGAAAATGAAGTGAGTATCCTGAGCATGCATCCCAAATCAGTTACCGTAGACCAGCCGAGGGCTGTAACCACTAGCTATCAAGGCTCTTCAAGGAAGGAATCCAATTTGAGGCCAAATACAGAAAAGCTCCAATTCACACCCATCCCGATGACATATAAGGAGCTATATCAGAATCTTCTTGATGTGCATGTGGTGTCTCCGTCCTTCTCGGAACCTTTGTAACCTCCGTTCCCAAAATGGTATAATGAGAATGTCCAATCCGAGTACCACGCAGAATAATGGGTCACTCAATTGAAACCTGTACTATGTTTAAAAAGTTGGTCGAAAGGTTCATTAAAATGGGAACTATGAAGTTTGACGATTCACCAGAACCTAATCGCTCTGATAAGGCAATAAATGCGATAACTGAAGCATAGGGCAAGAGAGTTTCAATTCTTTGAATAAGTCGAAAGCGAAGAGGGAACCGGGAACAAAGTTTCCAAGCCCTTGCATACTTGGTAGTGTTTTAAATAATGGGACTGTGGAAGAGATCCCTGTATTTTTAGAGCTAATCTAGAGTAATATTCAAAACACACTTGTTACCTTAAGCCTAGAGGTAATAAGAATACTTTTGTGAAATAAGCTTGTATCCGAAATTGTTATTTCAATAAAATACATCTTTTTGAGCAAATATTCTTTTTCATACTGTACAAACAATTGTTCTTAGTTTTTTTTTCCTTTTGTTTGGACTTTCTTTCAAGTATTCTTTCATTCTTCATTCATGACCATACAAATAATCATTTTTTTGAATCATTTATTCTTTGCAATATTCCTTCGAACCTACAATAGGTCTCCAAATATCAACGATGTGAGCAACACTGCTACTGACTCAGAGTCTTCTTTCGAGTAAGATATGTGTCTAGAGGGATCTCAGGATTTTGAAAATGACAGAGATTGTAACCTATCTTCTGATTTGTTAAGGATGGTAGAACATGATGAAAAATAGATCCTACCTTACATAGGGTCAGTGTACATTGCGAGCCTAGAAAAGGGGTGAAGAGCGAAGCCTAGATCACCACAGAAATAAGGCAAGACATCATTGAGTTATTTTCAAGAATTCAAAGATGTTTTTGCACGATCATATCAGGACATGCCTGGACTGCTGAGACACGGATACGTTGAAATCTTAAAAGAGGTCCATAAGGATATCAGAAGGACACATGCTAATGGTTTTACAATATTTAAGCTAATCATGAGGTTTGGGTACTGTTAATCTACATAGAAGGGGATGGTATCAGCTATGCCGTATTTAGGGAGACAAGTTCATGTTCCTCCTCCATTTCTTCACAAATTTTCCATATATAGGGCATGGATGTGATAGGGTCAATCTCGTCAAAAGCTTTTAGCCAATATCGTTTCATCTCGTGGTCGTTGTTTACTTCACTAAGAGGGTGGAAGTAGCTTCATATGCCAACGTTAAAAGTTGATAGTCATCAAATTCTTAAAAAAAAGATTAGGCACCGACAAAGAATGCCAAAAAGGACAAAGTCAAAAGTTTGTAGTTTGTTCAAAGATCAGATGCGATATCATAGAGCAACAAATGGAGCCAAAAGAAAAAAATAAAACAAGGATTGTAGGAAAGATGACCAAGACTTGTAAAGATTGACATAAAGAAGCTACCATTTACCCTCTATCTTATTGAACGTTGGTTAGAACCTTCGTTCTGGCAATACATTTCTCATTAGAATAGAAACAGTTTTGCCAATTGAACCTAATTGAAGAAAAGGTTAAAGTTATCCATCACGGTCAGATGATGCAAGCTTATGACAAAGAGGTTCATCCTAGAGAATTCCACGAAGGAACCTGATGTTGAAAAAGATCTTTCTTCTACAAAATAATTTCAGAGGAAAGCAGATGCCAAACTGGGAAGGACCTTATGTTGTAAAGAAGGCCTGTTCTGAAGGAGCATTGATATTGACCGAGAGGGATGCTAAAGTCTTGCCTAATTTGGCGAATTCAAGTTCAGTCAAGAAGTATTTTACCTGAAAGGGAAAAGTCCAAGGTGAAAACCCACAAAGGTCGCCTTGAGATCAAATATAAAAAAAATATAGGAGAGGCCAACGCGAAAACCCACAAAGGGCGCTTTGAGACCAAAGGGCTTTGAGCCAAAAACCCAAAAAAGGTGGCTCAAATTTTGATCAAAGATAGGGCATGTGGTAATCTTGCTATGCCTGAATTAACAAGGAGGAAGTATGCTATGTCTTGGGGCATTGACAAAGTACTCTGGATCTTCTAAACATGTATTGAGTTCAAAATGGTCCTCAAGAAGTTTGTACAAAGAAGCTTATGTTGCGATATCTAGGGCACCTAGCTTCTATTTTATCCATTTTTAATTTGCTATATTTGATTACTTTATTCTTTCTATTTTTGATTACTTTATTCTTTCTAAGATACACCCCAATTAATTTTCTTTTATGGCCTTGGCTATCTTTGATTACTTTATTCTTTTCAAGATACACCCCAATCATTTTTCTTTTATTGCCTTGGTTATCTTTGATTAACTTATTTGTTTCGAGCTATGCTCCTAATTAATTTCTTTCACATCCATTGTTGTGATCTTTTTCAAGCATTTTATATTGAAATAATGATTAATGGACTAATAATACTTTCATAAAAGGAGTTTTGTATATTACTCTGGAAGCTTTTCAATAATATGAGAATCTGAAACAGGACTATTGTTTAAGACTCACCAAGCCTAAGGGTTGGAAATATTGAAAGATGATTATCTCTTCAGACTTTTATTGGATAAGACATTTCGTTGGTGATACCATCTCGACAAATGACGAGCAATGTCAACTCAAGTGTAAAAGGGGATCATTTTCGAGAAAAGAAAAATGATACCATGCATTCATGCAAATTTTAGGCACATACATCGGGTCCTTACACCCAGGGAATGGTGCAACAGGTCAAATTGATTGAAGATGATACAAACTCCATACCTCTGAGTGGTAACAAGATGGATGGAAGAAACCAAATGTTATTCCCCTGAAGTTGCAGCGGGAGGTACAAACTTTATGTCCTAAGGTTCAAGTAGAGTGGACTTATAATTACCATGGGGCAAATTATTTGACCAGAATATGATTGATACTTCAAGAGAAATAAAGATGAAACCTTGACGAATAAATGAGGGATGACACCTGAAATAGGAATCATTCTCATAATATTTTTTGCATTCATATATCATAGCATGTCTAAATAGGAGCATTTGACTCATTTCGATCAGGGCATCCTAATTATTAGGCATAAGCATATACCCATTCTATAGGTTATGTCCTCTATAGGACAATATAGTAGGGAAAATTGACACTTTCAGCCTATCTCCCTGAAGTTGCAGCAGAGCAGACTAAAGACAGTAGATATTGTCTCCCTGAGTTTACAGTGGAGCAAATTGAAGATAGCAGATCTGGCATTCCTGAAGTTGCAGGAAGCAGATCAAAGACATCAGATCTTGTCTCCCTGAGTTTGCAGTGGAGCAGATTGAATATAGCAGATCTGGCATTCCTGAAGTTGTAGGAAGCAGATCAAAGACATCAGATCTTGTCTCCCTGAGTTTGCAGTGGAGCAGATTAAAGATAGCAGATCTGGCATTCCTAAAGTTGTAGGAAGCAGATCGAAGACATCAGATCTTGTCTCCTTGAGTTTGCAGTGGAGCAGATTGAAGATAGCAGATCTAGCATTCCTGAAGTTGCAGGAAGCAGATCGAGGACATCAGATCTTGTCTCCCTGAGTTTGCAGTGGAGCAGATCGAAGATAGCAGATCTGGCATTCCTGAAGTTACAGGAAGCAGATCGAAGACATCAGGTCTTGTCTCCCTAAGTTTGTAGTAGAGTAGATTGAAGATAGCAGATCTGGCATTCCTGAAGTTGCAGGAAGTAGATCGAGGACATCAGATCTTGTCTCCCTGAGTTTGCAGTGAAGTAGATCGAAGACATCAGCCTGACCTCCCTAAAGTTGCAGTGGAGTAGATTAAAATAGCATATCTGACCTTTTGAGGTTGCAGTGAAGCAGATCGAGGACATTAACCTTGTTTCCCTGAGTTTGTAGTGGAGTGGGCCTTGCCTCTCTGAAATGGTAGTGGAACAAAGTAAATCTTATGGCAAATTTTATTTTCCTAAAGTGGTAGTGAAACAGATTGAAGCCGTCAGACTTATTTCCCTGAAAGGGTAGTAGAACAGATAGTCCAATACTTCTGAAGTTGCAGTAGTTGCAGAGAAGTAAAGATAAAATTCCAATACCCCTGAAGTTGCAGTTGAGTAGGAAGCCATTTGGAGAAGACGACGACCAAGAAGTCAAAAATTGGCAAGACTGGGCAAAATTGGTCCTTTTATTGTCTTTGATTTATTCTCGTTACACAACAATGAGCAAAGAGGGGCAGCTGCAATGGCTCATTTTTGCCCGGGCCCATACAAAAAACCAAAAATAATAAATCAAATAAAATGTCCCTTTTACAGTCCATTTATAGCCCAAAATAGACTACCCAATAACCTAATTACACTCTTAGGCCCATATACATTACAACCCAAACAACCCAGACAATTAACCCTAACCCAATTAATAGGCCCGATAGGCCCAATTCTTTTCAACATTTCCAGCTTCTGGAAAACCCTAGCAGGGGCCTTGCGCCGCTGCCTCCATACCAACCCTTCACCGCAGGACATCATGCCGCCATTGGTGCGTGAATCGCGCCTCCATCTTCGTCGTTCACCTGCAAAAGGAAAGAAACGCAGCAGAAACAGCAAGCATAGCAAGACAATATCTTTGTATTTATGATTTTAGATTTATTTTCAGGCTATAAAAAGCCAAATCGAAACATGTAAAAGGGGGATATATATTTTTCTTCGACACATACAGAGAGAATACAAAAGAAAATAGATCTGAGGTTGATTTTCTATTTATTATTTCCTTTATCTTTATTTCTTTCATTTTTTTTGAAGCTCTTTGTATATACATGTAAATATTATTTTATATTTTTTAAACTATTTATTTATAAAAATAAAGTTAAAAAAAAGAAGAAAAACTCACTTTTTTATCTCCGACTGTCACATTTACGTCTTGCCGACAGACGGATGTTATGCGGTGGCTCACCAAAAATCCTGGCCGAATTAGGGAGAGAGATAGGATTTTTGAGAGAATTTAGTTTTTTTTTAAGAAGAAAAGACTGAAATGAAGTTTTAAAAAAATTCTAGGCTTAAATACGAAACATAAAACGACGTCATTTCATTAAAACCCCCAGACGCCCAAAACGGCATCGTTTGGGGAAAGTCGACCCGAGACCCGACCTACTTCCTTAGTATCCGCGTGTTTTACCTTAAGTGGGCTATTTATGTGCGCAGTCCCTCCGCTTTTTAAGCCTATTACAATTAAATCTTTTTTAAATTTTAATTTAACCCCGTAATTCTATTTCTTTTCTATTTTAGTCCCACAATAAGCGACGCCGTTTTGGAGGACAGGGATATTTCCCCATTTGGTCCTTCCTTGTGCGCACGTTCAACAAGGTCCCTTTCCTTTTATTTATTTTCAGATTTGCCTCAAACTTTTATTTTAAGTGCAATTTTGTCCCTTTTTTATCTCTTTTAAGATTTTTGATATTTTATTATTAATTTTATTAGTAGTATTATTATTAATTTTAATTCTTATTATTATTAATATTATCATTATTATCATTATTATTAATTAATTTTAGTATTACTACTATTATTTTTACTACTATAATCATTATTTTTGTATTATTACTATCACAATATTATTATTATTATTTCTATTATATTTTATTATTATTATTATTATTATTATTATTATTATTATTACTACTATTATTATTATTATTATTATTGTTAAATTATTTTACCTAATATAAATTTGTTTATTTATTCATTGATTCACTACTAAATTTTTAATTATTTTTTTTCATTTATTTATTTAGTTTTTTTAAAATAGTTTGTTTTATTTATTTGTTCATTTTACTTTTATTATTCTTTTTTATTTCGATTTGTTTTATTTTAGCTTTAATATTTATTATTGTCATGCACTTATTAGCATTGTAACTCAGTTTCCATTTTACTACAATGGTATCATATTTTACCCGGTTTTCGAAATAAGCAAATACTTTGCGTTCTAAAATTCAAAAGAAATCATACCGTAACTTACTGGGTTTTGATTTTTCTCTTCTAGTCTAAAGAACCTATTACTTTCTTTTAAAAAAGTTAAATAAAAACTTAATCTTGGGAATTTGAGATGTTGTGTCCTAACTTATTGGATACAATGTTTTGTTGTCTCGAGGTAAGGATTTTCTACAAATAAAGGCAAGCTTAGTTTGAAGTCTTGAAATGTTACATCCTAACTCATTGGGTGTGACATTTTTTTGAGATAAATGGGTCTTGGCGTACAATTTGATTTATTCAAGTTTTCTTTCAAATAAAAAAGATTGTATTTTAAATTTTTCAAATTTTTGACATTAGGACATTAGTTATTCAATTAGGTACCAATTTTGGGCGTTACAAGGGTGCTAATCATTCCTTGTGCGTAACCGACTCCCGAACCCGTTTTCTTGAATTTCGTATACCAAAATCATTATTTTAATAAATCAAAATATTTTTTT
This sequence comes from Gossypium rotundifolium, assembly GCA_025506655.1. Taxonomy (NCBI): domain Eukaryota; kingdom Viridiplantae; phylum Streptophyta; class Magnoliopsida; order Malvales; family Malvaceae; genus Gossypium; species Gossypium rotundifolium. The sequence continues at coordinate 115,658,074 of CP106734.1, read as the reverse complement.
AAATGATTAATTTCAAGGTGACCCGATCACATCTCTAAAAAAGATTGGTGGTGACTCTATTTTTTTTAAAGTCGATCCCTATTTTTTCAAAAATTTAAAAATGGTTTCGACAGTGTGTTTGTCTTTTAAAACAATTATTATTTTTGAAAACTTGTTTGTATCAATTTAGCAGTTTCAAAATAAGAGACTAAAACCCTATTAAAAGAAATTAAAATCACCAGAGGCCTTATTACATAAAGATCATCCCAGTATAAAAATTTAAATAACTAGGTCTGAAATAAATATTAGCGAACGTGTGGCCACCTCCGAGTCCCTCGCAGCTCCAAAACATCTAAGGTTGGAGATCACTTGTACAGTTAAAAGAAAAGGGTGAGTTACGAGAACTCAGTGTGTAATCCCCTATCGGTCATCAAGAATAATATATGCAAGAATACCAGGCACGAGCCCTATTCAAGAATAAAGACAGTGTGGGCCTTAGCCCATTACAGTAATGGTGGCAATTAGACCTTAGCCCCTATCAGCCTCGGTTGGGCCTGAGCCCATATCAAATGTCACATATCACATCCATCTAGGCCTAAGTCCATCTCAATATCAGAATCAGTATATGCAATGCATAAATACCCATACCAACCCTGCACTCAATCTCCTGTCCAACCCTTCACTCCTGTGGGGATTAAATCGACCCACCCATCCCTACACTCCTTATGTAGCACCGGTTGTGGCACTAACCAATATTGTAGCAGAGCTGCCAGTCACATAATTGACTTAAAGTCATCGGTGAGTCCATAGTTATCTCGCGCGACCCGTGCGACCCTTGCATATCAATCACTTCCTCCAATACAAGATCTCAACCCCATGCAGATGTTGTGTATGCAGTATGCCATGCTCAAAATCAATCATATCATTCACAGTTAAGTCAATCAAATCATAGACAAATCAGTCAAATCGTAGCATAAATCTGTCATTTACCCTTGAGGGCAAAATAGTCATTTACCCTATAGGGGCATTACGGTCATTTTACCCTACAGGGGCATCACGTCATTTTTTCTTATAGGGCATTACGATTATTTTACCCTACAGGGGCATTACGGTTATTTTACCCTACAAGGGCATTACGGTCATTTTACCTTATAGGGGTATTACGATCATTTTACCCTACAGGGGTATTACGATCATTTTACCTTACAGGGGTATTATGGTCATTTTACCCCACAAAGGCATTACAGTCATTTTATCTTACAGGGGTATTACAGTCATTTTACCTTACAGTGGCATTACGGTCATTTTACCCTACAAGGGTATTATGGTCATTTTACCCTACAGGGGTATTACGGTCATGTTACCTACCTTGGGGTCTCAGTACAGTTAACGACCTTTCCAAAGGCCTACAGTCGCCTTGAGTGACACAGATAATCCATTTGGTCAAAATAGTGTAAATGGGCTCAAAGCCCAATATTCGACCCAAATAGGCCCACACGCTTGTGTGGCCCATTTGACCCAAATTCAATCACAGTTATGTGATCTACATAGCCCATAATGGCCCAAGTGTATGAGAACACTAGTGGTGGCCTCTTCACTCTACAGCTCACGATTGTGGGCTTGGTTTTTCCACACGAGCGTTCGCACGCTCGTGAGACCTCAAATGCTGAAGTTTCAGCTTTTCAACTTTTGGCTTTTGTCGACTCCCAGAAATGATAGTGTGATTATACACCTGATTACGATGTTGTTCTACGCTCCATAAGCAGTCAACCTAGATTCAAACAAGATCCAAAGTTAGCCTTTTAACCAATAGGATAAAGCACCCTCTTATTGGTGCTTAAACCAAAACACCCTTCTTTCCTTGTTTAAATGAGGGTAATCTTAGCCCCTCTACGATCACTGTTCAAAAATGATCACACGCCCTTTTAGGTTTCCTATAGTAGAATCAACAACGGATTAGTAAGTGATAAGGCCCATTCGGCCAACCCCAAATAACATAAGGTAAAACTTTTACCTAATTTGCATGTTGAAGATGAAAGTGTGACTCCTCCAAACCGTTCATACTCCACCACTCCTTGAGGACGAACCTAGAATCGCAACGAGTACAGTACGTGAAAGAGGAAATGACAATCAGTTAGCAAAAAGGAGTATTCGATTTTAGAAAAGAAGAAGAAGAAGAGCATGGGGTATTCGATTTTAACAAGAAAAGTAGAGAATAGATTTTGAACACTTACCGATAGTCAGAACCTTTGCAGTAGATCGATGCAGAGAAGAATTACTAATAGTGATATTCGGCCAACCTATACTAGAAGACGAACAGAAGTTAAAAGAAGAGAAAGGGAAGGTTCAGCTAGACTAAGAAAGAATCTGATTACAGAAGAAAAGGGGTAAGAAACAATAGACGTTAGGTTCGGCCAAGAAGAGAGGAAGAGATTAGCAAAGATGCAGAGAAGGAATGACACGAATGGTCAGTTTCATAGCACAAAAAGAACTAGAGAGAACCTGAAATGAAAAAGGGCAAAAACCCAAATTGCTAGCAAGGAAATTTGGCAACTTCCTTCAACACTCACAAAACCGAACAAGGAAATCCTAGTCCGAAAATGCTCCCTCTTTTCCCCCTAGCCGAATTTCACTAAGGCCTAGAGTCTCAATCGGCCAAAACTCTCCTCACACTTCAAATTCCTTGAAAATCTCCACAAATCACTCCCCTTATTCCTCCTTGAATTCCTCCATAACAACTCCAAGACCAGTTCAAACTTTCACTCAACAGAGTTCGAATCTACTTCCAACAATGGCCGTCCCATGTTAGCAAAATAAATATTTCTTCGTTCCAGGCATGACTCGAACACCATCCCCCTTTGAAGCTTTATCACGCCACTTAACATCAAAGCCAATAGGCTCTTTATCTCATAACTTATCCTCAATATTTTATAAAGCCTTCACGCCAATATCCAGGTTTATTTAAGGAACAACCAAAAATTCTGCACACGCCCTGACTTGAACCCCAGACCACATGCATACTTCTAACGCCACCTTGCCACTAGACCACATCCTTCATTTTATCATATTTTAACCATAAATAATTATAAGGCCTTCTAGCCAACTCCAAGGTTCACATAAAGGAAAAACTGAAATTTTTGCTAAAGCCTAGATTTGAACCCAGGACTTCTCAAACACTCCCATACACACCCAAATCACTTAGCCATTAAAGCAAACAAGCAATTTATGTTATTTCCTTGCACACATAAACTTTAATGTGCTCCTACGCTCAAGGCCTATTTCTTTCTAGACCCAAATTCGGGGCGTTACAAGATAGGGTCGAGATATTTATTAAAAATACATGTTTAAAGTAGGTTCGGCCCGTATGGGTCGAGCTACTTTCAACAAGGTATTTTCAAATTTGGGATAGTCTTAATGACTGAAATTTAGAAAAAGCAAAATAAGTTAAATGCCTAATTTGTATTATATATTATGATTATTTAAGTTTACTTTTTTACCTAACTAATATTTAAATACTATTTATACTTAGATATTGTAATTATTTAACTTTATTTTTACAAATTAATATTTAGATACTATTTGTATTAGTTTACCAAATTAAACTAAATATGTCACTAAATTTATCATAAAAATTTATAAAATCTATAATAAAAAAGTCAAATTTAAAAATTTTGAAAAACTTTGAAAGGCTAAGCATAAATTTATCTTTTTTACACACTCATTATAAGATCAAAATAAAAATTTCTAAAACCTAAAGAACTTGTTAGAATTAAGTGACCGAATCTTTATTTAAATAAAATACAATGGTAAAATAAAATAAAAAAATAATCTCTATAGAACTACACTTCTTTTATTTTATTTTAAATAAGGTTTTTAAACCTTATTAAACTCCATCTATTTGATATTGATTAGAATAAGGTGTTTCAATCTTACTACACTCCTATTAGAATATGGTTTTACAAGGCTATAAATAGACATAGTCTATTCCTCTTGTAATTATTCGAATTCGACATAGTAAATTTTCTTCTCCTCTGCCCATGGTTTTTTTCTCGAAAGGGTTTTCCACGTAAAATCTGTGTGTTCTTTAATTTTTATTTCTCTTTTTCTTTGTGATATATTGTCATTATCAATGTTATATTTTTAACAAATTGGTATCCGAGCTTCCGTGTTTTTCATCTCGATCACAGTAATAGCATTTTAAAGTATGAAATTTTCGCTGTTGGATCGCAACACCAGATTTGCATTGTAGCAGATAAAGATGCAGGTAGTTCTTGCACAGATGGATTTAGAGGAAGCACTGCTAGGGGTAGATAAGATGTCTTCAACATTGACGGAGGAAGAGAAGAAGCGGAAGGATCAAAAGGCGTTAACACAGTTACATATGCATTTGTCGAATGAAATTTTACAGGATGTGATGAAAGATAAGATCGCTGCTGCATTATGGAAGAGGCTAGAACAAATATGTATGTCGAAAACTCTAACCAGCAAGTTGCATATGAAGCAACGTCTTTATGCTCATTGTTTGGAGGAATGTGCATTTATCCACTAACACAGTGTTTAAAAAAATTTTCTTAAACTTGGAGGCCATGGAGGTTCAGTATGATAAGGAAGATCTAGGGTTGATTCTACTTTGTTCGTTGCCCCCGTCTTATTAACCTTTAGAGACACAATTTTTATATAGCGCGAGTCTCTCATAGTTGATGAGGTTTATGATTCTTTGACCTTGTATGATAAGATGAAGCATCTTATGGTTAAAATCGACTCTCAGGGAGAGGGTCTCATTGTTTGTGGGAGATAAGATCAGAATGCTGATGATAATAGTGGAAGGACATAGGAACGGAATCCTCACGGTAAATCTAAGGGTAGATCGAAGTCTTCAAACAGAGGTAAAAATTGTAACTTCTACAAGAAGAAAGGGCACATTAAATTTGAGTGCTATAAGCTACAGAACAAGATTAAAAGGGAGGTTACAAATCAAAAGGGAAAACAACCAAAAAATTTCGATGAAGCTGATGTTGTAGAAGACTATAGTGATGGTGAACTTCTAGTCGCTTCTGTTAACAATTCTAAAGTGAGAATTGAGTGGATCCTTGATTCGGGTTGCACCTTTCACATGAGTCCCAATCGGGATTGGTTTACAAATTACGAAATAGTGTCTGAAGGTGTTGCTTTGATGGGAAATAATGCTTCGTGTAAAATCGCAGGTGTTGGAACAATTAAAGTTAAGATGTTTGATGGAGTTGTTAGAATACTTAGTGACGTACGACATGTTCCAAAATTGAAAAGAAATTTAATTTCCTTAAGTACTCTTGATTCAAAAGGGTACAAATACACAGCTGAAAGTGGAATTTTGAAGATTTCCAAAGGTTCACTCGTTGTGATGAAAGGGCAAAGAAAGACTGCCAAGTTATATGTTTTGCAGGGTTTTACTGTTATCGGTGATACAGCTGTCGCTTCCTCTTCCTTGTCAGATGATGATATTACTAAACTTTGGCATATACGCCTAGGGCATATGAGTGAGAATGGCATGGCAGAATTGAGCAAAAGAGGACTTCTTGATGGGCAAGGAATTTACAAACTGAAGTTCTGTGAGCACTACATTTTTGGGAAGCAAAAGAGAGTTCGATTCACCAGAGGAATCCATAACACGAAGGGAACGTTGGAGTATATTCATTCTGATCTGTGGGGGCCATCAAGAGTGCCTTCAAGAGGTGGAGCTAATTATATGCTAACTTTTATTGATTATTTTTCCAGAAAAGTTTGGGCATTCTTCCTGAAGAAGAAAAGTGATGTGTTTTCCGCATTTAAGTCTTGGAAAACTATGATTGAAAAATAGATGAGAAAATAAATAAAATACCTCCGCACAGACAATGGATTAGAGTTTTGTTCTGATGAGTTTAATAAACTGTACAAGTCAGAAGGGATCGTGAGATACTTGATAGTTCATCATGTTCCACAACAAAACGGCGTTGCAGAATGAATGACCAGAACGATCATGGAGAAGGTTCGATGTATGTTGTCAAATGCCAACTTACCAAAGTCGTTTTGGGCCAAAGTAGCCTCTACTGCATGTTTTTTGATCAACTAATCTCCATCCGTTGCCATTGAGAAAAAGACTCCACAAGAGGTATGGTCTAGTAATCCTGCTAATTATTCTAATTTAAAGATCTTTGGGTGTCCTGCGTATGCTCAGGTTGATAATGGAAAATTGGAACCGAGATCCATTAAATGTGTTTTTCTTGGTTAAAAAGCTAGTGTAAAGGGGTATAAGTTATGGTGTCCTGAAAATAGAAAAGTTGTGATTAGCAGAGATTTTGTTTTTGATGAAACTGATATGCTACCTAACCTATATCTTAAAGACTCTTCCAATAAAGAAAATCAAAAGCAGGTGAAACATTAGATTAATATAGAGTCGACTCCTCAAGCCAGTACAAAAATTAAGAATAGAGTGACTTTTTCACCATAATACTCTATCGCCAAAAATAGAACTAGAAGAGAAATTAAACCTCCAAAGAAGTATGCCGAGGCTGATCTTGTTGCTTATGCTTTAAATGTGGCCGAAGATATAGATGCAAACCAAAAGTCATCTAATTATTTCGAGGTTAGAATGTGAAGACTCAGAAAATTGGATGTTTGCTATGAAAGAGGAGATGGAATCACTTCACAAAAACAGAACATGGGATCTTGTGAAACTTCTTAAAGGTAAAAAGGTTGTTCGCTATAAATGGGTGTTTAAAAATAAAGAAGGGACTCTAGGAGTTGAAGAACCCAGATATAAAGCAAGGCTTGTTGCAAAAGGTTACAGTCAAATCCTAAGAGTGGACTTCACAATGTGTTCTCCCAATTGTGAAGCATAGTTCGATTCAAGTTTTGCTTGATATTGTGGCCATGCATGATTTGGAGCTTGAGTAGTTAGATGTAAAAATTGCATTTTTGCATGGAGAACTTGAGGAAGATATCTACATGCAACAACCAGAGGGTTTTACAGTCTCAAAAAAAGAGGACTATGTTTGCTTGCTGAAAAAGTCCCTTTACGATTTGAAACAGTCACCAAGAAAGTGGTGCAAGAGGTTTGATTCCTTTATGACTTCTCATGATTTTAAAAGAAGTAGTTTTGATAGCTGTGTTTACTTTAAGAAAAACAGTGATGGTTCTTTTGTGTATCTACTTCTTTATGTTGATGACATGTTGATATCAACAAAAGATAAATGAGATATATAAAAGGTCAAAGCCCAACTAAGTGAAGAATATGAGATGTAAGATTTGGGACCAGCAATGAAGATACTTGGTATGGAGATTCTCAGAGATAGAAAAACAAGTAAATTGTACCTAAGTTAGAAGGGGTACATTGAGAAAGTTCTTTACAGGTTCAATATGCAGAATGCTAAGCCTGTTAGTACTCCTTTAGCAGCCCATTTCAGACTTTCATCGGTTTTGTCTCTAGAATTAGAAGATGAGATTGAGTACATGTCACATGTTCCATACTCTAGTGTAGTGGGATCTCTCATGTATGCTATGGTTTGTTCACGTCTAGATTTATCATATGCAGTTAGTGCAGTTAACAGATACATGACGAATCCCAAAAACAAACATTAGAAAGAAGTTCAGTGGATTTTAAGATACTTACGAGGTACTGCTGATGTTTGCTTACAGTTTGGAAGAACTAGAGATGGAGTCATTGGGTATGGGGATGCTGATTTTGCTGGAGACCTTGATAGAAGAAAATCTCTCACTGATTATGTTTTTACAATCGGAGGTTGTGCAATCAGTTGGAAAGCTACTTTGCAAACTACAGTCACTTTGTCTACCACTGAAGCTGAGTACATGGCGATTACTGAGGCTTGTAAAGAAGCTATTTGGTTGAAGGGACTCTTTAGTGAGCATAATGAAGGCCTTCAAATCAGAACAGTATTTTGTGACAACCAGAGTGCCATCTTCCTTATAAAAGATCAAATGTTTCATGAGAGAACAAAACACATTGATATTCGGTATCATTTTTTTCATGATATTATTGCTCATGGTGACATTGTTGTGAGCAAAATTAGTACTCATGAAAATCCTGCAGGTATGATGACCAAATCACTTCCTATAACTAAGTTTGAGCATTGCTTAGACTTGGTTGGTGTTCATTGTTGAAGTTAAACCCTTAAGGGGTTTTATGGAAGAGGTGGGGAACTTGTTCGTTGAGAGTTTGCGATGAATAACTTGTTCATTGAGAATTCGTGTAAAGGTGGAGATAGTTAGAATTAAGTGACCCAAATCCTTATTTAAATAAAATACAATGGTAAAATAAAATAAAAGAAGAATCCCTATAGAACTACACTTCTTTTTTTTTTTTTAAATAAGGTTTTTTAAACCTTATTAAACTCCATCTATTTGATATTGATTAGAATAAAGTGTTTCAATCTTACTACACTCCTATTAGAATATAGTTTTACAAGCCTATAAATAGACATAGTCTATTCCTATTGTAATTATTCGAATTCGACATAGTGAATTTTCTTTTCCTCTGCCCATGGTTTTTTCCTGAAAGGGTTTTTCCACGTAAATTTTGTGTGTTTTCTTTAATTTTTATTTTTCTTTTCTTTGCGATATAGTGTCACTACCGACGTTATATGTTTTACAGAAATTAAATAAATTTTACAAAATTTAGGGAGTTAAGACCTACTAACCCTTTAAATTTGCTCCAGGTCGACATCTGCTCCGTCAAGAATTTCTTTTAGTTGGCCATAGTTTCTTCTTATTTAAGTTTTATCATTTATGTTTGGGATAAATATCAAAATTATACATGAACTTTAATTTGGTGCGATTATACATGTGAACTCTAATTATGGTTCAAATGTATAATTAAAACTTTAACTTTGATTTAATCATACATATTTAAGAAAATAAATACATCAATTTATTTTTATATTGGATAAATATAATTATTTATGTATGCAATATAAAAACATAAAATAATGTTATATAAATAATTGTGTTAATAATTTACAAGAATTGAATCAAATCAAAATTTCATGTATAAAATTACACAAAATCAAAGTTCATATATACAATTGTACATTAAACCATAGTTCATGTATAATTTTGGTATTTATTCCTTTATGTTTTTTATATAAAATTGTCACATCCTGAATTTCTAATTGGTAAAATTGTAACATTATAATAAGAATAAGTAATTGGTCTAATGGTTAAGAAGTAGTGTAAGTACCAACTTGAGTTCAATTCCCCTTGCTCGCAAATTTTTGTTCTTTTAAGCCTATGGTGTCCACCCCTAGCAAGTTGTTAGATTTCAATTTGACTCAAACACAGAAAATTTTGATTAACTTGAATAGTTATTAGTTTTTTTTTTTTAAATATTAAACTAATTTTATGTTGATTTTCTTTTTCTTTTTTCTCTTCTTTTCCCTATTAACGTCCCCCTCTCTAGCTCTTTTCTCTTTGTTTTTTCCTTCCTTTTTTCCATTCTCCTCTTTTTTTCCATCATTGTCATCGTCTCCTTGGCCATTTGGTTGACAATTTTTTTCCACCATTGTCATCGTACCTTGCTATCCACTTTTGTTCTCCATTGTTTTTGTCATTGTTTCCCTTCTTTTTCCTCCTATACCGTCGCTGTGGTGAGCAACCACCGTTCTTGTCGTCGCTGCCCATTGTTCCTTCTTTGCCTTCCCCTTGTCACATTGTATTGCTGTCAAAATTACCTTATAAGCCCTAGGCCAAATCTCTTTTTGGCACTCGCTGGTGAGTACTCATTTTTTCTATGTAAAATGTTACCACAAATCCATAACGGGAAGTGTAAGTAACATTTTTGGGTAATCATATCTATGTTATTTTCTTCTTTTTCTTATTCTGTGATAGTCGGGTCTCACCAATTTAAATTTTTTCCTCTTTGATTGGTTCAAGATCCAAATCCAAACCCCTCAGATCAACAATAGCTTTGGTGAACCGTTCGCATCTCCATTATAAGCCAAATAGAGCAAGTGTTAAGTTACAACTTCAAATCTGAAATTTTGGTTAAAATTGTTGCTTTGGTCGAACCTATATGATGTTATTGGGCTAATTTTTAATGATTAAACCTTGTTGGGTACAGATCAGAGTTGGAGCTAATTAGATGTCAAGCGTAAGAGTTGCGGAAAAGCGACAGAGTTCAATTTAACCTTTGGGTCTAACCTTTGGGTGTTTAATTGACTATATTTAATAATGTTATGTGCGTGATAAACCAAAATACATGCTGATTTGTGCGTGGCCGAACAATCATGAGTGGATTAAAAGTGTCGATTAAGGTGAGTACTAAAAATGAGTAGTGGTTGAATGCTTAAGGGCTTTAATTGAGATTAAATGATTGGGTGGATGCGGACTGTAATTACTGTTAATGTATTTTCTAATTTGTATGACATGATACTGTTAATGAATGCATGATTAAGCATGTCATTAAGATTGTCAAACCTGAAGCATGATAAGCAAGCCACCAAAATTGTTAAATCGAAAGCATGATGAGCATGCCATTGATATTGTTACTATTATCGAATAGCATGATATGCTACATGATTGATATGTTATATTTCATTACATGTTTTTGGGTATTGATTGATTAACGGAGGAGTTCCATAGAGTACTGGCGAATCCGTAACATTGGTTAGTCAATATACTGCACCCTGGAGTATTATGGAGTACTGGCGACTTATCGTATCCTATTGGTAATTTGTCTTCACTTTATTGGCAATTTTATCTGCATATTGATATTGGTGGTTTAACCATTCCAAGCTTCGGCTCTTATTGCTTTGGTGTTCGAATGACGGGTTTTGGGAAATTCGTGGTGTGCAGCAGAAGGATGGGTAGGACTATTGCACTAAATCATTAAGAGTGCAATATACTTGAGTTTGATATGTCGTGATAAAATTGTATGAACTGTTATAATGATTGTATGCCTTTTGACTGGTTAAGTGCTTATATTGCTTAGACTCACACTAAACTTTTTAAGCTCACCCCTAATTTACTCTTTACAGATAACCCTCAAGACTAGCGCCGGATCCGGCATACGGAGATTTCATCTCGAAATTTTTCATAATAAAGTATTTTAAAATTTACTTTATTTACTTTGGTATTATTTTGGGATTGTAATTTTATTCAAGTATAGATTGTGGAATGAGTTATTTTTAATTGGAATTTTTACTTGGCCATTTCGGTGGCTAATGTAGTCTCCGAGATTCGATCATAAAGTTTATGCGTGATTTGGGAGATTAAAATAGCTTTTATGATATTTTAACTATAGTTAAAAAAAAGAATATCACTAATAGCACCATTGGAAAATTGGATAAGAATTAATGTGAATAAGTGTTAATTTAGATAACATACATTAGGGGTGTGCAAAATTCGGGTAAAATCGAAAAATTTTGATTAACCGATCGAATTCGATTAATCGGTCGGTTAATCAAATTTTTTCGATCGGGGATCGGTTAATTATTTTGTGATTTTTCGGTTAACGGTTAATTCGGTTCGAAATCGGTCGGTTAATCGAATTTTTTTAGTATAACCGAAAAAATTAATAAATAAAATTATAATATATAAATAGGCCCACTATTCACCTAAACCCAATCCAAATCCAAATATCCAACCCAACCCAACTATCCAATTTAACCCAATCATAAAAAATACAAATAATTTAATAAATAAAAATAAAATTCTAAAATTAAAAATAAAATTATGTAATCTTTTTAATTATTTAGTGATTCATTTCGGTTAATTTGGTTAATTCGGGTAATTCAGTTAATTCGGGTAATTCGGTTAATTCGGGTAATTTGGTTAATTCGATTAATTTGGTTAATTTTTAACCAAAAATAAAAAATATATAATTTTCGGTTAATTCGGTTAACGTACCGAATTAACCCAAAAAATTTCGATTCGGTTAATTTTTTTAAAAAATTTCGATTCGATTAACGATTAAAAATTTTGAAAGGTCAATTAATTTGGTTAATGTTAATTCGGATCGGTTAACCGGTCGATTAACCGATTGAACACCCCTAACATACATACTAAAAATGTTGTGAAAATTACAGCTTCCAGCAGATTTAAAATTGTAATATTCGTTGTTTGAATAAATTTGAAAATGACACTTGCCATAAGAAAGAAGGGGATGTATTCACTATTAATGAGATTTTTTCTTTTCTGAATGCATTTATTAAAGAGATTAAGAATGGGAATAAAGGAATTAATGAATTAATGAATTAAGTTGAGGGCAACAAATCATATTAATTAGGAATCTCATCGGAAATTTAAAAACATAACTTGTCTGTCACTCGATGCTTTCATATTATCATTTTTACACGTACAATTAAGCTTATCACCTGATTTTGGGGTTTTCCCCAATTTGATAGCGCTCTCAATTAAAGCATCAAATGGGGCACCTCAATTAAATTAGTTTTTAAAAATCCCTGAAAATGGTCAAAAAGAATATTTACAAGCAAAGTTTTCGAAGAATTTCCTTTTCTTTTTCTTTTCCACTCTATTTTTATGGTGGATGTCACTTTTTTTTTTTTTCTTAAAAATGCTTGACAAGTATAGTTCTAGGCTATGTTCATGGAATCCACTAAAATTTGTCAAAAAATAAAATTACAAACTAAGAGGGAAAAAAACATACTGAAAGCATTCACAATGAAAACGATGGAATTGGGTTATTTTAATTTTAAAAAAATCTTCTTTTTCATTAATTTGTAGAATATCATATGGTTTCTTATAAGTGTTAATTAAAATTACCGACCAAATCACTTTAGTCAAGCACAAATGAAAACTGTATACCCAACTTTAATAGTACCAATTTGTATAAAATATAACGTGAATTAGATTGAATTATACAATTAGCCATATATATGAACACTATCATATTACTAATTTATTTTTTAATAAAATGTGAAAAATTACTTTTGTCTGCCTGGTTTTAAAACAGTTAGTATGTTAGTATAATTTTTTATATAAATTTTTCCGATTGATTGAATTTTAGCTCAATTGATATTGGTATTATTGTCAATATAGAAAATATGGGTTCAAGCTCGCTAAAATACGTTTATTCTTCTATTTTAAGGTTGAGGAAGAATCATGAATAATTTTAAGTATTTTATCAAAAAATATTATATTTCTATCCGATATAGTGGGTGATTATTAAGCTAGTCACTTGTTAGTACTAAAACATTTTCTTCTTTTTTTTTAATATAAAAGAATGAGTTTTAAATTGTTTTTAAACTGATAAAAAAATAATCTTTATTGTTAATTATATTACTAAATTGGCATTAGAATATTATTTTATTGGACAAGTCCCAAATAACAAACACGATTAGTGCGACTTGAACCCAGGCCACACCTAGGGCAGTGAATACTCTTGACCATCAGGTCATCACATGGGATTCTTTATTAGTATTATTATGTGAAACAAAAAAAGATTAAATATAATTGGATAAATTAAAAATAATAAAAATCCAAGTTTTTTAATCAAATAAATATAATCTATATAAATATTATTTTATTTTAAATATATAATAATTAATAATGTTAAAATATTTTTTTATAATTAATAAACATTGTGAGATTAGCATTATTTATATATAAAAAAGGATGATATCAATATATTGGTAATCTAATCAGAATGTACAAATTTAATAATCAATATTTTATATATTAATAAAGTTTTCATTATCAATGTAATAGTTATTATCACTTAGTTAAACTTTGGGTTCATATTACACTTATTATTTTAGATTAATTCTCAATTAATTAGTGTTACAACTATATACCAATTAAAGTTAATATTTGGCAATATATATATATATATATATATATATTAGTAAGACATTTTCATTCAAAATTCAAAATAACATATAAAGAAATACTGAAAAATCATATGTTAGCACTATTTAATAGGTTTTGTTTTCGTCACTAAAAAGATATAATTTTCATTATTATTTGATATGTTTAGTTATTAGCATTTGATATTTGATAGCTTTACTATTATTTAATTTTAATAATACTTACATCTTTTTGAAATTTTGTCTATGGTTGTGTTATAAAATATTATGTCAAAAGCAATAAAGTATTAAAATAATTGTTCTTTGTAAGTGAAATTTTAAATTTATATTCCAATGATAAGTTATTTTATCTAATTACTTAATATTTTATTATAGATTGTTAATCACTTTTTATTATCATTACTTTTAAAATGTTATTTTATTCTCTCAATTATTTTTGGATCTTAATTATAAATTAGATCCATTATTATTTAATTAGAAAATGTGTTTTTTATTATAAAATATATTATTTAAAAAGAGTAAAATCACATACTATGCATATAACATGGGAACTTTTATGAACATCTTATTAAGTAGGTGTCCATCATGATCAAGATAATGTTTTGATGTACTTTAAATTCTAATAGTTATTAGAATTAGATCTCTACTTCTTTTATACTTTTATGCCTATAAATAGATACTCTGATAAAGCATTGTAAATCACCCTTTTTAATCAATAAAATACATTCTCTATTGCTTTCGTATTTTTTTTTCTTTATTCTCTCCATCTCTCTTTATTTTATAACACGTTATCAGCACGAAGATTCTCTATTTTTTTCAAAATCTTTCGAAGTCATCCTACAGACCAAATTCTTTTTCACATTAAACTTTCATCCTTACAACTTCATATTCGGGATGTTGAAAGATTCAATCTCAGAATGGATTATGGTTCTTATTCCCGATCTTTGATTTATTGTACAAGCATGGGTAAAGTATAGATTTGGTAAGAAACTTTTATATTTCGACCATATTTTCTTTTTCAATTAAGGTATGACTACTATTAATTTTTATTTGATATAAATTTCACATTCTGATGGTATTTGATTTTTGCATTTCTAGGTTTTTTTTTTTTATGTAAAAGACATAATTGTTGATTAGATATGTTTGCTATTAATATGATATGCTTTCTCATTTTTTTTTTTTGATAAATCATTCCTTTTGAAGTTTTTTTAATTAAGTTATATTATGCATAATATTTAGATGTTTTGATTATTAAATTATCTCGTATTAAATATGCTTGAAATTTTATTAAAATTATGATGGAAAGTATTATTAACCTACCATTGTTGATTAAATGGAAATTTGATAGGACTTATTTATTCTTATTAACTTGCTAATGTTGAATGATTGTATGATATCTTTTAAATTGAACTTATAAATATTTTATTAGAGCAAGATAAGATTTTATAACATATATGTGATATTGAAATTTGGTACAATGTGTATAAGATAATTTTCAAGCATTGTACACGAAAATTTTGATTATTTGTTAAATGATTTTTACTATTAGATTGTAAATGTCATTACAAAAATAAAGTTGTTTTACTACTTTTAATAGTGCTCGTGATAATAGTCAAGGTGATGACAATGATGTTAAAGATCTTCAGGTATATTTTACTATGTTTTATTTATTGTTTATTATAATTGGAGATAAATCATGACAACATGCATAGATAGATATTGATTTGAAATCTCACGCATGTTTGCGATGGTGATTATGAAATAAAGAATCTATTGGGATGTTTATAAGTCTGTCCTACTAGATTTGTTGCATTCCCAAAGTGAATGTAAATATAAAGAAAATAAAATATATACTCATGGACCACTAAAAGTGGAAACATAGTAATAAATAAGAGAACAATGAGAGTTCTCAAGATAACTTTTCAAAGGGTAACGAGAACTTATGTTATCAATGTGGTATGAAAGATTATTGGTCACATATGTATGCCCAAATATTTTGTTTCTATTAATATTCTTTGAGGAATGATATGAAAATGTAGTAATGAATTCTATCATTACAAATAGAAAATATTTATCTTATTTGGTATGAAAAAACAAATATTAATCCAATATTTGATAATACAAAATTAGTTGAAAGCTCTAGAAGAGCTAATATATCACTATCTAAAAAGCACAAAATTTGTGATGGTTAATGCATTACTTTTAAAAGTTATTTGTAATGGATCTCATTTTGATATTGTGAATGAGGAAAGTATTATATTTCATATGAATAAAAAGGGATTGGGTTATTAATTTATAATCTTTATGATATTCTTTTGTCATTATCCCTATTAAAGGGTCGAAAGTAAAATATTTGACTGTGAAAGATCTACTAATAAGCAATAGAATATGATAATTCTATCTAAAGCTTATTATAGTTGGATGCACCTAAAGTTGCAAGTTTTTTAAAACTGTGAGTATAACTCTACAGTATTCAGAATAAGTTCTCAATTAAAATTACATGGCAAAATATTATTGATGAGAACTTGCAAGAGAGAAAACTTATGTATGAAAAGTCATTGGTTATGTACATATTATACACATGGAAAATAAGATCCACTCTCAAAGTTTGCTATTAATAGATTTTTAGGCATTTGAAGATTTTGGCATATTCCCTGAAGCGAATACTGCATATAATTATTTTGAAGTTATATTTATTAACTTGATGGCATTATAGACTTCACATTGATTTAGACATTTTCAGTAGTAAATGTCACAATAATATTTATTTGTGGTTACAAATTAAAAGGACTGATAATAAAATTATCAATTTGTTACAATTTAGTACAATTGAAACACATCTTAAAGTAAATCAGAAGTTTACTAATACAAATACGTTTACTACTTGGCATGACTAGTTAGACCATCCTGGATCGTATATGATGCGAAAATTAATTGAGAATTCATATGGACATCCATTAAAGAACCAGAAGATTCTTTAATTTAAAGAATTCTCATTTATTGTTTATTCTCAATAAAAATTAGTTCTTAGAAACTCACTAGCATTAGTTGAGATTTAAAGTCTTGCATTTCTGAAATGAATATGGGCCCATTCATCCACCATCTAGATGGTTTTGATATTATATGATTTTGGTAGATGCATCTACAAAATAATCACATGCATTATCAACTCACAACCTGTTGTTTGCGAGATTGCTTGTTTAAATGATTAATTTCAGATTATGCAATTAAAATAATTGATCTTGCTAATGTTGGTGAGTTTACATCCCAAGTTTTCAATAATTATTGCATGTCAATTGGGATAAAAGTTGAACATCTTGTAACTCATGTTCACACATAAAATGATTTAGTTGAATTGTTTATCAAATTCCTCCAACTAATAGCTAAACCATTACTTATGAGAATAAAACTTTCTATTTCAGTATTAGATTCAAGCTTGTATTGATTTACATGTTGTACGCATCAAGCCAATAAATTATAAACACTCCCCATTACAATTGATTTTTTGTCAAGAGCCAAATATTTCCCAGCTTACAATTTTTGGATGTGCGGTATATGTTCCAATTGCTCCACCACAACGCACAAGTCATAATAAGAGATTGGGAATGTATATTTATATGAGTCTCCTTATAATATTTTTGAGCAATTAATTTGAGATTTAATTGTGACATGAGTTGTCAGTTTTCCCAACATTAGGGGGAGAGCATAAAAATTTGGATTAATAAAGTACGTGAAATGAATTATCAATGTCTAAGATTCTCGTACAAAGCAATATGAACCAGAAGTTCAATAGATGATTCATTTTACAAATCAACTGCCAGATTCATTAAATCTCACATACCAGCTGAAAATGCTCCAATACGGATTGATGTTCTAATAGGGCAAACTGTTAGTGTAAAAGAAAGTAATCCATGCCTGAAGCGTGGAAGACCGGTCGGTTCCAAAGATAAAAATCCACGTAAAAGTAAATAAGCAAACATTCAATATGGTCATATAATGGAGGTAGGAGTTCCAGAAGAAACCCAAGACATAACTAATAAGTAAAACCCCAGAAGAGATTCAGGTACCTGAAACTGAATTTTAAAATAATGACATAAGAGATCTCGATAAGTTATGTCAATTCGAGAAAATATGGAATCGAATAATAAAAGTGGTCTACAATGATTTTGCATGCAATATTATTATTGAAATAATGAAATAAAAGAAGGATCTCGAATTGTAACAGCCTGATTTAGACCCTAGTCGGAATAGTGGTTCGAGACCACAAACCTGAGGTCATAAAAATATTTTTAATGATATTTTCTGTGTGAATGATATGTGACAAAGTCTGTGTGAAAATTTTGTGTGATAATTTGATCATTTGTGTGTCGAATTAAGAGAAAAGACTTAATCGCATATAGAATAAAAGCTAAGTGCTGATTTATAAGTACTTAAGTGTTGATGTTCTTATATTGTGGATGCCTTATGAGGCAAATATGCCAAAATTTAGATAGTGGAGGAATATGGTCAAGAATGACCTTGAATGACATGTTTTATGTATTTTATGTTAAAGGTTAATTTTGTACTTTAATAATTATGTTTCATTAATATACTAAATACATAAAATAGTCATCATCTTCTTCCTTGTTTCACCGAAAATTGAAAGAAAGAATAGGGTTAGAAAACTTTGAAGCATTTGGCTAGCTTGAGGCATAGATTAAGGTATGATTTTGACTCGATTTTTAATAACATCTACATTTTCGTAATCGTTGCTTCGTGCTCTAGTTAACCCATGTAGTAATTTTGTGAATTGATGATGTTTTTGTGATGAGCCATTGGTGAACACTTGAGCTTTGTGATATTAGTTGGTGAAATATGAAAACTTGGTGTTGGATTAACATAGTTTGTATTTGAGTTTTTAGTGAAATTGAGTATTTTGGGTTAAATTGTGAAAAGTGTGAATTGAGGGACTAAAATGTGAAATAAATGAAATGGGTGGACTTGTATGAGCATAGTAAGAATTCAGCTAGGCTTGAATACAAGAAAATTATGTGTATTTGGTGATTTGATGAAATAAGGACTAAAGTGTCGAGATGTGAAAATGTGAGGGCTATTTTGCAAAATGCCCTAAATATGTGTGTTTGGACTAAAATGAATGATTTGATGATTGAATGGTTTGAATTTGAATGTGTATAGACCAAGAGAGGAGAGGTTCGGATCGAGATCGAGGCAAAGATAAAGTGCTCGATTAATCGACTGTATCGATAGTTCGACGTCCGAGGTAAGTTCGGATATAATACATGTATTTGGGATGTGTTTTAACATTATGAAATGAATATGTATATGTGTATGAAAGTGAGTTGCTATGTGCAAGATTTTAGTTGATGGCACTAAGTGTGCGAAATTGAAATCGAAATAGAAATGAATAGCACTGTGTGTGCGATGGTATGAAAGCTTCGGCTTATTGAATTAACACTGTGTGTGCAACACCGACACAAGTCGGTTAAAAGAATAGGCACTAAGTGTGTGATAACAATTATGCTTCGAATATGTATGTGGCACTGAGTGTGCGGTTAAATTGAACGAATATCAAAGGATGATCGACATGTAATATCGAGCATTGAATAGCTTGGAAGTTGGATAACTAAGTGTTAGCTAAGGTATGTGTTGAACCTTTGTGGTTGATGAGTTATTAACAAACTATGATTGAATGAAAGAGTATTTTAGCTATAGATGGGATGATATGAATATGAGATAAGTGATCTAAGTGATTGTTTATTATGTACATTAGTTAGATTAATGAGATAATTGTATTGTACATCAAACTTACTAAGCTTTGGAAAGCTTACTGTGTGAATCGTTTCTCTGCTTTGCAGTGTCAGTAAAGCTAGCTCGGATCTGGGATCGTCAACTTCTCAATCACACTATTGGCATTCTATTTTGGTACTTTTGAAAGGATGTATATAGTTGAAATATGGCATGTATAGGCTAGTTAATTGAATTATGTTTGAGATTTGTAACTAGCCATAAGATGTTGCTATATATGTGATAGTTTTGGCATAAATGACATATATATATATATATATATATGATGCATCTTTTAGTAAGGATTGTGAGTGAGAAATTTGATCTATGAATGATATTCTTTGTGATGGTAAATTGCTAGTAAGAACAATTGAAATTATGAATGAATTATGTATGTGATAGGATAGGTATTGGTATTGAAGTTGGTATACTTGGAATTGGTATTGTATACATGTTTTGAATGGTTATTTTAGTAGTCTTATGTGCATGAAAAGTTTGGTAAAAATTGTTTGTAGGTATGACCCATTTGGGGTGGCATTTTGGTCTTACAAATGACCTATAATGTCACACGGTCATGGCACACGAGCGTGCCTAGCAACCGTAGGGTAAAAATCAGTAGCTAGCTTAAGAAGTACACGGTCATGGCACCGGCGTGCCTAATGGGCGTGTGAGAAATGGCAGTATATGGCTTAGTAGGACACGGCCTTAGCACACAGGCATGCTTGGTGGCCGTGTTGATTTTGGCAGTATATGACCACGGGGAGGACACACGGGTGTGACAAGTAGCCGTGGGTGAGGTACGGCCTACCCCCACGGGCGTGTGTCCCCTGTATTTTTGGTTAAGTAGTATGATTCCGAGAACTTCTGTACGTGTTTTGATTTAGTCTCGATCCTTCTCTAGCATGTATTTGAGGTCTTATATACTTCAATAAAGGACTATATGTTATGTTTTGATGAGATATACTGATGATTGACTTTGTGTTGAAAATTTAGATGTTAAATGTTTCGATTGTTCAGTAATACCTCTTAACCCTATTCCGGTGATGGTCTCGGGTTAAGGGTGTTACAATAAATCTATTGAGAAATATAGATATGGAATAAATTGATCAAAATAGAAAGACGCAACTCAAGTACAATTAAATTTGTGGAGTTTTTGGACCAGTAGTCCAAATATCTAAAGGTATACAGCCAATGAGGGTGCAAATGAAGTAGTTTTGCAAAAGTGGAATAAAAATATGAAGTTTTTCGCTAAGTACTGGTATTGGTTATGAAAAGATATAATATTCTTTTATGGTGGGTGCAATAACCTTTAGATATATTATTAAATTGACAATTCATAAAAGATTTAACTTGCGTGTAATGGTTATTGTTATAACCTTTATAAATCACTATATAGTAAAGTTTATATTAAAATCCTTGAAGGATTTAGAATGCTAGAAACATATTGAAATTCTCGTGAAATTATTCATTTATATGAATTGAAATAATTTGAACATATGTGGTAAATTTGAGTAGTTGAAGGAGGATTATAAAATGATCCAAAATACCTATTTGTGTTTTTATATAAGAATCATGATTAAAGTTTGTTATGATTGTTGTTGAATCTCCTGAAGAGATCAAAATATATTTCCCCAAATTTCCCTCACTCATGACTTTTAAAAGAATGGTAATATAAATGCTTAGCAAATACATTCAATAGTCATTTGAAAAACTAGTATTCAAGATTGATTACGTAGAATATGAGAAAGTATGAGATATTTTCATGAGGGGGAGTAAATATGCATTGTACTCTTTTTCCCTTAACCGAGGTTTTGTCCTATTGGGTTTTTCTGGTAAATTTTTTAATGAGGCAACATATTATGTGTATTATAAATTGTGTACTCTTTTTCCCTCGTTAGGTTTTTATCCCACAAGGTTTTTTCTAATAAGGTTTTAATGAGGCACACTATCTACCAATGGACATCCAAGGAGGAGTATTATGAATATCTTATTAAGTGGATGTCCATCATGATCAAGATAAAGTTTTGATGTACTTTAAATTCTAATAGTTATTAGAATTAGATCTCTACTTCTTTTATATTTCTTATGCCTATAAATAGAGACTATGATGAAGCATTGTAAATCACCCTTCTTAATCAATAAAGTACATTCTCTATTACTTTCGTATTTTTTGTTCTTTATCTCTCCATCTCTCTTTATTTTATAACAGAACTAGTTTTATAAAAATTCAATATTTTAAAAATAACTTAAAAATTAGTTATTTGAGTAGAGTTTTTAATTAAGGTTGTCATAAATTTCCAAGGAAATCATGGTTTGGTAGATTAGAAATGTTTGTGATTATCTCATTAAGATTATGCGTTTTTTGGATTGAAAAAGAAAGTACTTATGAGATAAAGTTATCTACACAACTAGCTTTCCAAGGATGTTAGGTTAAACACAACCTCATATTGAAAAAGTGAATATTACCGTCTTTATCAACTTAAATACTCCAAAACTTAAGCATGCGAATTAATAAGAATTAGACTACTTGGAATTATTTCTTTCATATATGGTTGCTCTCAACAAGATAAGAAAATTAAAGAAAAATGTGCTTTAATTCATGTCATCCAAATAGTGGAACTAATCAATGGAACTTGCCCAAGTGTGTATATTAGTGCAAAGATATAAAGACATATGTGTAAGAACAAAATAAAAAATAAAACATCAAAGAGTGGGTGGAATAGTAAATTAAATTTATGGGATCTAACCTAATTCTAAACTAACCAACCCAAAACTCAAAATAAACCTTATCTATTTTATATATAAAGCTTTTAAGCTTTTAATTGAGTAACTGTCATGAATTAATTAAACACTAATTTAATTGTACAAAGTCTAAATTTAGAATAGACCTCATTGTAAAGTCTAAAACCTCCTTTTAAAAAGTAATAAATCTTTTATAAGGATATTTTATATTTTAATATGTTACACATAAATCTCTATAAATCAATTTAAAACGACTTATGGCGATATTTAAACCTATACATCATGGTGTATAAAGTATTAACTTTACCAACTCTGTCAAAAGTCCCATTTGCATTCAATATAAGTTTCTTCTAAATATATTTGTTATACAATTTTATATCTATATTTTGAGTGCGTTATAATCTAGTCAAATATAGTTTCTTTTGTTAGGTGTAGTGTGTTTATATCTATATTTGTGCCCGATTGAATTGTTTTGACAGTTAATCTATCAACACACAAAGGGGCTTGAACCTCAAACATCTTAGTCTCCCCAAACTCAACTCTATCAATTCAACCAAAAAATTTATCTGTTTACAACATAATTTTTTATACATATATATTATACAATTTTTCAATAACATTGTGAGTGTGTCATAATTTTGTATATAATTAAATTATATAGCCAACCGAATCTCGGACGAATTTGTAAAGAATTTGTTTTCAAGTTTTAGTTGATCCCTGTCAAAACCATTTTTTTTATTTTGAAAAATGGGGTTGACTTTTTAAAAAAAACAAAGAATGAGAGTCGACACCAATTCCTTTTTGCTTAGGTGTGATCAAATAACCTTATAAAACGTTTTATTTCAAAACATTGATTTTGGCTTACGAAATTCAAGAAAACGGGTTCGGGAGTCGATTATGTACGAGGAAAGATTAGCACCCTCATAACGCCCAAAATTGGTACCAGATTGATTAGTTATTGTCCTAATGTCGAAAATTTGAAAAGATTTGAAAATATGATTTCTATAAAAACTTGAACAATTTGAGTTGGAACTTGAGATTCCTTTGTTCTGAAAGAATACAAACATCACATCCAGCACGTTAGGACGTGATGTTTTAAACCCTCGTAACCAAAATCATCTCATGATTTACAAAATTCATTAAAAGGATATTTAGTTATTTAGTCAAACAGAAAATCGAAACCCAGCACGTTAGGGCACTATTTTCCGAATTTCTAAACACAAAACATTGTCTTATTTAAGAAAAACTTTTGGATAAAATGTGGTAATTAAAGGAGATAGATATTTTTAAACAAAGATTTGAAAAAAGTAACATTAAGTTATTACAAAAAAGTGCAATTTACTAAAGTTACAGGTCATATTAACAATTAATACTAACATAAACAATTAAGTAAAAGAATGACAAACAATAATAATAATGTTAAGGTAAACAGAGATAATAGATTCAAATTTTCTAAAAAGTGAACAATCAAAATAAAGAAAAAATAAAGTAGATAATATCAATTTTAAAAGAATCTATGAAAAATTAAGGAAAAAATTATTCACAAGATTAAATTCATGTATAAAAATAATAATAATATAAGGTAAATAATATATTCAAAATAATTAATGAATATTATAACAATTTTTTAAAAAATAGAATAATAAAAAATAAAAAAATGAAATGGCAAAATCTAAAATAGTTAATATATACATAATAAAATAAATATATATTTTAAACAAATAATATTAAAACTTTGAATAAAAATGTATAAGGGATAACTTATAATAAGTATATAATATACCATTTAAAAATAGATAATATACATATTTTAAATAAATAATATATGGAAAATTTTGCCTTAATAATAAAACAATTTAGATGATGTATAACATACAAATTTTCAAATAATACATAATATGATTAAAGCTAAATAATATATAATATATATAATATATAACAAATAAAAATAATAATATATATGATAAAACAATTTAACGTAAATAGGAAAAAGCAAAAAAGAAAAACAAGTTTAAAATAATTAAAATAAATGAATGAATAATGATTAAGCAATTAAATTGATAAATAAAAAAAATAAAAAAAACCGCATAAGTCAACTTAACTCCCGCAATATGAAGATTCAACGAAATTTCTCCACCAAAATCTAATTCGAACGGAAGCAACTCAAAAAGAAACGAAGATGAGCGAAGAACAAAATAAGAACAAACCACAGAAAATAAGAATGCAAAAGAGAGAGAAATTTGAGTGAATGCTCTCAAGAATTTTATTACTCCCAAACTCAAGTCCCTTACAATGAAGGGAGAGGCCTCTATTTATAGTTGAGCCTCCCCAAATCGAACGGTACAGATCAATTACATCAACGGTTAAGATTAAAAGGTATCTACAAATTAAATCTCTAAGATTACAAAATCATATCTTCTAAGATTGCATACTATATCTTCTAGGATTACATATCATATCTTCTAAGATTGCATACCATATCTTCTAGGATTGCATATCATATCTAAAGTTTTCATATCATATCTAAGATTGCATATCATATCTTCTAGGATTGCATATCCTATCTAAGATTTGAATATCATATCTAAGATTGTATATCCTTGAAGTGTGTGTTTCCATATAGGTCAAGCTTGTAGATGGACCTTCAATCTTTTTAAGTAATGAGCCATTCCGATCAGGCCAAATGATATATTTTGGATTGGACTTGGACTTTGTTTTATTATTTTGGATTTATTATTTTTTTTGTATGGGCCCAGACTAAATTGGCCTATTATAGCTTTCCCTCTTTGCTCATTGTCGTGTAATGAGAATGGAGCAAAGACTATAAAAGGACCAATTTTGCCCGATCTTGCCAAGTCTTGACTTCTTGGTCCTCGTCTTCTCCAAATGGCTTCCAACCTAACAGCAACTTCAAGGGTATTGGAATTTCAACTTAACTTTACTTCTCTGCCACTACTACAACTTCAGAAGTATTGGACTATCTGTTCTACTACTCTTTCAGGGAAATAAGTCTGATGGCTTCAATCTGCTTCACTGCAACTTCAGGAAAATAAGATTTTCCATAAGATTTTCTTTCTTCGATTTGCTCGACTACCACTTCAAAGAGGCAAAGCTAGTGTCTTCGATCTATTTCGCTATAATTTTAGGAGGACAAGATCTGCAATCTTTAGTCTGATCCGCTGCAAACTCAGGGAGGTTAGGCTGATGTCTTCGATCTACTTCACCGCAACCCCAGGAAGGTCAGATCTGCTATCTTTAGTCTGCTCTACTACAAACTCACATAAACGAGACTGGTGTTTTCGATCTGCTTCACTGCAAACTCAGGAAGATAAGATCTGCTATCTTCAGTCTGGTCCGCTGCAAACTCAGGGATGCCAGACTGGTATCTTCAATCCACTTCGCTGCAAACTCAGGAAGACAAGATCTGCTATCTTGGTCTACTTCCCTGCAAACTCAGGGATGCCAGACTAGTATCTTCGATCCGCTTCACTGCAATCTTAGGAAGACAAGATTTGCTATCTTCGATTTGCTCCACTGCAAACTTAGGGATGCCAGACTAGTATCTTTGATCTGCTTCACTACAATCTCAGGAAGACAAGATCTACTATCTTCGGTCTGCTCCACTGCAAACTCAGGGATGCCAGACTAGTATCTTCGATCCGCTTCACCACAATCTCAGGAAGACAAGATCTGTTATCTTCGGTCTACTCCACTGCAAATTCAGGGATGCCAGACTAGTATCTTCGATCCGCTTCTCTGCAATCTCAAGAAGATAAGATTTACTATCTTCGGTCTGCTCCACTGCAAACTCAGGGATGCCAGACTAGTATCTTCGATCTGCTTCACTGCAATCTTAGGAAGACAATATCTACTATCTTCAATCTGCTCCACTACAAACTCAAGGATGCCAAGCTGATGTTTTCAATCTGTTTCACTGCAAACTCAGGAAGACAAGACCTACTATCTTCAGACTACTCCACTGCAAACTCAGGGATACCAGACTGATGTTTTCGATCTGCTTCACTATAAACTCAGGAAGACGAGATCTATGAATTCACTGATGTTGCGACACCGTCCTCTAGGGGACTTATCCTGTAAAATCGATTTTATGTGTTATACTTATGCAAAATGGTTAGGATGATATGATCTGAATGAATCAACTGCTCCTAACCGAATGACATATGTACGAATGCAAAATGTCATGAGGATGATCCTTTTTAATAATTAGAATGTCACCACTTGTTGCTCATCAGGGCTCTATCGTTAATGTAGTATACTATCTTCCTACTCAGCTGGTATTTGACAGAAAACCTGAAAACATTTTTACTCAACTGATTTGCCCCACTAACTTCAGGGTCCTCTCCACTGTACCTTAGGGACATAAGGCTTGTACCATTTTTAAACCATATCACTGTATGGTTCAGGATTATAGGATTTAAAACTTTTTCGATTCGTTCCCACTGTAATTCAAGGGTATAGGACTTGTATCTTTTTCAATTCACCACACTGCAACTTTGGGGTATAGGATCTGTAACTTGTTCCATCCAGTGATCACTCCCCAATGACCCGACTAGATGTGTATGCATGATACTCGCATGGATGCAGAATGTCATTTTTCTTTTGAAAATGATTCATTCTACGCTTGGGTTGTCATTGCTTATTTTCTGGCGGATTTGTATCACCGACATAATATCTAGTCTTTTGATCAACCAATGTCCTTGACAGAAAATATGAAGAGATAAACTCACTTTGGGCTCAAATATTTCCAACCCTTAAGCTTGGTGAGTTCTAAACAACAGTCCAATTTCAGGTTCCTATACTATTTAAAAGCTTTTAGAGTAATATGTGAAACTCCTTTTATGAAAGTATTATTATTCCATTAATCGTTATTTCAATATAAAATGCCTGAAAAAGATCACAACAATGGACAAGAAGGAAATTAATCAGGAGCATAACTTGAAATAAATAAGTTAATCAAAGATAACCAAAGGCAATAAAAGAAAATTGATTGGGGTGTATCTTGAAAAGAATAAAGTAATCAAAGATAGCCAAGGCCATAAAAGAAAATTGATTGAGGTGTATCTTGAAAAGAATAAAGTAATCAAAGATATAAAATTCAAAATGGGTAAGATAGAAGCTAGGTGCCCCAGATATCGCAACCTGAGCTTCTCTGTACAAACTTCTTGAGGATCATTTTGAGCTCAATACGTGTTTAGAGGATCCAGAGTACTTTGTTAATGCCCTAAGACGTAGCATAATTCCTCATCGTTAATTCAGGCATAGCAAGACTACCACATGCCCTATCTTTGATCAAAATTTGAGCCGCCCTTTTTGGGTTTTCGGCTCAAAACCCCTTTGGTCTCAAAGCGCCCTTTGCGGGTTTTTGCCTTAGCCTCTTTTTTTTTTTTTTTTTTGAATTTGATCTCAAGGTGCCCTTTGCTGGTTTTCACCTTAGCCTTTCCCCTTTCAGGTAAAATATTTCTTGACTGAACTTGAATTCACTGAGTTGGGCAAGTCTTCGCCATCCATCTCGGTCAATATTAATACTCCTCTAGAACCGACCCTTTTTTACTACATAAGGTCCTTCCTAGTTTGGCATCTGCTTTCCTCTGAAATCTTTTTTTATAAGAAAGATTTTTTTAACATCAGGTTCCCCTCATGGATCTCTAGGATGAACCTCTTTTTCCTAAGCTTGCATCATCTGACTGTGATGGATAACTTTTAACCTTTTCTTCGATTAGGTTCAATTGGCAAAACGCTTCCATTCCATAAACCAATGGGTAAGATGTTGCCTCGAAAAGGTCCTGGCCAACATTCGATAATCATAGAGGATAAATGGTAACTTCTTTATGCTAATCTTTACAAGTCTCAATTATCTTTCCCATAATCCTTGTTTTGTTTTTTGTTTTTTTCTTTTTGGCTGCCTTTTTTGCTCTATAATATGGCGTCTAATCTTTGAATAGACTACAAACTTTTGACATTGTACTTTTTGGCATTCTTTGTCGGCGCCTGATCTTTTTTTTTTTGTCGACCTTGTAAAATTGACATGTGAAGCTACTTTCTCCTTCTTAGTGAAGTAATCGACGATTACCAAGATAAATCGATGTATACTAGAAATTTTACCGAGATTGGCCTACCCCACATAGAGAAAGTCTGTGAAGAAATTAATGACGCATATGAATCTTGCCTCCTTAAATACGGCATAACTGATGCCATCCCCTTCTATGTAGATTAGCAGTACCTAAACCTCATGATTAGCTTGGCTATTATAAAACCATTAACATGTGTCCTTCTGACATCCTTATGGACCACCTTTAAGATTTCAACGTACCTGCGTCTTAGTAGCCCAGGCATGTCCTGATATGATCATGCAAAAACATCTTTGAATTCTTGAAAATAACTCAATGATATCTCACCTTATTTCTGTGGTGAGCTAGGCTACAATCTTCACCTCTTTTCTAGGCTCATAATATCCACTGACCCTTTGTAAAGTAGGATCTATTTTTCATCTTGTTCTACCATTATTAACAAATCAGAAGATAGGTTACAATCTCTGTCATCTTCAAAGTCCTGAGATCCCTCTAGACACATATCTTACTCTAAAGGAAACTCTGAGTCAGTAGCAGCATTGCTCACATCATTGATATCTGGAGACCTATTGTAGGTTCGAAGGAAGATTCCAAAGAATAAATAATTCAAAGAATGATTATTTGTATGGTCATGAATGAAGAATGAAAGAATACTTGAAAGAAAGTCCAAACAACAAACAAAAGAAAAAACTAAGAACAATTGTTTGTACAGTATGAATTGGAAAAAATAAAAGAATATTTGCTCAAAAAGATACATTTTATTGAAATAAAAATTCCGGACACAAGCCTATTTCAAAAAAGGGTTCTTATTGCCTCTAGGCTTAAGGCAACAAGCATGTTTTGAATATTACTCTAGATTAGCTCTAAAAATACAAGGATCTCTTCCACAGTCCCATTGTTCAAAACACTCCCAAGTATGCAAGGCCTTGGAAACTTCGTTCCCTGGTTCCCTCTTCACTTTTGACTTCTTCAAAAAGTCACAACTTTCTTGTCTCCTCCTTCAATTATCACATTTACTGCCTCGTCAAAGATCAGGTTCTAATGAAACGTTGAACTTCACAATTCCCATTTTAATGAACCTTTCGACCAACTTTTTAAACATAGTACAGTTTTCAATTGAGTGACCCGTTATTCCCGCTGGTATTCGCATTGGGAATTCTCATTATACCATTTTAGGAATGGAGGTTGCACGGGTTTCGAGTAAAACGGAGACACCACATGCACATCAAACAAATTCTGATACAGCTCCTTGTATGTCATCGGGATAGGTGTGAACTAGAGCCTTTCTGCATTTGGCCTCAAGTTAGATTCCTTCTTTGAAGAGCCTTAATAGCTAGTGGTTACAGTCTTCGGCCGGCCTATGGTGGCTGATTTGGGATGCATGTTCAGGATACTCACTTTATTTTCCTTGTTTTTGGGGCTGATTTTTTGGCGCTTTCTCCCGTGTCTATCCTCCCACTCCTTACCGCATTTTCAATCATCTCACTGGACATTACTATATCTGAAAAGCTTATGGTGGTGCTTTCCAACATATGGTTAATGAATGGGGCTTTAGAGTATTGATGAAAAGCATCGTGGTTTCCTTTTCTAAAAGCGGCGGCTGAACTTGCATGGCAACTTCCCTCCATCTTTGTGCATACTGCCTGAAGCTTTCATTTGATTTATTCTCTATGTTTTGCAAGGTGATTCCGTCAGGAGTCATGACTGTCACATGATTGTATTGTTTTATAATGCTTGTGCTGGGTCTCCCTAGGAATTAATCCTAGTACAGCTCAATTGGTTGTACCACCTGGACGCTACCCTCACCA
Source organism: Gossypium rotundifolium (assembly GCA_025506655.1). NCBI lineage: Eukaryota > Viridiplantae > Streptophyta > Magnoliopsida > Malvales > Malvaceae > Gossypium > Gossypium rotundifolium. Next base: position 115,627,876 of record CP106734.1, on the reverse strand, counting down.
AGCTATCTTGAAAACAATGGATCAACAGTTGATTATTATTAACATACCCAGTCATTCGTCTACAGAACATGGTAATATGGGCTTCAGGATAGCTAGTCCCACTATACTTCTCAAATTTTAGCATTTTGAACTTGAGGAAGCACCAAATCTGGAACCAAGCTCAAGTCTTTAGCATCAATTCCATGGTGATTATCAGCATTTTCCAAGGCCTTGAACTTTTCTTCTAACCATCTACAACGATCCTCTAACTACCTTGGTAATTCAATTCTTGTTCCTTCCCTCTCCACTATATCTAAATCAGGGATAACATGATTAGCAGGGTTATCTCCTGGGTTAAATCCTGAGCCAACTTGGAAATTCATGGGCACCTCAGTATTAGCTTGACCTTGTTGAGGCCTAATTGTAACAGATGGCCTTCGAGGATATACTTCAGTTTGTGTTTGTGCATATGGTGGGGTAAAACATGGAGGATAATCTTATTATCTTCTCTAGTATTAGTCATGGGGCCTTTTCCCTTGTCCATTGCTCCATTCAGTAGCTGAGTCATTTGAGCCACTATATTCCTTTGGGCTTCCATCATTTGTTCTTTTATATCTTGTTGGATCTTTGCCAGCTACTGTTGCAGCTAGTCTTGCATGTCTCTCTCGAACTGTTCGAGTCTTTGATCCATATTTTTTGTCTTAGCGCGAGTACTGTAACGATGTTTAGCTTCCAAATTAACTTTCTCTCTTTTTTTGAAATAACTTCCACTAATTAGGTTCCTTCTATGAATTTTAATGCATATGATGCGATATAATGCAAATGCATGAAATGAATGCAAAAAGAAAAAGAGGCGTTGATTTTGAATTCAATTCCATTAGAACAACTTTATAGAAAAAAATTCATTTACATAAAACGGATATTTATACGACCTTTCCCTCATATTCCAAGCGAAAACATTGATCCCTTTTTCTTATCTGAATATTAAGGTCCAATCTCATGAACTTTCTAATAAATGTCTCTACTAGCTCTTTTTACTTGATCTGGGTCGCGACTCATTGCTCACTTATTTACACAATGCTCGTTATCCTTTTAAAGAAAGCCAAGATGTGGTGATTCTCGAATAGTCTTTGTCAGCTTGAATCTTTGGGTAATAAAGTCTTGTATTCCTTCACAAACTATTAGTCTTCTCTCGTTGTGTTTCCTTGGACCATATTCGGACGACCGTATTATAATCCACTTTATCAAGAAATCCATGTTCTCATGAAAAACTCTTCTATTTAGCAATTGAATTTGAATCAAAACCTCTTTTCTATGATGTGAATGCAATGCAATCAAAACAAAAGAGAACAAGTTAGTATCATATACAAAGAATAAAATTCAAAGTAAGTGAGAAAACATCAAACACCTATATGGATAACTGCTAGAGTTCAGCATAGTTCTACCTAAGGTGGGCTCTTAGGGTTCACTATATGCAATTTAGTTCTAAAGAAAAGGTACCTGAACCAGCAGATTCCTCAATCTTCACCCATTATAGGCTCATATAGATCGAGTTCAGTTCAGGGGAGTACATTTCCCTATGGCCATACGAAAGTGAAAACCTCACGAAGACATAGGTACAGATGTATCTCGGAAGCAATCCACTAGCCTATGCAGAGGTGAAAACCTCACGAAGGCATAGTTTCTCACTCCCACTTAAAGGTGCGACCACAATGGTCATGCAATGCAATGTGCGTAAGAAAATAACAATCATATACAATGACATAAACAAATGCAACAAAAGGATCGTAATTTTCAAATCGAATTTTCAAATTTTTGAAAAAGGATGAAAATAATCAATTTTACGGCTTGACTTTCTTATTGTCCCCAATGGAGTCGCCAAGCTGTCGAAACCATTTTTTTGATTTTGAAAAATGTGGTTGACTTTTAAAAAAAAAAAAAAGAATGGGAGTCACTACCAATCCCTTTTTGCTTAGGTGTGATCAGATCAACCTATAAAATGTTTTATTTCAAAACATTGATTTTGGCCTACGAAATTCAAGAAAACGGGTTCAGAGTCTGTTACATATGAGGAAGGATTAGCACCCTCGTAATGCCCAAAATTGGTACCGGATTGATTAGTTATTGTCCTAATGTCGAAAATTCGAAAAGATTTGAAGACATGATTTCTTTAAAAACTTGAATAATTTGAGTTGGAACTTGAGATTCCTTTGTTCCGAAAGAATACAAACATCACATCCAGTACGTTAGGACATGATGTTTTAAACCCTCGTAACCAAAATCATCTCATGATTTACAAAATTCATTAAAAGGATATTTAGTTATTTAGTCAAACGGAAAATCAAAACCCAGCACGCTAGGGCACTATTTCCCGAATTTCTGAACACAAAAAATTGCCTTATTTAAGAAAAACTTTTGGATAAAATGTGGTAATTAAAGGAGATAGATATTTTTAAACAAAGATTTGAAAAAAGTAACATTAAGTTATTACAAAAAGTGTAATTTACTAAAGTTACATGTCATATTAACAATTAGCGCTAACATAAACAATTAAATAAAAGAATGACAAGCAATAAGAATAATGTTAAGGTAAGCAGAGATAATATATTCAAATTTTTAAAAAGGAACAATCAAAATAAAGAAAAATATAAAGTAGATAATAGCAATTTTAAAAGAATCTATGAAAAATTAAGGAAAAAATTATTCACAAGATTAAATTCATGTATAAAAATAATAATAATATAAGGTAAATAATATATTCCAAACAATTAATGAATATTATAACAAATTTTTTAAAAAATAGAATAATAAAAATAAAAAAAATAATATGGCAAAATCTAAAATAGTTAATATATACATAATAAAATAAATATATATATTTTAAATAAATAATATAAAAACTTTGAATAAAATGTATAAGGGATAACTTATAATAAGTATATAATATACCATTTAAAATAGATAATATACATATTTTAGGGTAAATATCCCATATATACCAAAAATAAAGAAAAATTACGGAAATGTGCCAGTTTGAAGAATATTTACGGGAAAGTACCGTTTTCCCCAAAAATGCGTCCATGTTAGCGTTTTTGGGGATCAGAACAAACGGCGTCGCCGAGGACGACTTTTGTCCACCTCAGAAAAGCGGCATACGTAAGCGGCGCTTTTCTTGAGGTGGACAAAAGCGTTGCTCTCGGCGCGCTTTTCGCTAAATAACGGTAAAACGCGCTGACGTGGACGCGTTTTTGTCCTCCATTCCCCTATGAATAATTAATTGAATTTTTGGGCCAGTAGTCTCAGGTAAAATAATTTTGAAGAGACATTTCTGAACAAATAGTGGCCAAAAACGCTTCCAGTAGGGTGCACTGTCAGCAGGAGTGTCGAAAAGAGCTCCTACGTGGACGCACTTTTGCTACAGTGGTCTCCAACAAAATTAATTTGAGGAGACATTTCTGAACAAATAGTAGCCAAAAACGCTTCCAACAGGGTGCACTGTCAGTAGGAGTACGAAAAGAGCTCCCACGTGGGCGCTCTTTTGCTCTGATGGTCTTCGGAAAAATTAATTTGAGGAGACATTTCGAACAAGCAATGGCGAAAATGCTTCAAATAGGTGCCTTGTCGGTAGGAGTACCGAAAAGAGCTCCCACGTGGACGCTCTTTTGCTACAGTGGTCTCCGGCAAACTTAGGCTATAAATCAGCCAAATTCATCTTAGTTGGCAGAAGGCAAATTCAGGCAAAAGAAAAAAAAAATTGAAAATGAGTGAACGTATTAATGCTATTATTTACTACGATGGTGAAGTTCGTGACACCGAAAATGGTGTTGTTTTCTTATCGGAGAACATAGCGCGGCTGATTTTTAATCAGAACGTCGATTTGGTAGAACTTCGTAAAAGAATTAGGTGTAAAATATTCAGAACAATGCCAATGAAAGTTCAGTCTATTAAGTATAGATTTTGCGCTTCGGTTGATCCGGTGATATATGACTCATTCAAATCAAAGGTCCTCGGAGCCTTGAGGCAATGGTGGAGACTCATCTTGCCAGTGGATCGCCCTATCTCGAGTTATATATGGAATTTTCATCTCCAAGTGATCTTTCTGCGACCTCAACATCTACTGCCGTTCGAGGGGAATACATGACCCCAATCCGACACTCTATAAGTGGGAGGCAAAATATAGAAGTCCCCATGTACGATGGTAGTATGGAAAACATAACCCCTGCACGGCACTCGGTTGGTGGATGGGACATGCATATCCGTCCTTCGACGTTCGATGATAGAAATACGTATTGGGGGACGTCATCAACTTCTAGTGGTTGGCAATCCACATATGATTGGGATCTTTACGAAAGATGTTGAAGGAGGGATGATGTACTCCCGACAACATCCATCGGCGAGGGGGCCTCGTTTGTTGTAGGTTATGGAGGGTCAGACAATGAATCAGATGTGGATCCACCTCGAGAGCCAGGGCTCGACGGTGTAGAAGTTGGATTATTTTCTAAACCGGAGCCCGTTCCAATTGTACCTGAAGATGTTGAGGGCAGTTCAGACGAAGAAGAAGAAGATCTGCTATTCAGGGTGTACTCACCTCTAGCCCACATGCGTAATGTCGATCTATCTCAAGATGATGCATTGGAGTTTCCTGAACTACCACACCAGATGCGTGGCCGTATAAATTCTTCGTTGGATTTGGACGAATTAGAAGTTGGTAACCAGTTTTCCAACAAGAATACTTTTCTTGCTGCATTGAAACAATACAGCATCAGGAACGGGGTTAACTACAATGTGGTTAAATCTAGGCTCAATAAGTACGAGGAGAAGTGTGCAGTGCAAGACCGTACATGTTCATGGAAAATCATGGCGTCGTTGAGGAAAAGGACAGGGTTGTGAGAGGTCAAAAAGTACAAAGGTCCACATACATGTCTTGCTTGCATGCAAGTACCACTATGTGTTCAATGATTTGAATAACACTAATATTATGTAATGTTGCATTATTTAACGTACTTGATGGCGGGTGTAACACAAGATCATCCGAGGATGGATTGGACATGTTGGTGACTTAATAATCCCGACAGTGAAGGTCGATCCCAAGACTATGGTGCCGACCATAATTGGCAATATTCGTAGCGAAATGGGGTACACGCCCTCTTACGTAAAGGCTTGGATAGCCAAGCAGAAGGCGTTAGAAAAGTTGCACGGTCGATGGGACGCTTTATATAATGAAGTGTGGTAGTGGTGTCGTCTTTGGAGAGATATGTCCCAGCGAAGACGATAGACCTTGAAACGAAACCGGCGTACTACAATGATCGTCTGCTCCGTGGATGCGCAGTGTTCAAGCATCTGGTCTGGACATTTAAACAATGCGGAGATGCTTTTACATACTGCAAGCCATTGGTACAAATTGACGGTACCTTTATGTATGGTAGATATATGCATCGGCTATTGCTAGTGTGGCACAAGACTACCGTGGGAGAATCCTTCCGATTGCGTTCATAATAACACCGGAGTCGGTGATGACCGGACTTCTTCCTATCTAGGTTAAAGAGGCATGTCATCCCCAACCCGCATATGTGTTATATCGGATCGGGGCCTGGAATACTTGCGGCAATAGAACGCCAGGGAAGTATGTGGCATCACACACACCATCGGTATTGCCTGAGGCATGTTTCATCCAACTACTATGGGCAACATCAATCTAAAAGACAGAAACAACAAGTGACCAATATGGGTATGAAATATCTATTAATATAATTTCGTTTGTAATATTCAATTTATTCTCAATTGAAGAGTGGTATGTAATATTCGCTATCAACCTACGTTGGCAGGGTACGAGATCAATAAAGACCATTTTCAGGATATGCTGGCCAGTTTGTACTCAGATAACATCGAAGGCGCAAACTACCTGTGCAGTATTCCTTTCGAACAGTGGACACAAGCATATGACGGTGGCCTACAATATGGTTATATAACCACAAACCTGGCCGAATGCATAAATTCTATTCTAAAAGGAACCCGTTATCTGTTGATTACATCGGTTGTGCAGGAGACATATTTTCGTTTAGCAGCACTATTTTCGAAGAGAGCAGCGAGTTATAAAGGGCAGATGCAAGGAGGCCATGTATGGAGCCCGAAGGTCTTGCAAGAAATAAACCGTGGGAAGGCACAGGCTAACACCATGCACACAGTGTGTCACGACCGCGACAACCTATGGTTTCGTGTCACGGAATTTGACAGACCGAACCAAGGTATTGTTGGCGGGCATTATCGTGTACACTTGACAAATAGGACCTGCGACTGTGGGATATTTGATGTACTTCGTTACCCATGTGCTCATGTACTTGCGGCTTGTCAGAATCTCCGTCTTGATCCCATGAGCTATGTCGACGAAGTGTACAAATTAGAAAACATGTACAACGTGTGGAGACACGTATTCCCCCTAGTCCCAGATAAACGTAAGTGGCCGTCGGTATCGCTTGCACCGTATAAGCTGTTGCCGGATAGACAATTGAGGTGCAAACCAAAAGGTCGACCTTGCTCAACTAGAATACCCAACAATATGGATATCCGAGAAACGAGCAACCAAAGTTGGATGTGCGGATGGTGTAGGAACCCGGGCCATACATCTCGCTCGTGTCCAAATCGGAATAGTTGACCGTGCTCTTAGCTTTTTTGTCTCCTGGTAGCTATGTAATTTTTATTTTGTTTTTGGAGGAAAACGGTGAACTTTTGTACAAGAACTTTGATTTTATTCAAGTTATTAAAATTAAATTACAAAATTAAAAAAAATTAAACCATTTCTATTTTATCAAATATATTAAAATTAAATTAAAAAATTAAATTACAAAAGAAATAAAATTAAACTCAAATTTTATTAAATATAAAAAATTAAATTACAAAAAAATTAAACCATTTCTATCTTATTAAAGATATTAAAATTAAATTAAAAAATTAAATTACAAAAGAAATAAAATTAAACTCAAATTTTATTAAATATAAAAAATTAAATTACAAAAAAATTAAACCATTTCTATCTTATCAAAGATAGTAAAATTAAATTAAAAATTAAATTACAAAAGAAATAAAATTAAACTCAAATTTTATTAAATATAAAAAATTAAATTACAAAAAAAATTAAACCATTTCTATCTTATCAAAGATATTAAAATTAAATTAAAAAATTAAATTACAAAAATAAAAAAATTAAACTCAAATTTTATTAAATATATTAAAACTAAATTACAAAAAAAACAATTAAATCATTTCTATCTTATCAAAGATATTAAAATTAAATTAAAAATTAAATTACAAAAATAAAAAATTAAACTCAAATTTTATTAAATATATTAAAACTAAATTACAAAAAAATAATTAAACCATTTCTATCTTATCAAAGATATTAAAATTAAATTTAAAAATTAAATTACAAAAGAAATAAAATTAAACTCAAATTTTATTAAATATAAAAAATTAAATTACAAAAAAATTAAACCATTTCTATCTTATCAAAGATATTAAAATTAAATTAAAAAATTAAATTACAAAAATAAAAAATTAAACTCAAATTTTATTAAATATATTAAAACTAAATTACAAAAAAAACAATTAAACCATTTCTATCTTATCAAAGATATTAAAATTAAATTAAAAAATTAAATTACAAAAGAAATAAAATTAAACTCAACTTTTATTAAATATAAAAAATTAAATTAAAAATTAAACCATTTCTATCTTATCAAAGATATTAAAATTAAATTAAAAAATTAAATTACAAAAATAAAAAATTAAACTCAAATTTTATTAAATATATTAAAACTAAATTACAAAAAAATAAAATTACAAAACTAAATTAGGGTTTAAGGTCGATCTGGGGTGGGAACCAATGCACACAGGTGGGCGTGATTCTGTACTGGATTCCTCCTTCTTCTACCTTCCGGCAGGGTCGTGGAATCTCGGGTGAGGAATCGAGTTCCTCCCAAGTGGGTCCAGGTTCAGGTGTTGCGATGATGACCCACCTTGATAAAATAATGACCCGAAGGTGTTTGCATAAACCACGGCGGGGTGATCAGATCCGTCTGCAGAGAGCTCGGTAGAAAGAATCGCTCCCCGACTCCCTCCTCTAATCCCACATGCGACGTCATCCTCACGATCTGTTGGCTAGCGAGTAGTTTGAACGGACTCGAACCCGCCATGCATTCCAACACAGGGTGGGACCGGAAAAGGAAACATATACGGTTAGGAGGATACTTATAGGGGTAGGTACGACCGCATAAACGGTGGACGCCTGTGATGTCGGTGTTGTCGATGAACCGATGGGCCGGTGGATGTAGGCCCTGTTGCTAGGCCCGGTGACTGTGTAGGCGCTGTTGATGGCCCCGTCTCATCACCCCTTCTCCTTGGATTTAAAGGGGCCCGATGTTCCCTTCGCTCACGAATTTGCCATCGTCTCTCTTCTTCCGACAACAGATACTGCTTGCCATGGATCCTAAACCATGGCATGTACTCCAGCATGCACGCTAACTCAGGAACGATGGTCGGTTCCCAGATAGGTAAAAAGTCATACCGGTTCTCCCACGTCTCGATATGACCTGACCAAAATCTTGGCCAATCCGTATGTAGCTATCATAAGTCCACTTTGTGCTCATCTTCGAGCACCTCCGGTGGCACGGGGATCGGTTGCCGGAATCCAAATTACCACAGAACCCAATCTGACTGGTGCATCTCCAATCTGGGACCTTAACGTGCCAACTGTTCGAATTTTGGAAGAACTCCTCTAGAATTACCGCCCAATTTTCGGATCCTCGTACGGTGTCCATTGAAACTATATTAACATTACCAAAATATTAGTTATATACATAATATTAGAGACTACATAAGAAATAATAAATTATAATAACGAAATTCGAAACTTACTTGTGATTCCGACCGTTGGTCCAATAGGAGTCGTATATCCTCAAGCGAGTTAGGTATTCCAACATGACTTGCCGAATGGTTCCACCTAATTAAATAAACTTTTAGCATGCAATTATACTATAAATCTATGAAATAATTGTAAAATATAATATTAAATTTACCTCGTTATCAGTGGTAATGAATATGGCTTGTCGAGTCGAGGACGTAAAAATGGAAATCGAAACCATGCCCATGACTACAGTAGTGATAGGCAACCTCCGATTTTGGCTTTACTCGGCTGCGTCGCCCCGCACATCTCCCGGTACAACCTCGATAGCGCAGCAGACCCCCAACTCAATTCATCGACTGCTCTAAAATCAACAAGTTTCAGGAGCCATCTCAGGTGGACGAGGTTTCTAGAGAGGTCCGGCATCAGATAGCCTCCAATTATCTGAAGAATGTATGCCCGAGCATACCGTATTCTTTCTACTTCGGTCGAACCTTCATTTGGCTTCGGGAATGCATCTCGTAACTAGGCCATATCGATCCGAGCTCCTTGAATTCTATCGAATGGCACCCAGAAGCTCGTAGCATACGACCATCCAATCGGTAGATGTTGCAGACCCGGTGACTACCGACCCGTCTACTGGTAATCCCAACTACAACTGCACATCTTCTAGAGTGATGGTACACTCTCCGCATGGCAGATGGAAAGTGTGCGTCTCGGGTCTCCACCTCTCTATCAACGCGCTGATCAAAGGCGGCTCCAACTTGAACCCCCGGCCTATCGTGGCCACGTGCCAAAAACCCGCTTCCCGCATGTAAGTCTCGATCAACGGCGATGGGGGACCATGCATGTTGCGAATATAACATTCTAACACCCGATCAACAAACTGTTTAAAAAATTATATAATTAAAAATTAATTAAAATTGCATAATTGAAAAACAAATTAAATATTATTGAAAAATTAAAATTAAAACTTACCATTTGCATTTACTCGACGGAGATGTGCTTGTTGTCTAGGCGACGTAATTCCCCGGCCATTGTAATCCGATAAAAATTTTAAAATTTTCCAAAAAAATATATATTAAAAAAATTATAAAGGGCTTTTTCATAAATAGTAAAGGACTATTTAGAAATTTGAGTGTAAATTTCAAGGAATTTGAGAGAAAATTGAGAGAAAATTGAGATAAAATTGAGAGAATATTGAGAAAGGATTGAAGTGTGAAAAAAATAAAGGTTTGAGGGTTTTTATTTTTTTTGACGTTGGGGCCCCTAACGGTCGAGAAAAAATTGGCCGTTAAGATTTGATCGTTGGAAGGCTAAAGCGCGCCGAGGACGCTTTGTCCACCTCAAACAAAAGCGGCGCCACGTATGCCGCTTTTCGAGGTGGACAAAAGCGTGTTGTGGCGCTAGTTTCACATCCCCAAAAACACACCGGCGTGACGCGCGTTTTTGGGGAAGCAAGATTTCCGTAAATGTTCTTCAAACTGGCACATTTTCGTAATTTTTCTTTATTTTTGGTATATATGGGATATTTACCCCATATTTTAAATAAACAATATATGGAAAATTTTGCCTTAATAATAAAACAATTTAGATGATGTACAACATACAAATTTTCAAATAATACATAATATGATTAAAGTTAAATAATATATAATATATATAATATATAACAAATAAAAATAATAATATATATGATAAAACAATTTAACGTAAATAGGAAATGCAAAAACAAAAACAAGTTTAAATTAATTAAAATAAATGAATGAATAATGATTAAGCAATTAAATGGATAAATAAATAAAAAAAAAAATGCATAAGTCAACCTAACTCCCACAATATGAAGATTCAACGAAATTCCTTCACCAAAATCTAACTCGAATTGAAGCAACTCAAAAAGAAACGAAGATGAGCGAAGAACAAAATAATAACGCAAAAGAGAGAAATTTGAGTGAATGCTCTCAAGAATTTTTATTACTCCCAAACTCAAGTCCCTTACAATGAAGGGAGAGGCCTCTATTTATAGTTGAGCCTCCCCAAATCTAACGGTACATATCAATTACATCAACGGTTAAGATTAAAAGGTATCTACAAATTAAATCTCTAAGATTACAAAATCATATCTTCTAAGATTGCATACCATATATTCTAGGATTGCATATCATATATAAGATTTGCATATCATATCTAAGATTGCATATCATATCTTTTAAGATTACATACCATATCTTCTAGGATTGCATATCATATCTAAGATTGCATATCATATCTTGTAGGATTGTATATCATATCTAAGATTTGCATATCATATCTAAGATTGCATATCATTGAAGATTGTGTTTCCATATACGTCAAGCTTGTAGATGGACCTTCAATCTTTTCAAGTAATGGGCCATTCGATCGGGCCAAATGATATATTTTGGATTGGACTTGGACTTTGTTTTATTATTTTGGGTTTATTATTTTTTTATATGGGCCCGAGCTAAATTGGCCTATTACAATACCAATTTTAAATTCAAACCCTGAACAATTCTTGCTCGTTTTCTCTTGTAAAAAAATATACAATCAACTCTCTCTATAACAACCTCGTTTGTCTGTAAAAATTTTGGATGTTTTAGAGAGGTAGTTGTTATACACCTATAACGGCATCTTAAGACACCTATAATAATATTTGTGATTCAGATCATATTTGATTTTCTTTAAATTTTCAAATTTAAAAATCATGATATAATATTAATTAGTTATATTTAAATCATATTTAATAAAATTTACAAATATAGTTTAATTTATTAAAGATTATTTTCACTTAATAAAATATGATTAATATATTTTTATATAAAATGAAGCATTTTATTGAAATAATATTCTAACTAAAATTTATTATTTTTATTTCACTTATGAATATAACTAACTTTATTAAAATATAAGAGAAGTTGTTATAAAAAATTAATTTAATAGTGCACTTTATACTTTATTGTTACTGTTGTTATAGATAAAAGATGATAAAAAAGGTAAAAATAAAATCTAAAAAGCAGTTCTATACCAAATTAAATTATTATAATGGAATGATGTTATAAAGAGTGATTGCTATATAAAGATTTAACTACCTTAAACTAATCTATAAATATCAATAATCGAACTTAGTGCTCATTAAGACTTTATTAGGCAGCAAAATCTCAATTTTAGTGATGGCAAATTTTGCTATCTTATGTTATACCACAATTATACGTATATTTATTAAAACTATAAATTTCTCTACCACGTATATCTATATATAATTCATATATATATATATATATATATATATATATATAAGTATGGATTAAAACTTTATATTTTAGAACCCTATGTGATGGTCAAAACTATAGGTATGACTTGGGTTCAAGTCGCGCTAGTCGTGTTTGTTGTTCAGACGTTTTCCTGTTCTTGTATTTCACCAAAAAATTTAGATTTTAATATTCCTATTTTAATAATATTTTACTAAATTAGGATTTATCTAATAAATATAAATTAATGCATATATTTTAGCCACTTAACGATATTGATAGGCTTAAATAAGCTTGAGCTAGAAGGTAGAAAATTTGCAAAACACAAAGGGTGACTATAAGGGTGCTGTAACACCCCAAACCCGGCCCAGACGTTATGGCCGAATCTGGCGATATCAAATTGAAGTGTTTTTTGAAAACCTCGTTTCTTTAGAAAATCTATGTTTATTATTAAACCTCGTTTATGTATCTTTAACCTAAATTAATGTATCTTGTTCTTTTAAAACTCAAGTTATTTTCGTAGAACGTTAATCATGTTAGTTTGTTACTATACTTTAAAACCAAGTTTGATGCGGAAGCTATTATTATAAGTTACGAAAACATGGTGTATTGAAAACCAATTATCCTTTGGAAAACCGCGTTCTACCACTACTCAGATGTAAATTAAAATAGGTAAATCCCCAATTAAAAGTTAAAAATTAAAGAGGCCTTATTACATAACAAAAATCCAAATTAAATTTATAGGAAATAAACTCAATTATATAAATAGGCGCAGCACCGATCCGCCTAAGACTGGGGATTACATGTACAGATAAACAAAGATGTGAGTTTACAAAAACTCAATGTGTAACCCCATGCAAATAAACAGCCCATCATGCCTTTAGGCAAGTACAGTTTGGGCCTAAGCCCAAGTCAATAACAGTTCAGTTCAGTTGGGCCTTAGCCCATTGCAGTATCAGTATCAGTGAGAGCCTTAGCCCATAACAGTATCAATGTGGGCCTTAGCCCATAATAGTATCAGTGTGGGCCTTAGCCCATAATAGTATCAATATCAGTTTAAGCATGCAATCAGAAATCCTACCCATCCAGCCTCTACACTCTATTCCGTCCAGCCCAACACTCCATGTAGGGATAAAATCACCCACCCATCCCTACACTCCAAAAATTAGTACCGGTTGCGGCACTAAATAGTATTTGCAACAGAGTTTGCAAAGACAAAGTACACTTCCTCCAATCATAATAATCCCATCCTATGCAACATATCACACATGAATGCAACATACATATATATATCATGGCATGCTTATATACAGTAATACATAACATAGGGGCATAACAGTTATTTTACCATAGGGGCATAATAGTCATTTAATCAGTTTGGGGTCAAGGTGTACTTACCAACCCATCAATAGGTCCACAATCATCTCGAGCGGCCCGTGCAACCTTAACAGCCAAACAGTGCAAATGGGCCCAAGACCCATAGTGTAAGCCCATGTGGGCCCACACGCTCATGTGGCCCACTTAGCCCAAAAATGGGCTTGGCCATGTAATATACACAGCTTGGCCAAAAATTCTCCACACGCTTGTCCGGTTTACCAGTGTGGGGCCCATGAGCCTGTTGGGCCACACGGCCCATTTCGACCCAAGGCCACGAAATCGCTCACGGTGGCCTCGGTAGTCTAACTCATACGTTTTACGCATTCAGTTTACCACACGAGCGAGCGTACGCTCGTGTAGCGTCAGTGTCATACTTTTTCACTTTCGATGCCTTACGATTTGGGCAGTGTTTGCACACTTTTGACATTTCACCTATACCGTTTATTATGGTATTATTACACACCTGGATCCGAAAAGATGCGTACACATTCCTCGATCACTCCAGAACCTATATTCACCCATAACATTCGGTTATTCACATATCCATTGAATTTAAAGCGAACTCTAATCAGTATACATAACCAGTTAATTGCCAACCATTTAACTTTATTGAACAATCGAATCCCTACACACTTCACTCACTGGAAAACGATGATCACTAAAACTCGGGGTTATTACCTATAATCCAATCAAAACCCCTTATTAACAAGTATCTACAAGCACGATTTAAGCCCAAAACGAGTATCAACTTACCGAAAGTACCAAATCATAGACTAGAAATAGACACTAAATCGGCAGAGATTAGAGAAAAAGTTGGCACTGTGATGGAGAAGAAGAGAGAATCGGCCAGGAAGAAATAACATCAAGCATCGTAATTATTTGGAAAAGAAACGAAGAAGAGGTAGGGAAGGGAAGAAGGTGTATTTAGCCAATAACAGGAAAAGGGGAAAAAGGGAAGATGAGACGAAAAGGAAAGTATGTTCAGCCAACACAGGCAGGGTGTTAGGAGGAGCAGTCCAAATCGACAGAGAACCTAGAAGAGTGCGGCAGCATAAAGCGAGAAAAAGGAAACAATTTAGGGGAGGAGAAGTTTTGGCAGAGGGTCAAAAAGGAAAAACAAAATAAAATCCAAATGAGGAACCCCCCTCTAGCCGAATTCTTGAGTGCCTCAGAGTCCCCATTCAGCACACCACTACCTATCCCCTCATCCCTTGGTTTCCTCCTAAAATCCCTCCTCAAATCTCTCCACCTGATCACACCTCCCCTTAACCACTTAGTTTGAATTCCTCTCAACCACTTTAGTGTTTCAATCAAACTCCACCACCTCCCACGACACAACAGCAAAATAAATATTCCCTTGCCACTACCAAGATTTGAACCTCAGTCCTCTGGCCTAGGTAACATGCCACTTACCCCCTAGACCAGTAGGATTTTTATGTCATGCTTTACCCACATTTATTTAAAAGCCTTCTAACCAAAGGCAAGGGTTTTATTCCCCAAAAACCAAAATTTTGCACAAGCCCAGGCTAGAACTAAAGACTTCTCAGACACTTCCAAACACACCCAAATCACTTAGCCACTAAAGCAGATAGGTATTTATGTTAAAAAGATAGAAAAATAAATACATAAGTTTTGGGGCGTTACAACTCTACCCCCTAAAAGAAAATTTCAGCCTCGAAATTCACCTGTCAAAATAGATGAGGGTATTGTTGACGCATCGCCTCTTCAGGCTCCCATGTGGCCTCCTCTGAACTGTGATTGCGCCAAAGTACCTTAACCAGTGGGATAGACTTCTTCCTCAAGACTTTTACATCACGATCTAATATCTGAATAGGTTCTTCCTCAATGTTAGGTCCGGTCTAACCTCAATCTCCTCAGTCAAAATCACGTGCGTGGGATCAGAGTGATAAGGCCTCAGTATAGAGACGTGGAACACATCATGAATCCAATCCAACTCTAGAGGTAACTCAAGTTGATAGGCAACCGGTCTCACACGTTTCAGTATGCGATAAGACCCAATAAACCTAGGGCTCAACTTCCCTTCCGTCCAAATCTCAATACCTTCTTCTATGGTGAGACCTTAAGAAAGACGAAGTCCTCCATAGAATACTCAATCTCCTTGTGCTTCAAATTCGCATAAGACTTCTGCCTGTCAGATGCCGCCTTCAATCGATTCAATTAATCTGACTTTGTCTTCAGAACAAGAAACCAATTCAGGGCCCAGCACACGCCGCTCGCCCAACTCAGTCCAACACGAAGGTGTATGACACCTATGGCCATATAACACCTTATAAGGTGCCATCTAAATGCTAGACTGGTAGCTATTATTATACGCAAACTCTGCCAATGGCAAATAGTCTTCCCAGTAGCCTTGGAAATCTATTACACAACACCTTAACATATCTTCCAGTATTTGAATCACCTTTTCTGATTGACCATCTGTCTGAGGGTGAAATGCCATACTGAAATCCAGTCTTGTACCCAAAGCCTCGTATAACTTCTTCCAAAATTGAGACATGAAACGAGGATCTCTATCTGATATGATGGAAACCGGTACTCCATGTAGTCTCACTATCTCAGCCACATACAGTTTAGCCAGCTTCTACAACAAATAATCAATACGAACTGGTATGAAATGGGCTGACTTGGTCAACTGATCCACTATGACCCATACTGCATCCTTCTTGGTAGGCGTTAGGGGCAGCCCACTAACGAAGTCCATAGTTACCCTCTCCCACTTCCAAAGTAGAATTTTAACTGGCTGAAGCAACCCTGAAGGTAACTGAAGTTTGGCTTTAACCTGCTGGCAAGTTAGACACTTACTCACAAAGTCTGTAACTTCACGCTTAAGACCTGGCCACCAATACAACTCTCGAAGGTCTCAGTATATTTTATTCCCGCTGAGGTGCATAGCATAAGGACTACTATGCGCCTCTCCCAGTATAGACTGCCTCAAATCAATATCTCTTGGTACACAGACTATCCCACAGAAACACAGTACCCCTTCGCTATTCAGTCCAAAATCTGACGCTTCCCCACTCTCAATCTGTTGAAATCGAAGACCCAAAGACCTATCCTCTAACTATTTACCCTTAATCTATTCAATCCACGACGGTTTAACTTGGAGCTCGGCCAATAAATTACCATAATTAATAAGCTGAGAAGCAAACATCGCTCTTAGACCCGTCATAGCCCTACGGCTCAGTGCGTCAGCCACCATATTGGCCTTACTAGGATGGTATTCAATCGAAGTCATAATCCTTAAGCAGCTCAACCCATCTACGCTACCTAAGATTTAGCTCTTTCTAAGTGAGGAGATATTTGAGGCTCTTGTGATCTGTGTAAATGGTACACTTCTCACCGTATAGGTAATGCCTCCAGATTTTCAATGCAAATACCACCGCGGCCAACTCCAAGTCATGCGTCATATAATTTGCCTCATAAGACTTAAGTTGGCGAGACACATATGCCACTACCCTACCCTCTTGCATCAACACACATCCCAAACCGACATGTGATGCATCACTGCAGACAGTAAATTCCTTTCCAGGCTCTAGCTGTATTAAGACAGGGGCCTCTGTCAGAACCTTCTTAAGTTTCTCAAAACTCTCTTGCTGCTTATCAGTCCTGACAAACGGTACCCTTTTACGCAATAATTTAGTCAGAGGTGCAGCAATCAATGTAAACCCCTCAACAAAATGTCTATAGTACCCTGCCAGACCCAGAAAACTTTGAATTTCAAATACCGTCTTAGGCGGCTTCCAATCCAAAACAACTTCAATTTTTTGAAGATCCACTCTAATCCCTTTAGTAGATACCACATGGCCCAGAAATGTTACCTCTTGTAGCCAGAATTCACACTTGCTGAGCTTAGCGTATAACTATTTCTCCCTTAAAATCTGCAGAACAACTCGAAGATGTGCATCATTTTCATCTTTAGTCCGAACGGCATCACAAGGAACTCTTAGTAGCCATAATGAGTCCTAAACGCTATCTTGTGAACATCAGTCTATTTGACTCTCATTTGATGGTACCCCGATCAGAGATCAATCTTAGAGAAGACCAAAGCTCCTCAAAACTGGTCGAATAGATCATCAATCCTTGGCAGGGGTACTTATTCATAATAGTTAGTTTATTTAGTTGCCGATAATCGATGTACATACGCATAAATCCATCCTTCTTTTTCACAAATAACACCGATGCTCCCCATAGAGACAAACCAGGGTGAATGAACCCTCGATCTAGTAACTCTTGAATCTGAGCCTTAAGCTCTACTAGCTCATTCGGTGCCATTCTATAGGGAGCGATGGACACCGAAGCTGTACCCGATTGGAGCTTAATCCCCAATTCAACTTCATGGTTTGGGGGCAATCCAGGTCGTTCATCGGGAAAAACATCCAAAAAATCTTTGACTATTATGATATCTTTAACAGATGGAACCTCATAATCAACACCACTGATGAAGGCTAAATACGCTTCACAACTCTTACGGACACACTTATCGACCCTCAAGGAAAAAATTACATTTGACAGATAATTCCGATGCTCCCCTATCACCACCACTTCATCACCCTCCACAGTTTTTAGTACCACCCACTTAGCAGCACAATCCGAATTCACTTTATGCATAACCAGCCAATCCATGCCCAGTATTAAGTTGAATTCACCAAAAGGTAGTTCCATTAAGTCCACCAAAAAGATGGCTCCTTGCACCTTCAAAGGTACATCTCTGAACAATTTTTTTTACTTTAACTGACTGCTCTAAAGGACTCAACACAGAAATTTCACTCGCAGTGGTTTCAACCATTATACCCAAAGTCTCAGACACCGAGCATGCTATATATGAATGCGTAGACCCAACATCAATCAGTGCAGTATAAAGTACATTATGGATAAAGAACGTACTAGTAATAACATCTAGGGCATCTCGCCCACTCGATGACGTGCAGTGTAAACTAGAGCTGGTTACCTCGCCTCAGTATGACCAACACCTCTGCCCGGTGCTCCACGACCACGACCCATACCATTTCCATCTCTGGCCTGGCCACGACCTCTCGGTGGCTGCTGAACACCTCTCTACGATTGGATAGTACCTCACCAGTAGCTTGCATTTGATCGGGCCTCCGTGGACAATCTCTAATACGGTGCTCTAGTGATCCGCACCTCAAACATGCCTCAATCCTTTTCCACCATTTGCCCTGATGGCGTCTACCACAGTCACCACATGGCATGCGGTCTAGTAGCAGCAATAAGGGCCCTAACTCGACCGCCCGCCCACTCGCCTTTTATTGACCTCGAACTAAACTTGAGGGCTCAATCCCTCTTATTCCTACCATTTTATCTGTTCAGACGCTCAGTACGCTTCACCTCCTCGGCGATCTTTGCCTTATCAACTAGTGTGGTAAAATCTCGCTCTCTATGTGGAGCTATCAAACCCTCAAACTATCTCTAAGGCCGTCTTCGAAATAGACACATTGCTCATAATTAGTTGCCATCATCCCATATGCATAGCGGCTTAATCGCAAAATTCAACCTTATATTCAGCCACTGACTTATCCCCTGAGTCAAATTTAGAAATTTCCTCCTCCAGGCATCCACATAACTAGCGCCCACAAACTTCCCTTGGAAAGTAGTCTTGAAGAATTCCCATGTCAATTGGTCAGCCTGAGTACCCTCTTTAACTATAAGCCACCACTGATAGGCTTCGTCTCGCTGTAAGGACACTGCACCTTTTAAATTCTGTTCAGGGGTACAGTCGAGGTTATCCATGATCCTCTCTATAGCCTCAATCCAATATTCAGCCACGCTAAGGGCAACTCCTGCGATACCCATAAAGATCTCAGCCCTATTAGATCAAGTCATTCTGTGACCGACCTACGGCCCACAGTACCAGTATTGGGCCTAACAACCCTCTCCAAAATTCACAACATAGCTTGGGACAATGCGCCATCCCAAGCTACACAATCGTGAGACCCAGTCTCAGTCACAGGTGAAACCAGTGCCTCTCTAGCTTCAGCGTTAGGCATGTGGCCCGATGACGAAGACCTAACCGAGCACCTCTACGGCCTCCGCCACGGCCTCTTGTACCCCTTCCACGAGTACCCTTGGTGCTCATTATCTATTTGCATATTATCTATTTTTTAACAAATTTATGCATCAGTTTACAGTTTTAGTGTTTGTTTAACAGATATCTTATGTAAAGTAGTATTAGAATTTAAGAGTTTGTTTTCGTAGAACACAGTCTTACTACAGTCTTAGTTTACCTAAACAGAATATTTCAGTACAGTCCACTATTGATAATAGTATCCATATTTCACTTTAAGCAAACAAAGGTTTTCGAGGACCTACAATATCGACGCCAGAGATTCGGTGTACCACACATCAATAAAAATATTTCAAAATACTTCCAGTTTGCTTGGAACAGTTCTTTTTGAAGATTTTTGAGTTTTTAGAAGAAACCCAAAACTACAGCTGAGTTTTTGTAACCTAGCTCTGATACCACTAAATGTAACACCCCAAACCTGGCCCAGACGTTATGGTTGAATCTGGCGATATCACATTGAAGTATTTTTCGAAAACCTCGTTTCTTTAGAAAATCCATGTTTATTATTAAACCTCGTTTATGTATCTTCAACCAAAATTAAGGTATCTTGTTCTTTTAAAACTCAAGTTATTTTTGTAGAACGTTAATCATGTTAGTTTGTTACTATAATTTAAAACCAAGTTTGATGCGGAAGCTATTATTATATGTTACGAAAACATGGTGCTTTGAAAACCAATTATCCTTTGGAAAACTGCGTTCTACCACTACTCAGATGTAAATTAAAATAGGTAAAATCCCCAATTAAAAGTTAAAAATTAAATAGGCCTTATTACATAACAAAAACCCAAATTAAATTTATAGGAAATAAACTCAATTATATAAACAGTTGCGGTCGTGTGGCCACCTCCGAATCCCTCGCAGCACCGATCCGCTTAGGACTGAGGCATTACCTATACAGATAAACAGAGAGGTGAGTTTATGAAAACTCAATATGTAACCCCATGCAAATAAATAGCCCATCATGCCTTTAGGCAAGTACAGTATGGGCCAAAGCCCAAGTCCATAATATTCAATTCAAATTGGGCCTCGGCCCATTGTAATATCGATGTCGATGTGGGCCTTAGCCCATAATAAGATGTCGATGTGGGCCTTAGCCCATAACACTATCAATAACAATTTAAGCATGCAATCAAAATCCTACCCATCTAGCCTCTACACTCTACTCTGTCCAGCCTAACACTACATATGGGGATAAAATCATCCACCCATCCCTACACTCCATAAATTAGCTCCGGTTGCGGCACTAAATAGTATTTGCAACAGAGCTGCCAGTACAGTACACTTCCTCCAATCATAATAATCCCATCCCATGCAACATATCACACATGAATACAACATACATATATATATCATGGCATGCTCATATATGGTAATACATAACATAGGGGCATAACAGTCATTTTATCAGTTTAGGGTCTAGAAGTACTTACCGACCCATCAGTAGGTCCACAGTCATCTCGATCGACCCGTGCAACCTTAACAGTTAAATAGTGCAAATGGGCCCAAGGCCCATAATGTTGGCCCATATGGGCCCACACGCTCGTGTGGCCCACTTAGCCCAAAATGGGCTCGGCCATGTAATTTACACAGCTTGGCCCAAAATTCTCCACACGCTTGTGCGGTTTACCTATGTGGGGCCCAGACGGCCCATTTTAGCCCAACATGGCCCAAAATAGCCCAAGGCCACGAAATCGCTCATGGTGGCCTCGATAGTCTAACGCCCACATTTTATGCTTTTAGTTTACCACACGAGCGAGCGCACACTTTTCGACATTCACTGATACCATTTATTATGGTACTACTACACACCTGGATCCGAAAAGTTGCGCACACAGTCCTCGATCACTCCAGAACCTATATTCACCCGTAACATTTGGTTATTCACATATCCATTGAATTTAAATAGAACTCTAATCAGTATACATAACCACTTAATCGCCAGCCACTTACCTTGATTGAACAATCGAATCCCTACACACTTCACTTACTGGAAAATGTCGATCACTAAAACTCGGGGTTATTACCTGCAATCCAATTGAAACCCCTTATTAACAAGTATCTACAAGCACTATTTGAGCCCAAAACGAGTATCAACTTACCGAAAGTACCAAACCATAGACTAGCAATGAATACTAAATCGGCAGAGATCAGGGAAAAGTCGACATAGTGGGGTTAGAGGAAGAGAGAATCGGCCAGGAAGAAATAACATCAAGCGTCATAATTATTTGGAAAAGAAACGAAGAAGAGGTAGGGAAGGGAAGAGGGTGTATTCGGCCAATAACAGGAAAAAGGAGAAAAGGGAAGATGAAAAGAAAAGGAAAGTTTTTTCGGCCAACACAAGCAGGGTGTTAGGAGGAGCAGTCCAAATCAGCAGAGAACCTAGAAGAGTGTGGCGGTAGAAAGGGAGAAAAAGGAAACAGTTTAGGGGAGGAGAGGTTTTAGTAGAGGGAAAAGAAGGAAAAAGCAAAAGGAGGAAAAGAGGTTTTTGGCAAAAGGAGATTTCGGCAGAGGGAAAAACAAAACAGAATCCAAATGAGGAACCCCCTCTAGCCGAATTCTTGAGTGTTTTAGAGTCCCCGTTCGGCATACCACTACCTCTCCCCTCATCCATTGATTTCCTCCTAAAATTCCTCCTCAAATCTCTCCACCTTATCACACCTCCCCTCAACCACTCAGTTTGAATTCCTCTCAACCATTTCAGTGTTTTAGTCAAACTCCATCACCTCCCATAGCACAGTAGCAAAATAAATATTCCATTGCCACTACC
This sequence comes from Gossypium rotundifolium, assembly GCA_025506655.1. Taxonomy (NCBI): domain Eukaryota; kingdom Viridiplantae; phylum Streptophyta; class Magnoliopsida; order Malvales; family Malvaceae; genus Gossypium; species Gossypium rotundifolium. Next base: position 115,605,488 of record CP106734.1, on the reverse strand, counting down.
AAGATTCGAACCTCAATCCTCTGGCCTAGGTAACATGCTACTTACCCCTTAGACCAGCAAGCTTTTTATGTCATGCTTTACCTACATTTATTTAAAAAGCCTTCTAACCCATGGCAAGGGTTTTGGGGCGTTACAGGTGCCAAAACTTATGCTCCGAGACTGTAACCTCCTCAACTCAGGTTAGACGTTAGACACAAATTTGGAATATTACATTAGCCATCGAAATGGCCCGGTAAACTACCGGAGTTTTGAAAACAATCATTTTAAAACGTTTGTTTATCTTTGGAAGAAAACTTAGTTATTTACTAGTTTATTTACTATTTGAAAATCTTAACTATAATTTAGCAGCGGAAAAGTGATAATTATCTATATTTTTAATAAAAATCGAAGTTTATGCACAATTAATTAATATTCATAATTCGATATCCTAAAATCAAATTAAATTTCTTGCATGCTAAAAAAAACAAATCATACGTCCAATGCCATAGTTCAAAATAAAATAATACAATCTCTGAATAATTAAAAGATCAAATAATAATTCTAAAATTTTTATTAACTAAAACAAAGATGAAATGCTCCAGATTTCACGTCCACGTCCTAACCTGATGGGTTATCTATAAGAATGAAAATAAATGGGGAGTGAGCTATGACACTCAGTGTGAGTTTAATCACAAGATAATCAATGCAAATGGTTAAGCATGCAAAGATATGTCACACAAAAATAGCTTACAATGACAATATCATAATATCGATGTTTCAGACCATTCAAAAATATACATATATATAAATGTCATATCCGAAATTCCAGTTTTTTATGCACATGTTTTTGTGGATTCCATATAGCTTCGATTTTAACAGAAAATATCCTACCCCACCACTACACACCACAATGGGAGTTCCCCTAAACTCCAACCACCAACACATCGAATTGTGGTTTAACCACCAATAGTTTCCAGATTAACTATCAATGGCTATGTACACACAACAAAACATTGCAAATGGAATCTGCCTATGGTTGTGGATACATAGAAAAATATTGCAGGTAAAATTTACCGTTGGTTGTGGATGCACAACATATTTGCAGGTAATAGCTACCACTGGGAGTAACACCCTAAAACCCAGGCCAAAAATTTTCATCGGATTTCGGAGGTCACATTGGCCATTGAAATGGCTCAAAACAAAATCAATATTTTAAACACAGAAACTCTTTTCAAAAATCTTTTTCTCTTACAACTTACTGAAACTGTAATAAGATTTAATTACATTAAACCATTTTATCACTTCAAACCAGTTCAAAAACAAGTTACTATTTTTGTACTAATTTTGTAATCAAAGCAGAGTAGTAGTTTTGAGAAAAATTGAAATTTCAAAACAGAATTGCAGCTGAAAAATTTGATGTCATCTTTTAGTCGAAAAACCCATAGATCAATACCTTAAAAATTGTATGTTTATAAAATGAAAAATAACATTTGATGAAATTAAATCCATGCGTGGCATCGAATATTTTAAAACCAAATCAAGTAGCCATAACCCATACCACAGTTTATATAATTGCCTTATAAATTGATTAAAAATCACCATACTAATCTTATGGAAATCTTATTTAAATCGAACCAACACAAAAAAAACCTTCTGAGACCTTTGATGTGCTGAGTCCACAAACTAACCTCGTGAAATACCTGAAAGGGGGGAAACTAAAAGGGATGAGCTACATGAGCTCAGTGTGAGATTAAAACTTAGGCAAGAGGCAACTGGTGATGTAACGGAACAAAAATAGTTTCAGAAAAAAGTAAATACATATGTCATACTAGAATTTAAAATCAGTAATCAAATATACGAATAGTTTCCACTAACATACATAATGCAATTACATTAATCTATCACACATGTCCAAACGTTAATACAGACAGACATAAAATCAAATACGTAAAATATGCAAAAACTGAATTTTCCCATCTACCCAACCAAACACCACTCCGACCACCTTACACACCAAAATTGGGCTATGGTAGACCCATCCACCATGAACACCACAAAGGGCTATGGTAGCCCATCCACCCTACACACCACGGTAGAAGGTCGAAGCCACTCAAATAGAAATATGCAGCTGAGCTGACATATATAATAATGCGGTAGAACCGCTGTAACAGAATATTGTAGTAAAACTGTCAAATTAGACTTCCTTCTCTTCAAAAATATCCCAAACCCAAATGCAGATACAAACTGTTTACAGAAATGAATAAAATTATTTTTCTAATTTCATTAACCATTACCCTTACTGAAAAATAGCTCGAACTAGCCTATTTCAAAATCGGACATGCTCGAAATCAGTTTCAAAACAGTGATACAACATTGTACATCTCTAATTATCAAATAACACATTTAACATTTATGAAAATAATGTGATCAAATCAAGCAATCCATAAACAAATCTCGAATAAAAATAGTAATACTCTCTTACTAGACCTCCCTCAAACAGTAATGGTATTCCAAAACACTTACAGAGGCTTAAACGAGTGTTGGATTACACAGGAACTTAAACGAGTCACTTTATAAACACAAAACAAAAACTGCAAAACAAGGCCATACCAAAATTGACAGAAATCCATGAATTTCAACATCAAAACAGTCCCTAACTATAGTAGTTTCAGAAACACACCTGAAATACGCTACTCACAGCACCAAGAACTGACCAATTCGTCACCAACAATCCAACTGAAAACTCAGTTACACAAATACCCAAAACAAAGCAAGTTTTCGCTTGCAACAAAATAGAAAATTCCAAAATAATTGATAGAATCCTTACAACGATACTTACCCCCTTAAAAACCTGATTGAACAAGGAAAAAACCCAAATAAAGTTTTGAAAAAAAAAATTAACCAAAAATTCTTGAAATCAAAAGAACAACTCAAAATATTAAAACCCTTATATTTAATGAGCAATGGCACTCAAAGAATAAAAAAAAATAGAATCAAGAAGAAGAATTAATGATCCAAAAAAACAAAAAAATTTGAATTTGCCAAAAGGAAAAGAAAGTGACCAAAGTGAGAGTTTTTTTAAAACTTCCTCACTTTTCTCTCACTTAAATTTTAATAATAATATAATAATAAAATAAATAAAGTAAATAATTTAAACTACTCTTTTAACAAACCAATTAGATTTATTTATTTATTATTATTATTATTTTATAATAAATTTCAAAATAAAATAACAATATCGATTTGTCAAAACCCTTCAAATTAAATTACAAAAAATTTAAAGAATTAGAACCAAAAATTCTAAAAACAATTCCCACATTGCAAACACATGGACTCAAACTCAAGACTAAAGGTAAGCTACCAAAGAGCTAACCACTGAACCAACAGACTCATTTTTCTCTTAAAGTGCAAAAACAAACTTAACAGTCCCACTGAACCAATGATCCAACCAACTAACCTGAATAACTCTAACCCCAATTTTGGGGCGTTACACTGGGTTTTGAATATACAGAAAAAATGCCACAGATGGAATCTGCCTATAGCTGTGGTACACAGCATGTAACACCCCTAACTCGAAACCGTCTGAGAATAGGGTTAAGAGGCATTACCAAACAATCGAAACATTTCACATCCATTTCACGACACAAAGTCAATCATTAATCAAACATACTAAAAAACGAGCATATAGTCCCTTTCTGAGGTCTTCGAGACCTTAAACATGTGTAAGAAAGAGGTTGGGACTAAACCGAACACTTACGAAAGTTTTCAGAGATTTAAACATATTTGAACACTGCAGAGGTCACACGCCTGTGCAGTCAGGCCGTGTGCTTCACACGGGCACCAGACACATCCATATGTCCAGGCCATGCCAAAATAGAGCATATATACTGACTTGTTCCCACGGCCACCAGGCACGCCCGTGTGCCATGGCCGTGTGAAATTAAGCTAGCTACTGACTTGGTCATACGGCCACCAGGCACACCCATGTACCACGGCCGTGTAACCTACCCAGGTACACTTCGAAGTGGCCCTTGAGCCACACGGCACAGACACACGCCCGTGTCCCTTAGCTTTGTATGCAAAATAGGCCATTTGAAACGCCAATTTACCACCCACACAAGGGTCATCCCTACAAGCACAATTAAGCATCTTTCCATATATCAGTAGCAACCAAAAAGACATCAAAATATTCATCATGCCAACCCAACTTAATCTCATTTCTAGCATACCATCTTATACCAAATTGCACAACTAAAACACATGCAAAACCAAGCATGATTCATCCACAATATTACTATATCACAATAGCATCAATCCATCACTAAGCTTACTATTTTTATGACCATTTCATTTCCATCAAGCCATACCAAAACATACTTTGTATACCATAATCATTCATTCATATTACCAACATTTATCTAGCCATGTCACATGGCTATTCACAAATCTCAAACATGTTTCAAAACAACTAGCCTATACACGCCATATTCAAATATACACATCTTCAAAGGTACCAAGACAGATTGTTGATAGTGTGATAGAAATGCTGACGATCCCCGGATCAGAGCTAGCTTTACTGACAATGTAAAACAGAGAAACAAATCACATAGTATGCTTTCAAAGCTTAGTAACTTCATAGTATAATACAATTAACTCATTGAATTACATCAATGTACAAATTGAACCATCACATAGATGATTTATCAATAATACACAAATTCAACTATATCCAAAACTCACATACCATTCCATTCATCTACTTTCAATTTCACCAACCACATAGGTATCATACATACCTTTGCCAACACTTAGTTACTCACCAACCATGCTATCCAACCATTACATAGATAAAGACACAACTAGGCACATTATCAATCTCAACCACATACTCAACTATCTATTCACTCAACTCTTAAATCTATCATCAACCACATAGGTTCAAACGTACCTTGATCAACACATAGTTACTCACCATTCATGCTACTCAATTGCTCGATATTACCTCTCGTTCAACCTTTGCTATTCCTTTGATTTATTCGCACACTTAGTGCTAATTTCATAACCAAAACATAGTCGTCATCGCACACTTAGTGCCAATATGTTAAATATCGCACACACAGTGCCAGTTCAATAAGACAAAGCTTCTATCTTTTTGCACACACAGTGCTAATCATCTCTGTCTCGTTTCTAATTTCGCACACTTAGTGCCCTCTAATTTAATTCCGCACATAGCATTTCAAATCTCATAGTTATATATATATTTATTCGATTCACATCACTTAGATATAGTTTACAACAAGTATTATATCCGAACTTACCTCGGACGTCAAAATATCAAAACGGTTGATTAATCAAGCACTTTGTCTTTTCTTCGATCTCGATCGGAACCTATCATTTCTTGGTCTATACACATTCAAACTCAATCCATTCAATCACCAATTCATTCAATATAGTCCACACACACTTATTTAGGGCATTTTAGAAAATAGCCCTCACATTTTCACATTTCGACACTTTAGTCCCTATTTCATAAAATTATCAAATACACACAATTTCATATCACATATACTTAGCCGAATTTCATATCCATATTATTCTCTCATAACGTTTTAGGCTCCCATGTACCCTTTTCTACTCCGTGTTTGTGACACAATACTTTCACTAAAGTGATTTTCTTATTTCTCAACTCTTTGGTCTCTCATGCCAAAATTTGAATCAGTTCTTCACTATATAACAAATCTGACTGAATTTCAACCTCAGAAGGAATAATCACATGAGACAGATCAGATCTATACCGTCGAAGCATCGATACATGAAACACATTATGAATTTTCTCTAATTCAGGTGGCAACAGCAATCTATAAGCAACTGACCCAACTCATTCAATAATTTCATACGGTCCAATGAACCTCGGACTCAACTTGCCTTTTCGGCCAAATCAAAGTATCTTTTTCCACGGAGACACTTTCAAAAGCACTTTGTCACCAACTTCAAATTCGATATCCTTCCGTTTCAAGTCTACATAAGACTTCTGACGATCTGAGGCCACTTTCAAGCTATCACAATTCATTTTTACCTTATGTTCAGTCTCTTTAATTAAATCAACTTCGTAAATCTCACAATTTTAGTAATATATAATTTAGCCAATCTATCAAGTGAATAATCTGTTCTCACCAAAATGAAATGAGCTGATTTCGTCAATTTGTCAACTATCACCCAGATTGCATCTTTCTTTCTCGGAGACAAAGGCAATCCCGACACAAAGTCCATTGTGATTCTCTCACATTTCCACTCAGGAATCATAATCGATTGTAACAAACCAGACGGAACCTAATGTTCAGCTTTAACTTGTTGACAAACTAAACATTTCGACACATAGTCAGAGATATCTCTTTTCATAACATCCCACCAATAAAACTATCTCAGATCGTTATACATTTTCGTACTCCCCGGATGCATAGTCAAACGACTGTTATGAGCTTCATTCAAGATTAACTGAATCAACTCTGAATTCATCGGAACACAAATCCGATCTCTAAATCTCAAACAATCATCACTATCAACTCAAAATTCTGAATCTGAATTCAAATCACATTGAGCTCATTTTGCTATCATTTCATCATCACTTTTCTAGGTAATACAAATCTGACGTACAAACATCGGCCTTACTCTCAACTCGATAAAAACTGAATCATCATCACATAGATCTATCTGAGTACTCATAGCTCGCAAGGCACATAAAGACTTTTGACTCAAGGCATCGACAATAACATTAGCTTTCCCGGATGATAATCAATCACAAGTTCATAATCTTTCAACAATTCTAACCATCTTTTTTGTCACAAATTCAATTCTTTCTGAGTCATCAAGTATTTCAAACTTTTGTGATCTGTATAAATATGAAATTTCTCACCTAACAGATAGTGACGCCAAATCTTCAATGCAAACACAATCGCTGCTAATTCAAGGTCATGCGTCAGATAGTTCTTTTCATGCGGCTTTAACTGCCTCGAAGCATAAGCAATGACTTTTCCTTCTTGCATCAGCACACAGCCCAAACCATTTAATGATGCATCACTGTAAACTATAAATTCTTTACCCGATTTAGGTTGAACTAACACAGGTGCCTTGCCAATAGTGCTTTCAACTGTTCAAAACACTAATGGCACTTTTCTGACCACTCGAACTTAACATCTTTCTATAGTAACTTCGTTAACAGAGTCATAATCATCGAGAAGCCTTTTACAAACCGTCTATAATATCCCACTAGTCCCAGAAAACTGCAAACTTCAGACACATTTCTCGTAGGCTTTCATTTTAAAATAGCCGAGATTTTACTCGGATCAACTCGTATTCCCGCAGTTGAACAATATGCCCCAGAAATCCAACCTCGCGCAACCAAAACTCACATTTACTAAACTTTACATACAATTGCTTCTCACGCAGAGTCTATAACACAATTCTCAAATGCTCGGCATGCTATGTCTTATCACAGGAATAAATCAGAATATCATCAATAAACACTACAACAAAGTGATCCAAATACGGTTTGAATATCCGACTCATCAAAACCATAAACACTGTAGGAGCATTCATTAGTTCGAAAGGCATCACTAAGAATTCATAATGTCCGTACCTCATTCTGAAAGTATTTTTTGGCACATCAAATTCTTTAACTCTCTTTTTTGACACTTTTGTATCAATCACATATGCCAGATAGGCTTTGCAACCCTTTCTCATATATTTCAAAGCTTTCATCGCAGATACAACAACTGGTAACCCTTTCAAATCACTGGTTTCAATTCGAACTATCTCACCGTTCTAACTTCTCAATTCAATACTCTTTCTTTTACAATTCACAATTGCATTATGTAAAGTGAGCCAATCCATACCCAGAATTATATCAAATTCATCGAATGGTAGTAACATCAAATTAGCCAGAAAACATATATCCCGAAACATCAATGGGCAATTCTTGCACACTTTATCCACCAAGACACACTTGCCTATGGGGCATGATACTCTAATTACAAATTCAGTAGACTCAACAGGTAGAGTCTTACTTGATACTAGATTCATACACACATAGGAATGAGTAGATCCTTGATCTATCAATGCAATCACATCAGTATCAAATAGAGTAAAAGTACCAATAATGACATCTGGCAATGACGCTTCCTCTCGCACACATATAGCATAGGCTCGGGTAGGTGCTCTTGCCTCCAATCTCATAGCTGCATCAGTACTCCCTCTTTGACTTCCACTCACATTCCTGATGTTTCTAGGTGATCTTACCTTAGCCATCGTGTTACTCGATCTCACATTCTGAACATTTTCTTCTTCACCTAACTTTGGACAATCTCTAATAAAGTGATCTCGTGATCCACACTTATAACAAACTCTATTATTATACTTGCTCAGCATTCTCCCACATGTCGACTTCCACACTGTCTGCACTCAAGTTTGTTACTTTTAGCGGTTCCAATACTTAATTCAATAGGAGCTTGAGTTCTCAAACCAACACTTAGACTTACACGATCTCTACTCGTATGTCCAAATAAAGCATTTGATCAATTACTTTCATCTCTAAATTACTTCGTCGAAGGTTGAGATGACTTACTCATTAATCTTTTTCTTTCATCACGAGCTTCAGAACCAACTTTCTTCTTTTCTTTACTGAGCTCATCGGCTTTGCAAGCTCTTTCAACTAACACAACAAGTTCACTTATGTCAAGTATCCCAACCAATAATTTATTGTCTTCATTCAGCCCTTCAATGAAGTGTTTACACATAGTAGCTTAGGTTGAAACACATTCTCTTACGTATTGACTCAGTCTCACAAATTTCAGCTCGTACTCAGTAACTGACAAATGGCCTTGTTTCAGTTTTAGAAACTCTTTACGTTTCTGATCATTGAATCGTTGACTAATATACTTCTTTCTGAATTCAACTTGAAAGAAATCCCATGTGATCCTCTCTCTCGAAACCACAGAAATCAATGTTTTCCACCAGTTATAAGCCGTATCTCTCAACGAAGAAACTACACACTTGATACATTCATCAGGGGTCAACGACATCTCATCGAATACCCGAATTGCATTCTTAAGCCAAAACACGACATCGCTCAGCATCGTCATCAGCTGTGGCCCTAAACTCTTTGGTCCTATACTTATGAATCTTATCCACAAGAGGTTTATTCAATCGGATCGGATCTATCACTTATGGCATAACAGGTACTTGTGGGGGTGGAGGTTGTGGAGCAGCCGGATCCATTCAAATGAACTCTGAAAACCACTCACTCATCATTCGGAAGAAGGCTTGCTTAGCCTCTCCCCCTCACTACTATCATTCAGCCTATATGTAGCCGATGCTATCCCTTGAGCGGGAGTAGACGCAGGCGCATTACTTTCAACATCATCAGCAATTGCTCGATTGGGATCTATTTGCTATAAGAAAACACATTTATAACTGTCAAGATTCATCACACTATCGCAATTTCATAACTAGCATGTATAACTAGACTCAAACGCGCTACGTTAGTCCGAGAATCGACTAAACCGTAGATCTGATACCAATAAAATGTAACACCCCTAACCCGAAACCGTCTCCAAAATAGGGTTAAGAGGCATTACTAAACAATCGAAACATTTCACATCCATTTCATGACACAAAGTCAATCATAAATCAAATGTACTCAAAAAATGAGCATATAGTCCCTTTTCGAGGTCTTCGAGACCTTAAACACGTGCTAGAAAGAGGTTGGGACTAAACTGAACACTTACGAAAGTTTTTAGAAATTTAAACATATTTCAACACTGTAGAGGTCACACGCCCGTGCCAACCCATATATCAATAGCAACCAAAAACACATCACAATATTCATCATGCCAACCCAACTCAATCTCATTTCTAGCATACCATCTTATACCAAATTGTACAACTAAAACACATGCATAACCAAGCATGATTCATCCATAATATTACTATATCACAATAGCATCAATCCATCACTAAGCTTACTATTTTTATGATCATTTCATTTCCATCAAGCCATACCAAAACATACTTCATATACCATAATCATTCATGCATATTACCAACATTTATCTAGCCATGCCACATGGCTATTCACACATCTCAAACATGTTTCAAAACAACTAGCCTATACATGCCATATTCAAATATACACATCTTCAAAGGTACCAAGAAAGATTGTCGATAGTGTGATAGAAATGCTGAAAATCTCGGATCCGAACTAGCTTTACTGACACTGTAAAACAGAGAAACAAATCACATAGTAAGCTTTCAAAGCTTAGTAAGTTCGTAGTATAATACAACTAACTCATTGAATTACATCAATGTACAAATTGAACCATCACATAGATAATTTATCAATAATACACAAATTCAACTATATCCAATACTCACATACCATTCCATTCATCTACTTTTAATTTCACCAACCATATTGGTATCATACATAACTTGCCAACACTTAGTTAATCACCAACCATGCTATCCAACCATCACATAGATAAAGACACAACTAGGCACATTATCAATCTCAACCACATACTCAAATATCTATTCATTCAACTCTTAAATCTATCATCAACCACATAGTTCAAACATACCTTGATCAACACATAGTTACTCACCATTCATGCTACTCAATTGCTCGATATTACCTCTCGTTCAACCTTTGCTATTCCTTTGATTTATTCACTCATTTAGTGCCAATTTCATAACCGAAACATAGTCGTCATCGCAAACTTAGTGCCAATATGTTAAACCGAACTTATATCGGTATCGCACACATAGTGCCAGTTCGATAAGCCAAAGCTTCTATCTTTCGCACACACAGTGCTAATCATCTCTGTCTCGTTTCTAATTTCGCACACTTAGTGCCCTCTAATTCAATTCCACACATAGCGTTTCAAATCTCATAGTATATATATATATATTCGATTCACATCATATAGATATAGTTTACAACTAGTATTATATCCGAACATACCTCGGACGTCGAAATATCGAAACGATTGATTAATCGTGCACTTTGTCTTTTACTCGATCTCGATCCGAACCTCTCCTTTCTTGGTCTATACACATTCAAATTCAATCCATTCACTCACCAATTCATTCAATTTAGTCCACACACACTTATTTAGGGCATTTTACAAAATAGCCCTCACATTTTCACATTTTGACACTTTAGTCCCTATTTCATAAAATTATCAAATACACACAATTTCATATCACTTATGCTTAATGAAATTTTTCCCATGCTAATACAAGCCCACACATTTCATTTATTCCACAATTTAGTCCTTCAAAATATTATTATCACAATTTAGCCCTAATTAGCTAAATTCACCAAGGATTCAAGAACAAGACATGTTCATTAAACACATATCTTTCATTTAACACCAATACTCATCACAAAACTCACCATTTCATCAATGGAACATCTCATAAACATCACCAATTCCTCAAATTAAAATATGGGCTTGATAGTGGACTAAGAAACAATCTCAAAAATATAAAAATCATCAAAAACCAAAGTCAAAACATACATTAAATCAAGCCAATTGCTAGCTGAAAATCAGAAAGCTTCAACCCCTTATTCTTTCTTCAAATTTTGGCAATAACAAAGATGATAATAGCTTTTTAATTCCTTTTTTTTTATTAAAACATATATATTATCATTTATCAAGTTACAAATTTAACCTTACTAATAAACATTATAACATAAAATATAATTGGTTATAAATGTCTATCTACCATCCACTATCTTTATAATGGCTTAATAACAACATAAGGACTCCTCCTTTAAAAATCAATTCCAAATAGATACTTCAACAATCAGCACACAGCTTTTACATTTTACGCGATTAAGTCCTTTTTTCACAATTTGACACGCAGTCGATAAAATTTTCACACGAAACTTTCACACAGGCTCAATCTCACATTATAAACATCAAAAATAATTTTAAATTATTTCTTTGACCACAAATTTTGGTCTCAAAAACACAGTTCTAACTAGGGTCTAAACCGAGTTGTTACAACTCTCCCCCTTAGGGATTTTCTTTTCGGAAAATCTTACTAGTGAATAGGTGTGGATATTGTTCTCTCATAACGTTTTCAGGCTCACACGTACCCTCTTCTACTCCGTATTTGTGCACAATACTTTTACTAAAGAGATTTTCTTATTTCTCAACTCTTTGGTCTCTCATGCCAAAATTCAAATCGGTTCTTCACTATACGACAAATCTAACTGAATTTCAACCTCAGTAGGAACAATCACATGAGACGAATCAGATTTGTACCGTCAAAGCATCTACACATGAAACACATTATGAAATTTCTCTAATTCAGATGGCAACAGAAATCTATAAGCAACTGACCCAACTCGTTCAATGATTTCATACGATCCAATGAACCTCGGACTCAACTTGCCTTTTCGACCAAATCAAAATATCTTTTTCCATGAAGAAACTTTCAAAAACACTTTTTCACCGATTTCAAATTCGATATCCTTCCGTTTCAAGTCTGCATAAGACTTCTGACGATCTGAGGCTGCTTTCAAGCTATCACGAATCACTTTTACCCTCTATTCAGTCTCTTTAATTAAATCAACCTAGTAAATCTCACAATTTATGTAATATATAATTCAGCCAATCTATCAAGTGAATAATCTGTTCTCACCGAAATGAAATGAGCTGATTTCGTCAATCTGTCAACTATCACCCAGATTGCATCTTTCCTTCCCGGAGACAAAGGCAATATCGACACAAAGTCCATTGTGATTCTCTCCCATTTCCACTCCGGAATCATAATTAGTTGTAACAAACCGGACGGAACCTGATGTTCAGCTTTAACTTGCTGAAAAACTAAACATTTTGACACATAGTAGAGATATCTCTTTTCATACCATGCCACCAATAAAACTATCTCAGATCGTTATACATTTTCATACTCCCTGGATGCACAGTCTAACGACTATTATGAGCTTCATTCAAGATTAACTGAATCAACTCTGAAATCATCGGAACACAAATCTGATCTATAAATCTCAAACAATCATCACTATCAACTCAAAATTTTGAATCTGAATTCAAATCACATTGAGCTCGTTTTGCTATCATTTCACCATCACTTTTCTGGGCAATACAAATCTGACGTACAAACATCGGCCTTACTCTCAACTCGGCCAAAACTGAATCATCATCACATAGATCTATTTGAGTATTCATAGCTCGCAAGGCACATAAAGACTTTTGACTCAAGGTATCGGCAACAACATTAGCTTTGCCCGGATGATAATCAATCACAAGTTCATAATCTTTCAACAATTCTAACCATCTTCTCTGACACAAATTCAATTCTTTCTGAGTCATCAAGTACTTCAAACTCTTGTGATCTGTATAAATATGAAATTTCTCGCCAAATAGATAGTGATGCCAAATTTTCAATGCAAACACAATCGCTGCTAATTCAAGGTCATGCATCAGATAGTTCTTTTCATGTGGCTTTAATTGCCTCGAAGCATAAGCAATGACTTTGCCTTCTTCCATCAACACACAGCCCAAACCATTTAACAATGCATCACTATAAACTATAAATTATTTACCCAATTTAGGTTGAACTAACACAGGTGCCTCTACCAATAGTGCTTTCAACTGTTCAAAACTCTGATGGCACTTTTCTGACCACTCGAACTTAACATCTTTCTATAGCAACTTCGTCAACGGAGTCGCAATCATCGAGAAGCCTTTTACAAACCGTCTATAATATCTCGCTAGTCCCAAAAAACTGCGGACTTCAAACACATTTCTTGGAGGTTTCCATTCTAGAATTGCTGAGATTTTCTCAAATCAACTCGTATTCTCATAGCTGATACAACATGGCCGAAAAATCCAACCTCGCGCAACCAAAACTCACATTTACTAAACTTTGTATACAATTGCTTCTCACGCAGAGTCTGTAACACAATTCTCAAATGCTCGGCATGTTGTGTCTCATCAAAGGAATAAATCAGAATATCATCAATTAAAACTACAACAAAGTGATCCAAATACGGTCTGAATACCCGATTCATCAAATCCATAAACACTACAGGAGCATTCATTAAACTGAAAGGCATCACTAAGAATTCATAATGTTCATACCTCATTCTGAAAGTAGTTTTTGGCACATTGGATTCTTTAACTCTCTTTTCTGACACTTTTGTATCAATCACATATGCCAGATAGGCTTTGCAACCCTTTCTCACATAGTTCAAAGCTTTCATCGTAGATACAACAGCTAGTAACCCTTTCAAATCACTGGATTCAATTTGAACTATCTCACCGTTCTGACTTCTCAATCCAATACTCTTTCTTTTATAATTCACAATTGCATTACGCAAAGTGAGCCAATCCATACCAAGAATTATATCAAATTCATCGAATGGTAGTAACATAAAATTAGCCAGAAGGCATATATCTCGAAACATCAAAGGGTAATTCTTCCACACTTTATCCACCAAGACACACTTAACTAAGGGTTTCGATGCTCTAATCAAAAATTTAGTAGACTCAATAGTTAGACTCTTACTTGATACTACATAGGAATGAGTAGATCCTGGATCTACCAATACAATCACATCAGTATCAAATAGAGTAAAAGTACCAGTAATGACATCTAGCGATGACACTTCCTCTCGCGCACGTATAGTATAGGCTCGGGCAGGTGCTCTTGCCTCCGATCTCATAGCTGTATCAATATTCCCTCTTTGACTTCCACTTATATTCCCAACGTTTCTAGGTTGTCTACCTTTAGCCGTCGTGTTACTCGATCTCACATTTGGAACATTTTCCTCTTCACCTAACTTTGGACAATCTCTAATGAAGTGATCCCGTGATCCACACTTATAAAAAAATTCTATTGTTATACTTGCCCCAGCATTCTCCCACATGTCATCTTCCATCACTGTCTACACTCAGGTTTATTGCTTTTAGTGGTTCCAATACTTGTTTCAATTGGAGCTTGAGTTCTCAGACCAACACTTAGTCTCACACGATCTCTACTCGTATGTCCAAATGAAGCATTTGATCGATTACTTTGATCTCTAAATTTCTTCGTCGAAGGTTGAGACGACTTACTCATCAATCTTTATCTTTCACACAAGCTTCAGAACCAGCTTTCTTATTCTCTTTACTGAGCTCCTCGACTTTGCAAACTCTTTCAACTAACACAACAAATTCACTTATGTCAAGTATCCCAACCAACAATTTAATGTCTTTAGTTAGCCCTCCAATTAAGCGTTTATACATAGTAGCTTCGGTTGAAACACATTCTCTAACATATTAACTCAGTCTTACTAATTTCTGCTCGTACTCAATAACTGACAAACGGCCTTGTTTCAGTTCTTGAAACTCTTTACGTTTTGATTAATGAATCATTGACTAATATATTTCTTTTTAAATTTAACTTGAAAGAAATCCCAGGTGATCCTTTCTCTCGAAACCACAGAAATCAATGTTTTCGACCAATTATAAGCCGTATCTCTCATCAAAGAAACTACACACTTGATACATTCATCAGGGGTCAATGACATCTCATCGAACACCCAAATTGTATTCTTAAATCAAAACTCAGCATCTCTCAGCATTGTCATCAGTTGTGGCCCTAAACTCTTCGACCCGTACTTACGAATCTTATCCATAGGAAGTTTATTCAATTGAATTAGATCTATCACTTGTGGCACAACATGTACTTGTGGGGGTAGAGGTTATAGAGCAGCTGAATTCGTTCGAATGAACTATGAAAACCACTTACTCATCATTCGAAGAAGGCTTGCTTAGCCTCTCCTCCCTCACTACTATCATTTAGCCTTGATGTGGCAGGCGCTATCCCTTGAGCGGGAGCAAGCGTAGGTGCGTTACTCTCAACATCATCAGCAGCTGCTCGATCGGGATCCATTTGCTATAATAAAACACATTTATAACTGTCAGGATTCATCACATTATAGTAATTTCATATATGGCATGTATAGCTAGACTCATACGTACTATGTTAGTTTGAGAATCGACTAAATCGTAGCTCTGATACCAATAAAATTTAACACCCCTATCCCAAAACCGTCACCAGAGTAGGGTTAAGAGGCATTACCGAACAATCAAAACATTTCACATCCATTTCATGACACAAAGTCAATCATCAATCAAACATACTAAAAAATGAGCATATAGTCCCTTTTCGAGGTCTTCGAAACCTTAAACACGTGTTAGAAATAGCTTGGGACTGAACCGAACACTTACGAAAGTTTTTAGAAATTTAAACATATTTCAACACTGCAGAGGTCACACACCCGTGCAGTCAGGGCGTGTGCCTACCACGGCTACCAGACACACCCATATCTCAGGGCCGTGCGAAAATAGGGCATATATACTGACTTGTTCCCAGGGCCACTAGGCATGCCCGTGTGCCATGGCCGTGTGAAATTAAGCTAGCTACTAACTTGGTCACACGGCCACCAGGCACTCTTGTGTACCACGACCATTGTAACACCCTAAAATTCGAGTATTAATTTTTATTGCATGTTTTTATGCTTAGATTATGAAGGAAAATTTTCTTACTTCTTTTTCGTGTTTATTATAGTCCTGAAGAAGAGTATAGAATTATTCGGGAATGGAATAATTTTTAGTTTTGAGAATTTAATGAAGTGGATTAAGTGACATTGATACTTAAGTTAATTTAAGAGTCAAAGTGTAGCATAAGATGAGTAAATGGTAAGGTGGTGTTGGCGCATGAGTTGTGGCATGAGGGAGTGGTTCAATCCCTTGGTTAGCATCTAGATAATTTTTCTTTTGCACAAGTATAGCAAGTGTCGGCCAAGCAATATATATGGTAAGGTTGGACTTTTCATTTTTGGTAAGTAGACTAAAGGAATAAGGTAATTGTTAACTTATGGTAGGAATCAAGAAATTTTGTAAAGATAAGGGACATTAGGCATGTATCAAGGAAAAGGTTTTGAAATTATTTCATGGTCATTTGACCAATGAATTTGGACGGCATTGTGGCTAGGGGAGGTTGGCCGAATATGTTAGTAGCTTGACTAGGATTAGGAATTAGTTTTTGGTCATTCTTAGCTTTTTGTGCAAGTTTTGCAACTCTTTCTCAACCTTTCTCTCTTGGCTGAATTTGAGCTTTTGGTAAGCCTTAATCTTTTGACCATTTGGTCATTTTTGCCTATCACTTTAGTATTCTTTGTATGCCTTTTCTCATAGTGCCGAAATTACCAATACCAAAAAGCCATTCCTTTTCTTTCTTCTCCCCATTGTCGAATATACATTACTCCTAAACTCATTTTTTGTCTTTCTCTTTTCTTCTCTTTGAAAACCGAATCCTCATCATCATCTTTTTCTTCCATATTTTATTTCTTTCTTTTATTTCTTTTCAATCAATACTTTCTCCAATAATTTCTCTCATGGCCGAATGTTAGTGTGCCCATAGCCGAACCATTTTCTCTTTTCTTTGGTTATACATAGCCGAATTCTCCATCATATCTAGACATCCTTCTCAATCCTTTCTTTTCAATCGTGTACAATAGGTAAGAGTTCTTTTTAGTTTATGTTAGTTAATAGTTGTTTTGGCCGAATCTTGATGGTGGTAAGAAGGATCTCTTGGATCGAAATAATCATTTTTTCTATTAACTTTTCTTTGTTATATTTTAATGCGATAGTAGAAGATCAGAACTTAGGTGTTCGTGAGTATCATAGAATGTTGAAATCGATTTAAGGTGTTAAGGGAACATTTTTGGTCGATTCTCATATTGTGGAGCAAGGATCTTTGTGGTAAGGAAATCTCACCCTTAAAACCTTTAGTATTATTTTTGATATATTATTAGGTTGGATTAATGATCTTTTGTCATTGAAGACATTCAAAATAGGGAAGAAAAGGGCGGTGTATAGTGTTCGGAAGAAGGGAGGTCCTGTTAATCCCCCTAAGTATAAGCAAAGGGCTATTTCGGGAATCCGAGATTTTCCACCGGGTTGTGGATGCTCATTCGAGGAGAATCAATTGTTTGAAGTTGTTTGTACTCCCGAACCTTTGTTTGTTCGTGGACTTTCATCGGTTAGCGAACCATCAATCGAGGAGAAACCGCAAGTAGAAGTAGTACGAAATTCGAGGGTAAAAGTTTAGATCTTATTCTAAGATTAGTTTTGTTAGTAAATTATAGCGTTTTAATTTATCGTGATGCGTGTAAGTATCGACGAGCGGGAAAGTCTAGTTCTCACTATAACCAGGTGTGTAACTTCACACTCATTCTCGGGTTAGATATCACTCCGTAAGTATTGTGATAAAATCGTAAAAATAGCAAAATCAAAAAAATACGTAGTAATTCATACTCTTGCGTAAATGCATGAAAACGGTTAAAACTGAGAAATCTGCGAAAGACTACTAGATCGATAAATTAGACCGAAAGATTGCTAGTTTGTTAAATTGGGCTAAAAAAACAATTATATTGTTAAAATGGGCCAAAAATATTCTAGTTCGTTATATGGGCGAAAAATATTCTAGTTCGATATATGGGCCAAAAATATTCTAGTTCGATATATGTACCAAAGTTCGCTAAATTGCTAAATGGGCAAAGTACTAATTTGTTTTATGGGCCCAAATGAAATGCTTAATTATAGACCCATTTATATTATGGATTATTTGATAAATTATTATATGGCTATATTTTGTTATGCACACATGATTGCATGGGGCGGGGTATTTGATGAAGAGAAGAATGGCCTGTTGCCAAAAATCTAGTTCGATGGCTCGCCACAAATTATTTTGGCTTAATGCTCTAGTTAGTGGCTCGCCACAAATTATTTTGGCTTAATGACTATGTCAAATTACTTAATGCCTCTAGTTTGACTATGTCACAATCTAGTTTGATAGTGCACAACAAAATTATTTTAAAGGCTTAATTCCTACGATTGGTGTGTTTTGCGGGGTGGGTTGACTTGATCCCCACAGGTGTGTTGGTTGGTGCAGGGGTGTGTAGCGGATGGATATTAGGCTTGGTTGGGAAAGTCATTTTTCATGCATTTCTATTTATTTTACTTTATATTGTTAAAATGAAATTGGGCTCAAGCCCAAGTTAATGTCTCGATGATCTGGCCCAATAATGGTGGTAAGTGAGTTGCACACTGAGTTCTTAGTAACTCACCCTTTTTATTATCCATCTCGTAATGGCAATTGATGTGGACTTGGTAGGGATGACTTGGTGGAGGCCATACTACGAGCATGGGTTTATAAACTATGAACTTTATTTAAATTACTTATTTTAATTACTATTTTGGGTTTGATGTAATAAGGCATCTAATTATGTTTTTATGGATTTTCATGTGTGGATGGATTTAATTACATTTTAAGACTTTTGCTTTGGGCTTTTGTTTAATCTATAAAGTTTTCTTAAAATATTGAGTTTTATAACAATTTGGTCACCTTAATTATTTCTTTTAAATTTCTTTCAATTCTTTTTAAATTACTTTAAGGTTTTTGATAAATATATTCTAAATGATAAGATTTCAAATAAAGTATTTTCTTAATCTATAAATTTTAAATTTTTGGTATTAGTTTTATTAAACTTTATTTTCAAAAGGTGTTGAAGTATTATTTTACTTTAAGCATTAGAAAATTAAATGGATGTTCGATCGGTGTGACAAACTAAATCTCGTCTTAACGCATAGACCTGGTTTGGGTGTTACATTTAATGGTATCAGAGCCAGTTTCAAAACTCGGTTGTGGTTTGGGTTCAACAACGATATTTATTTGAGAAACAATTCAAATTTCTAGACTTTTGATTTAAAGGTAGAATGGCACCATGAGCATCCCGCACCAAGTCAAGTAAGTCTCTGTATATTGATTGTTTATTATTATTGTGGTATGATCATAGAAACACTCTAGAACTTCTAGTTTTAGGTGTTAAAACCGTAGAGATTGAGACAATAAGGATATGATTGCGAAAACAACTCTATCTCTTTCATATCATAAAATATCGTTAATAAACATCGAAATAGTATTACGATTCATAAAACTCTTAATCGATTAAATCAAAATAGTCATTATGAGCACTAGAGGACGTGGTCGTGGACGCGTAGAGCGTGGCGTGGTAGAGGCCAAGGTGTCGTGATCAAGCACCAAATCATATGCGGAAATGGATGCACTGCGCCACTCGAGAGTAAGACAGATCACATGATCATATGGAAGAAGATAATGCTTCGACACAAGCAATGTCATGAGTCCTAGAAAGGGTCGCGAACTAGAATTGGGCCAACAACTCGTGGGTCAATTTTAGAATGACTCAAGTCAAATAATGCGTAAGTTTTTAGAGGAGTTTCCGGTGTAGCTCCGAATGTGGCTGAATATTGGCTTGAAGCTGTGGAGCGAATTATGGATGATATGGAATGCACTGTTGAGCAGAAACTGAAAGGAGTTGTGTCCTTGCTTAGAGACGACGCGTATCAATGGTGGCTTACTGTTTGAGAAGGCACCGAAGCTGCACTGATTACTTAGGAATTCTTTAAAGCTGCCTTCCAAGGGAAATATGTTGGAATGAGTTATGTAGACGCCCGAAGGAAGGAATTTATGAATCTTGTCCAAGGGAGTAAGACAGTGGCAGCGTATGAAGCTGAGTTTTTACGTTTGAGTCGATATGCTCGGACAATAGTATCAATAGATCATGAACGTTGTGTGCGTTTTGAGGATGGGCTTAATGATGATTTGAGGGTTCTGATTGCCCCACAACAAGTTAGAACTTTTTCCACGCTTGTAGAGAAGGCCAAGATAGCCGAAGAGGCTAAGAACTCAGAATGTCAGAATCGGGAAAGATTTAGAAATAAGAGAGAGACACAGCAATCGGGTTCTTTAAAGAGATTTCAAAATAGGCCTCGGAATGATGAACCAGTTTAAGGTAGAGCACCAGTAACTAATAATCAAGTTCGGGATTGTGCTGAATGTGGAAAAAGGCATTTTGGTGAATGCTGGAGGAAAACTGGCGCTTGTTACAAATGCGGTTCAATGGATCACCAAGATAGAAATTGCCCTCGACGTATGGATACAACTCAAGAAGTTCAGATCATCGATGCACAACCGGTCGAGGTACTCGGCAGCCGAGAGGTCGTGGACCGTGTCGTGGTGGTAATGGGGTTGGACGTGGTCAAGGCGCAATGGTCGAGGTAATGGTCCTAGAGGTAACACGGATGCAAGATGCCTGTGGTTGGTATATGCAGTCAGACGCCGCGAGGATGGCAATGCACCTGATGTCATAACTGGTACGTTCTTCATCTTTGATGTACCTGTTATTGCCTTGATAGATATTGGTTCTACCCACTCGTATGTTGCTAGCACCATATCTGGAAAGTTGAATTTAGAATCTAAAATTTTCGATAGTGAAATAAAGGTGATTAGTCCTTTAGGACAGTCGGTGTTGGTAAATAAACTATTTAGAGACGTGCCCTTAGAAATTCAAGGAGAAATATTTCTGGCGAATTTGATGGAATTGCCTTTCGGTGAGTTCGATATCATTTTGGGCATGGATTGGTTGGTCAAGCACCAGGCGCAATTGGATTGTGCTGAAAAGCGGATGTCAATAAGAACTGTGGAGGATAAGGAGATAGTTATGATAGGCGAGCGAAGAAATTACTTGGCAAACGTGGTATCTGCGTTAAAGGTAGAAAAGTTGGTGCGAAAAGGGTATGGAGCAATTCTAGCTTTTATTAGTGCTTTAAATGCCAAAGAGTTATTGGTAGAAGATGTGAGAACTATAAAGGAATTTCCAGATGTATTTCCCAAAGAACTTCCTGGTATAGCTCCAGATCGGGAAGTGGAATTTGGTATTGAGCTTTTGCCCAAAACGACTCCAGTTATTGCTCCTTATAGAATGGCACCGAAGGAGTTGACGGAGCTTAAAGCTCAAATTCAAGAATTGTTGGATCGAGGTTTTATTCGACCGAGTGTGTCTCCGTGGGGAGCACCGATTTTGTTTGTTAAGAAGAAAGATGGGTCGATGCGTATGTGTATTGATTACAGGCAATTGAATAAGCTGACGATCAAAAATAGGTATCCTCTGCCAAGAATTGATGACCTGTTTGATCAATTGAAGGGAGCTTCAGTATTCTCCAAAATTGATTTGAGGTCGGGTTATCACCAGCTTAAGGTGAAAGAAGCGGATATTCACAAAACGGCATTTCGAACTCGTTATGGACACTATGAGTTTTTGGTGATGCCGTTTGGGTTGACCAATACACTAGCTGCATTTATGGATATGATGAACCGGGTCTTTCAACCATTTTTAGACCGGTTTGTAGTAGTATTCATAGATGACATTTTGGTATATTCAAGGAGTGAAGAAGAGCATGACTCACATTTGCGAATTGTATTGCAGTTGCTTTGAGATAATCAACTGTATGCCAAATTCAGTAAATGTGAATTACGTTAAGGAGGTGACTTTCTTGGGTCATGTGGTATCGGTCGAAGGAATAAGGGTGGATCCTCGAAGATTGAGGCGGTATTGGATTGGAAACCACCAAAGTCGATGGTGAGATTCGCAGTTTCTTGGGTTTGGCTGGTTACTATAGACGCTTTGTTGAGGGGTTTTCATTGATTACTGCACCCCTAACTAAGCTTTTGCGAAAGGGAGTACCGTTTATATGGACTGATAAGCAACAAGAAAGTTTTGAGAAATTGAAGAAGATTTTGACTAAGCTCAAAGATCGATTCAACCCGAGGCTAGAAAGGAGTTTGATTTATTATGATGCGTCACATACGGGTTTAGGCTGCGTATTGATGCAAAATAGGAAAGTGGTGGCTTATGCTTCTCGTCAGCTGAGACCACACGAAGTAAACTACCCTACTCATGATTTGGAGTTAGCAGCGGTAGTGTTTGCTTTAAAGATTTGGAGGCATTATCTTTATGGTGAAAAGTCTATCATCTATACGGATCACAAGAGTCTTAAGTATCTTCTTACTCAGAAGGAATTAAACTTGAGACAACGAAGATGGGTGGAGCTGTTAAAGGACTATGATTTCTCAATCGAGTATCATCCGGGAAAGGCTAATATGGTAGCAGATGCGTTAAGTCGTAAGGTGGTAACTGAATTGAGAGCAATGTTTACCCATTTGAGTTTGTATGAGGATGGTAGTCTGTTAGCAAAACTTCAGGTGAAGCCTTTGTGGTTAGAACAAATTAAGGAAAAGCAAATATTAGACAAAAAGTTGGGACCTTTACTTCAGCAAGTTGAAAATGGTGAAATAGAGGATTTTAGAATAAACACGGAAGGTGTGTTGTGCTTTCGTGGAAGAGTTTGTATGCCTAAGGACTTAGATCTAAGGCAAATGATTCTACGGGAGGCGCATAGTAGCCCTTATGCTATGCACCCCGGAGGAAATAAGATGTATCGGGATCTTCGTGAACAGTATTGGTGGCCAGAGTTGAAGCGTGAAATTTTAGAGTTTGTGGGAAAATGTTTAACTTCTCAGCAAGTGAAGACGGAGCATCAATTGTCGTCAGGTTTATTACAGTCGGTAAAGATTCCTCTTTGGAAATGGGAGCAGATAACAATGGATTTTGTTAGTGGGTTACCTTTAACACCTACTAAGAAAAATTTTGTTTGGGTAATTGTTGATCGTTTGGCGAAGACTGCTCATTTCCTACCAGTTCGTATGGATTACTCGTTACAGAAGTTGGCGAAGCTATATATATCTGAAATTGTGAGGTTGCATGGGGTACCCGTATCTATTATATCAGATAGGGATCCTAGGTTTACATCACGGTTTTGGAAAGCTTTGCATGAAGCTCGGGAACAAAGCTAAACTTTAGTCTGAGATTTCATCCTCGGTCGGATGGTCATCGGAGAGAGTGATTGATTCTAGAAGACATGTTAAGGGTTGTGTGATTGACTTCAAAGGTAGTTGGGAGGATTTTCATCGCTATGGTAATTTGTGTATAACAATGACTATCGCCTAGCATTCAGATGGCACCTTACGAGGCATTGTATGGTCGTAGGTGTCGTTCTCCTATTTGTTGGACTGAGTTGGGCGAACGGCAGATGTTAGGTCCTGAGATGATTTCTGAAACGGAAGAGAAAGTAAAGGTTATTCGAGCACGGTTAAAGGAAGCTTCGGATAGACAAAAGTCGTATGCAGATCTGAAGCGTAGGGATATCGAGTATGCTGTGGGGGATCAAGTTTTCTTGAAGGTCTCACCTTGGAAAAAGATTTTCAGGTTTGGAAAGAAGGGCAAGTTAAGTCCTAGGTACATTGGACCATATCGTGCGATGAAGCGTGTTGGTCCAGTGGCTTATCAGATTGAGTTACCTTCGGAATTGAGTCAAATGCATAATGTTTTTCATGTTTCCATGCTGAGGCATTATAGATCGGATCCTTCGCACATAGTACCGGTAGAAGAATTGGAGTTGAATTCAGACTTGTCTTTTGAGGAGGAACCAGTGGAAATCTTAGACCGAGATGCTAAGGTGCTAAGAAAGAAAATCGTGCCGTTGGTCAAAGTTTTATGGCGTAATCACAGAGCGGAGGAAGCTACGTGGGAGCCTGAGGATGCAATTCGGCAACAATACCCTCACCTCTTTCAACCAGGTAAATTTCGAGGACGAAATTTTCTTTAAGGAGGGTAGAGTTGCAACACCCTAAAATTCAAGTATCGATTTTTATTGCATGTTTTGATGCTTAGATTATGAAGGAAAATTTTCTTACTTTTTTCGTGTTTATTATAGTCCCGAAGAAGAGTATAGAATTATTCAGAATGGAATAATTTTAGTTTTGAGAATTTAATGAAGTGGATTAAGTGACATTGATACTTAAGTTAATTTAAGTGTCAAAGTGTAGCATAAGATGAGTAAATGGTAAGGTGGTGTTGGCGCATGAGTTGTGGCATGAGGGAGTGGTTGAATCCTTGGTTAGCATCTAGATAATTTTTATTTTGTACAAGTATAGCAAGTGTCGCCAAGCAATATATATGGTAAGGTTGGACTTTTCATTTTTGGTAAGTAAACTAAAGGAATAAGGTAATTGTTAACTTATGGTAGGGAATCAAGAAATTTTGTAAAGATAAGGGACATTAGGCATGTATCAAGGAAAAGGTTTTGAAATTATTTCATGGTCATTTGACCAATGAATTTGACGACATTGTGGCTAGGGGAGGTTGGTAGAATATGTTAGTAGCTTGGCTAGGATTAGGAATTAGTTTTTGGTCATTCTTAGCTTTTTGTGCAAGTTTTGCAACTCTTTCTCAACCTTTCTCTCTTGGCGAATTTGAGCTTTTGGTAAGCCTTAATCTTTTGACCATTTGGTCATTTTGCCTATCATTTTAGTATTCTTTGTATGCCTTTTCTCATAGTGCCGAAATTACCAATACCAAAAGCCATTCCTTTTCTTTCTTCTCCCATCTTAGAATATACATTGCTCCTAAACTCATTTTTGTCTTTCTCTTTTCTTCTCTTTGAAAACCGAATCCTCATCATCATCTTTTTCTTCCATCTTTTATTTTTTTCTTTTATTTCTTTTCAATCAATACTTTCTCCAATAATTTCTCTCATGGCCGAATGTTAGTGTGCCCATAGCCAGAACCATTTCTCTTTTCTTTGGTTATACATAGTCAATTCTCCATCATATCTAGACATCCTTCTCAATCCTTTCTTTTCAATTGTGGACAATAGGTAAGAGTTCTTTTTAGTTTATGTTAGTTAATAGTTGTTTTGGCGAATCTTGATGGTGGTAAGAAGGATCTCTTGGATCAAAATAATCATTTTTTCTATTAACTTTTCTTTGTTATATTTTAATGCGATAGTAGAAGATCGGAACTCAAGTGTTCGTGAGTATCATAGAACGTTGAAATCGATTTAAGGTGTTAAGGGAACGTTTTTGGTCGATTCTCATATTGTGGAGCAAGGATCTTTGTGGTAAGGAAATCTCACCCTTAAAACCTTTAGTATTATTTTTGATATATTATTAGGTTGGATTAATGATCTTTTGTCATTGAAGACATTCAAAATAGGGAAGAAAAGGGCGGTGTATAGTGTTCGGAAGAAGGGAGGTTCCGTTAATCCCCCTAAGTATAAGCAAAGGGCTATTTTGGGAATCCGAGATTTTCCACCGGGTTGTGGACGCTCATCCGAGGAGAATCAATTGTTTGAAGTTGTTCATACTCCCGAACCTTTGTTTGTTCGTGGACTTTCATCGGTTAGCGAACCATCAATCGGGAGAAACCGCAAGTAGTAAGTAGTCTGAAATTCGAGGGTAAAAGTTTAGATCTTATTCTAAGATTGGTTTTGTTAGTAAATTATAGCGTTTTAATTTATCGTGATGCGATAGGTATCGACAAGTGGGAAAGTCTAGTTCTCACTATAACCGGTGTGTAACTTCACACTCATTCTCGGGTTAGATATCACTCCTTAAGTATTGTGATAAAATCGTAAAATAGCAAAATCGTAGTAATTCATAATTCATCTTGCGTAAATGCATCAAAACAGTTAAAATCGAGAAATCTGCGAAAAGCGCTAGATCGATAAATTGGGCGAAAGATTGCTAGTTTGTTAAATTGGGAAAAAAAAAGCAGTTAGATTATTAAAATGGGCCAAAAATATTCTAGTTCGTTATATGGGCGAAAAATATTCTAGTTCGATATATGGGCCAAAAATATTCTAGTTTGATATATGTACCAAAGTTCGCTAAATTGCTAAATGGGCAAAGTACTAATTTGTTTTATAGGCCCAAATGAAATGCTTAATTATAGACCCATTTATACTATGGATTATTTGATAAATTATTATATGGCTATATTTTGTTATGCACATGATTGCATGGGGAGGGTATTTGATGAAGAGAAGAATGGCTGCTGCCAAAATCTAGTTCGGTGGCTCTCGCCACAAATTATTTTGGCTTAATGCCTCTAGTTCGGTGGCTCGCCACAAATTATTTTGGCTTAATGCCTCTAGTTCGGTGACTATGTCACAATCTAGTTGATAGTGCACTACAAAATTATTTTAAAGGCTTAATGCCTACGATTGGTGTGTTTGGCGGGGTGGGTTGACTTGATCCCCACAAGTGTGTTGGTTGGTACGGGGTGTGTAGCGGATGGATATTAGGCTTGGTTGGGAAAGTCATTTTCATGCATTTCTATTTATTTTACTTTATATTGTTAAAATGAAATTAGGCTCAAGCCCAAGTTAATGTCTCGATGATCCGCCCAATAATGGTGGTAAGTGAGTTGCACACTCGAGTTCTTAGTAACTCACCCTATTTTATTATCCATCTCGGTAATGGCAATTGATGTGGACTTGGTAGGGATGACTTGGTGGAGGCCATACTACGAGTATGGGTTTATAAACTATGAACTTTATTTAAATTACTTATTTTAATTACTATTTTGGGTTTGATGTAATAAGGCCTCTAATTATGTTTTTATGGATTTTATGTGTTGATGGATTTAATTTTGTTTTAAGACTTTTGCTTTGGGCTTTTGTTTAATCTATAAAGTTTTCTTAAAAATATTGAGTTTTATAACAATTTGGTCACCTTAATTATTTCTTTTAAATTTCTTTCAATTCTTTTTAAATTACTTTAAGGTTTTTGATAAATATATTCTAAATGATAAGATTTCAAATAAAGTATTTTCTTAATCTACAAATTTTAAATCTTTGGTCTTAGTTTTATTAAACTTTATTTCCAAAAGGTGTTGAAGTATTATTTTACTTTAAACATTAGAAAATTAAATGGATGTTCGATCGGTGTGACAAACCAAATCTCGTCTTAACGCATAGATCTAGTTTGGGGTGTTACATTTAATGGTATCAGAGCCAGTTTCAAAACTCGACTGTGGTTTGGGTTCAACAACGATATTTGTTTGAGAAACAATTCAAATTTCTAGACTTTTGATTTAAAGGTAGTATGGCACCATGAGCATCCCGCACCAAGTCAAGTAAGTATCTGTATATTGATTGTTTATTATTATTGTGATATGATCATAGAAACACTCTAGAACTTCTAGTTTTAGGTGTTAAAAATCGTAGAGATTGAGACAATAAGGATATGATTGCGAAAACAACTCTATCTCTTTCATATCATAAAATATCGTTAATAAACACTGAAATAGTATTCTGATTCATAAAACTCTTAATCAGATTAAATCGAATTAGTCATTATGAGCACTAGAGGACGTGGTCGTGGACGCGGTAGACGTGGCCGTGGTAGAGGCCGAGGTGCTGCGACTGAAGCACCAAATCATATGCCGAAATGGATGCACCTGCGTCACTCGAGAGTGAGACGGGATCACATGATCATATGGAAGAAGATAATGCTTTGACACAAGCAATGCTGCGAGTCCTAGAAAGGGTCGCCGGAACTAGAATTGGGCCAACAACTCGTGGGTCAATTTCAGAACGACTCAAGTCAAATAATGCAGAAGTTTTTAGAGGAGTTTCCAGTGTAGCTCCAAATGTGGCTGAATATTGGCTCGAAGCTGTGGAGCGGATTATGGATGATATGGAATGCACTATTGAGCAGAAACTGAAAGGAGCTGTGTCCTTGCTTAGAGACGAGGCGTATCAATGGTGGCTTACTGTTTGAGAAGGCACCGAAGCTACACTGATTACTTGGGAATTCTTTAAAGCTGCCTTTCAAGGGAAATATGTTGGAACGAGTTATGTAGACGCCCGAAGGAAGGAATTTCTGAATCTTGTCCAAGGGAGTAAGACAGTGGCAGCGTATGAAGCTGAGTTTTTACGTTTGAGTCGCTATCCTCGGACAATAGTATCAACAGATCATGAACGTTGTGTGCGTTTCGAGGATGGGCTTAATGATGAGTTGAGGGTTCTGATTGCCCCACAACAAGTTAGAACTTTTTCCACGCTTGTAGAGAAGGCCAAGATAGCCAAAGAGGCTAAGAACTCAGAACGTCAAAATTGGGAAAGATTTAGAAACAAGAGAGAGACACAGCAATCGGGTTCTTCAAAGAGATTTTAGAAGAGGCCTCGGAATGATGAACCAGTTCAAGGTAGAGTACTGGTAACTAATAATCAAGTTCGGGATTGTGCTGAATGTGGAAAAAGACATTTTGGTGAATGCTGGAGGAAAACTGGCGCTTGTTACAAATGCGGTTCAATGGATCACCAGTATAGGTTCAATGGAAAACTGGCGCTTGTTACAAATGCGGTTCAAGCCCAAGTTAATGTCTCGATGATCTGGCCCAATAATGGTGGTAAGTGAGTTGCACACTGAGTTCTTAGTAACTCACCCTATTTTATTATCCATCCGAGGTAATGGCAATTGATGTGGACTTGGTCCGGGGATGACTTGGTGGAGGCCATACTACGAGTATGGGTTTATAAACTATGAACTTTATTTAAATTACTTATTTTAATTACTATTTTGGGTTTGATGTAATAAGGCCTCTAATTATGTTTTTATGGATTTTTATGTGTGGATGGATTTAATTACATTTTAAGACTTTTGCTTTGGGCTTTTGTTTAATCTATAAAGTTTTCTTAAAAATATTGAGTTTTATAACAATTTGGTCACCTTAATTATTTCTTTTAAATTTCTTTCAATTCTTTTTAAATTACTTTAAGGTTTTTGATAAATATATTCTAAATGATAAGATTTCAAATAAAGTATTTTCTTAATCTACAAATTTTTAAATCTTTGGTCTTAGTTTTTATTAAACTTTATTTCCAAAAGGTGTTGAAGTATTATTTTACTTTAAACATTAGAAAATTAAATGGATGTTCGATCGGTGTGACAAACCAAATCTCGTCTTAACGCATAGACCTGGTTTGGGGTGTTACAACCATGTAACCTGCCCAGGCACACTTCGAAGTGGCCCTTAATCCACGCGGCAGAAACACACTCCCTTGTCCCTTTCCGTGTATGCAAAATAGACCGTTTGCAACGCCAATTTACCACCCACACAAGGGTCACCCCTACAAGCACAATTAAGCATCTTTCCATATATCAATAGAAACCAAAAACACATCAAAATATTCATCATGTCAACCCAACTCAATCTCATTTGTAGCATACCATCTTATACCAAATTGCACAACTAAAACACATGCATAACCAAGAATGATTCATCCACAATATTACTATATCTCAATAGCATCAATCCATCACTAAGCTTACTATTTTTATGACCATTTCATTTCCATCAAGGCATACCAAAACATACTTCATATGCCATAATCATTCATGCATATTACCAACATTTATCTAGCCACACATGGTTATTCACACATCTCAAACAAGTTTCAAAACAACTAGCCTATACATGCCATATTCAAATATACACATCTTCAAAGGTACCAAGACAGATTGTCGATAGTGTGATAGAAATGTTGACGATCCCCGGATCCGAGCTAGCATTACTGACACTGTAAAATAGAGAAATAAATCACGCAGTAAGCTTTCAATGCTTAGTAAATTCGTAGTATAATACAATTAACTCATTGTATTACGTTAATGTACAAATTGAACCATCACATAGATAATTTATCAATAATACACAAATTCAACTATATCCAATACTCATATAGCACATCTACTTTCAATTTCACCAAGCACATAGGTATCATACATACCTTTTCCAACACTTAGTTACTCACCAACCATGCTATCCAACCATCACATAAATAAAGACACAACTAGGCACATTATCAATCTCAACCACATACTCAAATATCTATTCGTTCAACTCTTAAATCTATCATCAACCACATAGGTTCAAACGTACCTTGATCAATATATAGTTACTCACCATTCATGCTACTCAATTGCTCGATATTACCTCTCGTTTAACCTTTGCTATTCCTTTGATTTATTCATACACTTAGTGCCAATTTCATAAATGAAACATAGTCATCATCGCACACTTAGTGCCAACATGTTAAACCAAATTTATATCGGTATCGCACACACAGTACCAGTTCGATAAGCTGAAGCTTCTATCTTTTCTCACACACAGTGCTAATCATCTCTGTCTCGTTTCAAATTTCACACACGTAGTGCCCTCTAATTCAATTCCGTACATAGCATTTCAAATATCATAATTATATATACATTTATTCGATTCACATCACATAGATATATTTTACAACTAGTATTATATCTGAACTTACCTCGGATGTCAAAATATCGAAACGATTGATTAATCGAGCACTTTATCTTTGCCTCGATCTCAGTCCGAACCTCTCCTTTCTTGGTCTATAAACATTCAAATTCAATCCATTCAATCACCAATTCATTCAATTTAGTCCACACATACTTAATTAGGGAATTTTACAAAATAGCCCTCACATTTTCACATTTCGACACTTTAGTCTCTATTTCATAAAATTATCAAGTACACACAATTTCATATCACATATGCTTAGTCAAATTTTTCCCATGCTAATACAAGCCCACACATTTCATTTATTCCACAATTTAGTCCTTCAAAATATTATTATCATAATTTAGCCCTAATTAGCTAAATTCACTAAGGATTCAAGAACAAAACATGTTCATTAAACACATACCATTCATTTAACACCAATACTCATCACAAAACTCACCATTTCATCAATGGAACATCTCGTAAACATCATCAATTCCTCAAATTACAACATGGGCTTGATAGTGGACTAAGAAACAATCTTAAAAACATAAAAATCATCAAAAACCAAAGTCAAAACATACCTTAAATCAAGCCAATTGCTAGCCGAAAGTCACAAAGCTTTAACCCCTTATTCTTTCTTCAACTTTCGGCAATAACAAAGATGATAATAACTTTTTAATTCCTTTTTGTTTTATTAAAAGATATATATTTTCATTTATCAAGTTACAAATTTAACTTTACTAATAAACATTATAACATATAATATAATTGGTCATAAATGTCCATCTACCATCCACTATCTTTATAATGGCTTAATAACAACATAAGGACTCCTCCTTTAAAAATCCATGCCAAATAGGTACCTTAACAATCAGCACGCAGCTTTTACATTTAACGCGATTAAGTCTTTTTTCACATTTTGACACGGAGTCGATAAAATTTTCACATGAAACCTTCACACAGGCTCAATCACACATTATAAACATCAAAAATAATTTTAAATTATTTCTCTGACCTCAGATTTGTGGGCTTAAAACTACTGTTCCGACTAGGGTCTAAACTGGGCTGTTACACGGACCGTCGCAGATGGAATCTGCCTATGCCTTTGGGAACACAATAAAATAATGTAGATAAATTGCTAATACTTCTTCCATTCAGAATGTCCCACCCCATGCAATAGAATATGGCATGCTCAAAATAGATCAAAATAATAAAATTTAATATGCTTTTAACATATCAACTCAGTAGTAAAAGGCAAGCTTGTTATGTGTTCTATTTAACGGTAACATAAGCCATGTTATACGTTCAATCACAAATACATATACTATAGAAACTTATATTATTTCAGTCAATAATATCATGGATTCTAATTACAATTCATATTATTAGGGACTTAATTGAATAAAATAAAACACTAAAAATATCGGGAACCATTCAGGGACTAAACTTAACAAATGTGGGAGTAAAAACTATAAAATATGAAAAACAAGAGACATACGGCCGTGTGACCAGGCTATGTGGGATTCTATAGACCATGTGGAGGGGTTACACGACCGTGTGGCCAGACATTGTAATAGATTGTGGTAGTGTGGTAATTGCAAAATCATGATAAGGGGAGACACGATCGTGTGATAGGCCGTATGGATGGTTATGGGTCGTGTGGGCAACTATCCTAGGGTTCTATGGGGGTATGGCTGTGTGAGGGGTCGTGTAGTCCACACACCCGTGTAGTAGATGGTGTGGTCCTATCCTAGGCATGATTCTGCCCCGGTTTACTTATAAAAGAACACACACGTTTCACCACGAATTCACCTAAATCTGATGTTTCAACAACAAATATACACAATTAATGATTGTTATCAAGATTTGGCAAAATCTGAAGAAATTAATTAATATTAGATAAAAAAATTAACATGGGATAATCATATTACGGTAGTTTGAGATCTAATCATTGAAACTAATGCACTTACCAATTTTTGGAAGTTATTTTACAATAATCTAAATACTGGTAGAAATCAACGGACGGGGGAACGATTTGATTCACTAGAGCAAAGTAATTATCAACAATTAGGATGAAAATATGGTGTAAAGAAAAGGGAAAGAAAGAAAAGAGAATAAATAGAAAGATAGAGAGCAAATTCTATTAGGATTTGAAAAGGGGCAATATGAAAATCTAATTAGGAAAAGAAAAGAAAAAGATGGTGGAATTCTAATCTATTAGAATTTTGAGGAAGGAAAGATATGAATTCTAATTAGGAAAGAATTTGTTAAATTTCTAGGGTTTGTGAACCCTATATTGCAATTTTCCCAATATTTTGTTAAAAATTGAAATTAAAATGAAAGGGGAGAAGGAGGAACCTTGTACTCGGGTTCTCAAGGGGGAACTAATGCCTTAACCATTGGGCTACTATCTGTATCTTGTTTATTTTTTACTCTTAATCATATTTATGTGTTTTGAGGTGTTTTTGGCAAAATTATGAGATAAAAAAGGAAGGAAATGGATCAAACTCGGGTGCCCATGGGAGGATACTAGTGTGTTAACCATTAGGCCTAAGGCCTATTTCTTACTTAATTTTGACACTTAATTGTACATATTGTTTATTTTTTAAGAGATTTTTCAAATTTCTAAAATAAAAGGGGAAGGAGAGACTCGAATCTAGGACCTCCAAAAGGGTTCTAGCGTGTTAACCATTAGGCCTAAGTCTATTTCTTGTTCAGCTTTTATGCCCAATAGTATTTACTTTAGTGTGGTTTTTATCCTAGTTGCTGAAAATAAAAGGAAGAGAAATGGAGGGAAAGGACTCAACTTACATATTATTTATTAGTTTACACATGATCACATATATCACCATAACTTTAACCCTTCTTCACTTCAGTCCTCTTTCCACTTTATACAATGTCATAACATACTTTATTAACTTTATGATTTAGTCCTTTTTCCACTTATTATTGTAAATTACCATAATTTTATAACTTAAACTAAAATTTGTATCATCAGCCCTACTTTCCTCTAATAATACTATACATAACATTATTAAAGTAGTAAATAAGATACTTAATTGACATAATTTCTAATTAACATAACTTGAACATAATTAAATTCTTTAAAGTACTTACTCTTAAAACTTAGGATGGGGGTTTAGGTTAGGAGAAGGAAGAAGAAGACAGTGGAAACTCCTAGTGGGAAACTAATTTCCCAATAATTGGTCAATTTGCCCTTTTTGGTCACTCTCTATTTCTCTTATTTTCCAATTAGGTGCTAACACACTATTTTCAAATTAAACCTCATAATAAATTTCATTTTAGATTAATTAATAAAATAAAATTTTATTATATTATTTTAATTCTTTAATTAATTATTTAAAGCAAAATTTAAGGATTAAATCATTATTTTAGTAAAATATTTTAGTAAAACCTTTTTTTTTTTGTAAACTCGAGGGTGAAATTATAGAATTATCACACTAAGGCTTAATTATGCAAACTTTCAAGTCATTTCATAGCATTTAGGGACTCCAATTACAAAGCATAAAAATCAAGACTTAATTGCAAAGATAACAAAACATGCCCAACCTACATATGATACATTTCCACGACAACCTGAAGACTGAGACAGTACATGTTGTACCACACAACTTGACTCATCTCAAAAATGGACCTTCTAAAGTACATGATAGAGTCGACTTCTCTAAATGGAAGGATGGCCCGATGGCAAATTCTGCTTTCTGAATTTGATATAGTCTATATGAACCAGAAGGCAGTAAAAGTGACTGCAATAGCAGATTTTCTAGGTAGTAGAGCTCTAGAAGAATACGAGCCTTTGAACTTCGATTTCCCAAATGAAGATCTGATGTATGTTGCGACTACTGAAGAAAGTGCTCAAGAAGAACATCCTTGGAAACTAAATTTTGATGGGGCTTTGTAACACCCTGAATTTGGGCCTAGAATAAGTGGGTTCGTGTGTCGAGAGAATGGATTTTATCGTAAAAAAATATTATTATTGCATGTTTAGTTTAATTTTTAGGAGATTTAGGAAGGGTTGGTAGTGTTGGAAAAGTCCTAGGCTCGATCTAGGGCTTTAGCAAAAATGTTGTTTTTTTTTAGGGAGGTTGGTGGTAGTCATAAGGCATTTAAAATATTGTTGGGTTAAAACATATCACAAAGAAGTAGGTTGTCTGGTGGCTTGGGGTGCTTGGAATAAGCTGGTCGTTAGAGGTTCAAGTCTTGGACTTGGCAAAAGAACTTTTTATTGCGCATAAGTGGTATGAAGGCCAGAGTTTAGGCCTTATAAATAGTTGGGACTATTTTATGACACAAGGAAACGCTTGGCTCAGTGGCAAAGGCGTTAGGAGTAGTAGGGGGAGCAGGGTTCTAGTCGCGGCGTGCGCATGTTATGTTTTTTTTAAAGTAAACTTGGAGTGCGACAGAAGGTTTATAATTAATTAGGTAGGAAATATAACACAAATAAAATACGGCGTAGTGGTAAGCGGCGTGGACCATCATCAAGAGGTCGGAGGTTCGAATCTGGATGTTGGCTAATATTTTTAGATTCCTTTAGATGATTCGGTCGCTGGAAAATATGCTTTAAAATAAGTCGAGAATGGAACATGTCACAAGCAAAGTTGTGGTGCAGTGACAGGAAGCGTGTTGTGGCTCTTTCAGGTCGCGGGTTCGATTTGCCTTGTCCACATTAACTTGTTATTTTGCTGCAGGCATGTGTAAATTGGTCACTGGAAAGTATACCTTAAAATAATTGAGAATGGAATATATCATAAGAACGGTTGTGGTACAGTGGCAGGGGGCGTGTGTTGGTGCTTGGAGGGCTTGGGTTCGAGTTGCCTTGTGCACATTAACTTGTTATTTTGCTGCTGGCGTGGGGAAAGTATTTGAATGTAATTCAAATTGAATTTTTGGCTAAATAAAGGAATTTAATTGGTGATAAGTTTGAGTCGATTAGGGAGTGTAGATTTATTTATTTATTTATTTGTTTATTTATTTATTTATTTTAGTATAAATATGGGTGCCGAAATTCTCTTTAAATAGAGAGGGGATATCTCTTCAATTTCGGCATTTGAACCCCATTCTCTCAATCTTTTCTCTCCGCTCATTCTACAAGCCAAAACCCTAGTTGCTTTACGTAATTTTTTCTTTTGAATTCTTTGAAGTCGAAACCTTTTATTTCATTCTCTTCTCCATTCTTTTCTCTTGTGCCAATTTCTCCATTGTTGAAAGATGGAATCTAATCCCATTAGTATTGTTTGGCGAAACTTTGAAGGGAATTCGGATTTGGTTGTCTCGACTACAAGTAGGAGATCACTCGGATTCCAAAATCTAAGGTAAGCAAAGTGTGGATTAGGTCAAGGCCATTTATTCAAATGTTAGGATTGGATCTAACATAGTCTATGTAGGATTTCGACAAAGACCAAGGACAAGTGATAATTCGGATTTAGATCCACAAGGTAAGTGCTTAAGATATTCGGCCAAGGCCTTATTTAGTGACTTAGATCTATTTACTATTTATTCAAAAGCCGAAAACTAACCAAATCAAGTGATCTAGTGTTAGTCGATTCCAAGGGAGAAAGACTACGAAATTTCAGAATATGATTAGTAGTGAAATCGGCACCAAGGTAAGATTTAAGTTGTGATAAATCCTTCGGGATTTGATTAAGTAGCCGAATGGCTTTTTGCTAAAGTACTTAAGGTTGGCCGAATGTAAGAATTAAGGATCTAAAGCATTAGATCGGGTTTTCAGAATTTTAGTGAAAGCGTTAAGTGAACCAGGTGTGTACCCCACACTAACTCTTAATAGATTTATGGCATCAATTAATATATGTGTTTATAATAATGTGAAATATGGCTAACCATGCAATGGTACAAAGTACCCAGGTACGTTTACCTACTCCTACTATGAGTATAATATGATCTGTTATAGCATATATGTGAAACTATAAGAATGTGAATAAGGAATATGACATGGCTAATGCATATTTGTATGACATGGGGCATATGGGTGATATGTAAAGGGGAAGTGATTTGGTGGTTTTATACCACAATATCTCGAATGTGGTGACTTATGTCACGAAATCTGAATGTGGTGACTTATGTCACGAAATCGAATGTGGTGACTTATGTCACAAAATATTATCTGGTGGCTATGCCACGAAATTATAAGGCGATGAGCATGTCGTCTGCAAGTGATCGCCCGATGGTGTGTAGCGGATGGAGGGTCGACTTAGTAGTCCCCACGGTGTGATGGTTGGTACGGGTGATGTGTAGCGGATGGTTATCTAGGTTTGGGTCCGGATTGCATCATTACTTATATTTGCTATCTGTACATGTTTGAACCGATGTGCCTAAATTTATTGGGACTTAGTGTTGGTTGTTACACACTGAGTCTGTTTGACTCACCCCGTTGTGGGATTATTTTTTTAGGTGACACACAGTAATGGAGCGGGTCGGCAGGAGCTCAAGGGTGGCCATGCTTAGCTCAGAGACTACTTTATTTCTATTAGTTTTTATTATTTAAGTTTTGGATTTATTTCGGGTTTCCTTTGATGTAATAAAGCCATAAGTATTAAACAGTTTATGCATGCATTTTAATTATTTTTGTATGATACGATTTTTATTAATTTAAAGTTAAAGTCAATTTTTCTTAAATATAAATATTGAATGTTTTGGCACCTAATCAACAGTGTTTTTTAATTTTGAATCCAACCCAAATCAATGGTTCTTCAAAAACACACAAGATTTTAGCAAAGTCTAAATAGTATTTTGAATGGTTTTCCTCTAGAAGCATACCAGATCCGGTCAGGGCTTGTGGGCCGGGTTTGGGGTGTTTCAGGCTTCAAATGCTATGGGTAACAGAATCGGGGCAGTCCTGGTATCCCCAAATGGAGATCATTATCCCTTTACTAGTAAATTAAATTTTGATTGCACAAACAATATGGCAGAATATGAAGCATGTATCATGGGTATCCATGCATCCATAGAACGCAAGATCAAAATACTAAAGGTATATAAGGATTCTGCACTAGTGATCTATCAACTCAAAGGTGAATAGGAGACAAGAGATCCCAAGTTGATCGAGTATAGAAGGCTGGTCCTGGAGTTAATTAAAGAGTTTGATGACATCACCTTCTGCTAGCTTCCACGAG
This sequence comes from Gossypium rotundifolium, assembly GCA_025506655.1. NCBI lineage: Eukaryota > Viridiplantae > Streptophyta > Magnoliopsida > Malvales > Malvaceae > Gossypium > Gossypium rotundifolium. The sequence goes on along the minus strand of CP106734.1, from coordinate 115,567,211 downwards.
ATGAAAATCAGATGGTTGATGCCCTAGCTACTTTAGCTTATATGGTCAAAATGAACAAACAAGAGGAAGTAAAACCTATCCAGATTAGTGTTTATAAGGCTCTGGCTCATTGTTACAACATCAAAAAGAGGAAAAAGATGATCACCCTTGGTACCACAATATACTGCGATACGTAAAGAATCGTGAATATCCTGATCAGGTGACCAAGAATGATAAAAGGATGTTGAAGAGACTGGCCAATGACTATGTCTAAGATGGGGAGATCCTGTATAAAAGAAGAAAGGATCAGGTGCTACTAAGATGTGTGGACACCGTTGAGGCCAAGAAAATTTTAGAAGAAGTCCACGAGGGCATTTGGGGAACACATGCTAATAGTTTTATAATGGGCAGAATAATAGTTTCGGGACCACAAATTCAAGCCAAAAATAAAATTTATTTTTATTTCATTATATGGTCTGTATTATGATAGATATGACATGTGAAAATTTTGGTACGAAAATTTTATCGATTGAGTCCTTATTTACGAGAAGGACTAAATCTCATAAAACGCGAAAGTTGAATTCTAGTAATTGTAAGGATTAAATAAATATGGAATTCAAAACTTAAGGTCCTTATATGGCAATTGGACCATTAAGAAAAGTATGTAGATTTTTCTTAGTGACTCATTCATGGAAATATAGCAAAAGGGTAAGGACCAAATTGGAAAGTGATAAACCTCAATTTATACATATTTTAACTCTATGCTTGGCTTATTTTTCGATGACTTTTCATTAGATTTGATGAATTCGATGCTCCTAATCCTTTACATTCATGTTTTACCTCATGAGAGCATAAAGAGTCGAAAAGAATGAGAAACGGGCCATACAGGACAAAATGGGCCTACCTTAGGAACTCACACGGCCTGGGCTATCAGACACGGCCTTGTGTTTCAAGCTAAACTGAGACACGGCCTGACCACACGGCCGTGTGTGGCAGGCAGAATTGAGCACGATCTAAGGATTCGAACACGGGCGTGTCACACGGGCGTGTCCCTACCATAGCAAAGATGAATTCTATTCAGAATAAACTACTTGTGGGCCAAGAGAAGTGTTCCAAAGCCTATATAAACACCCTAAGGGGAAAGCTAAACAAGGACATCGAGTAGAAGGCGGAAAATACTCCAAGACAGTCATTGGGAACAGGTTAGGAGAAGGATCTCCATCAAGACAGAGGATCTCCCATCAAGTTCGTTAGAAGTTTTTGGGTTTTCTTATGTTTTGTTGTTTTCTCTATTCTAATATGTTTCCCTATATCAGTATGAACTAAATCCCTTAGATACTTAAGGGAATGAAACCTAGACGAATCTTATTATTATTTTATTTATAAGATAAATACTTGTTCTTATTCTTAATTGTGAATTTTTATTCTTGTTCTGATAATTCAGGTTATTGATCCAAGTTGAATGTGCTTATTCAGTGGAGAAAAAGTCCCTGTTTAAGAGAAGATAAACACAATTAAGCGAAGTTGATTGCAACCCTAGAAATAGGGCGACGAAAATCTATCAGATTAGAGTCAAATCTAATAAGGGAATCCATAGATCGAGTTAATTCAACAATAGGGGTTTTAATTAGAAAGAGATTTCAATTAATCAACCTAGAGTTAGTTGTTTTTAGTCTTGAAATAGATATTAACATAAATCAGGGATTTCTACGGAGTAAGTCAAGTGAATAAATCCTATGAATCAAAAGTAATAAGTGAAGTCTAGGTGGATTCTTCCTTAGGTATTGCCTATCTCATATAAGTTGTCCAAAAGTATTTTCTCAATTCACTGTCTGTCACGTTCATAATCATTTAGTTACTTAAATTAGTTAGTTAATTTTAGATTAAAAATAAATCCCTTTAATTATTAGGCTAGATAATAAAAAGATAGTTATTACTAGTAATTTTAGTCCTTGAGGATACGATATTCCGGACTCACCTTTGTCGAAATAATAGTTAGTTTCGAGCCCATCAAGTTTTTAGCGCCGTTACCGAGGACTAAGATATTAGGAACACTAATTTTTTATTACTTTAGCCATTTTTACTTTATTTGCAATTTATTTTTTTTATTATTATTCTCTTTACTAATTTTTTCCTTTATTTGCTTCTGGCTGATAACTCTAGTTTATGACTAGAAGAAACTCGTAAGGACCATTACTTTTTGACAGCGATATGAAGGTACCGCTCGCATAAATCGAAGAGAAATAAGGCAAAGCTTACAATACATAGAAGAAGAGCAAGAAGACAAAACTAATAATACCGAAGAGATGGCTGATAATAATCTACTACCTCCTGTTGTTGCTCAAATCCAGTGAATCAAAATCCTATTCCTCGTACTATGTATGATTATGCTAAACCTAATTTAACAGGAACTAAATCAAGTATTGTTAGACCTGCTATTGCTGCAAATAATTTTGAACTGAAACCTAACACTATTCAGATGATTCAGTAATTTGTTCAGTTTGATAGTTTGCAGGATGAGGATCCAAACAATCACTTGGCAAATTTTCTAGAGTTTTGCGACACGTTCAAAATTAATGGCATTTTTATGATGCTATTCACCTTTGGTTACTTACCTTTTCATTGAGGAACAAAGCTAAATAGTGGTTGAACTCATTACCACGAGGATCAATCACTATATGGGACCAAATGATCGAAAAATTTTTGTTAAAATATTTTCCACTGGCTAAAATGGCTAAGTTGAGGAATGATATTTCTTCTTTTGTGTAGATGGATCTAGAAACACTCTACGACGCATGGGAGAGATATAAAGATCTACTAAGGAGATGCCCTCACCATGGGTTACCTTTGTGGCTATAGGTTCAAACCTTTTATAACGGTGTGAACCCTTCAACTAGGCAGTTGATTGATTCAGTCACCAGTGAAACCCTAAATAACAAGACCCCTAAAGCGGCTTATGATTTTATAGAAGAGATGGCACTGAATAACTATCAATGGCAAGTTATGAGGACAAAGCCAACAAAAGCCGCCAGTGTTTTCAACCTCGACGCAGTGACCATGCTATCAAACCAGGTAGAACTGTTAAATAAAAAGATTGATGGTTTGTATGGTTCTTCGCAGGTACATCCAGTGATGGAATGAATACAAATGGAGAAGGGACGAAAATTACAGAATACCCACCCTACAATCCGGGCATGGAGAACGAACAGATGAACTATATGGGTAATAATTCTAGACCTCAAAATAACCCCTATAGTAACACTTATAATCCAGGTTGGAGGAACCATCCCAACTTTTCATAAGGTGGCCAAGGAAATCAGAGACAACAACCCTCTCCAGGCTTTCAATAGCAACCCTATCCACAAAAGAAAAAACCGAACCTTGAAGAGATGCTAACCAACTTTATCGCGGTGTCAGAAACCTATTTCCAAAAAACTGAAATAGGACTCAAAAATCAGCAAGCATCGATTCAAGGGCTTGAGAACCAATTAGGACAACTCGCGAAGCTCATATCTGAAAGACCAAAAGGCAGCTTTGCCAAGCAACACTGAAACTAACCAAAATGAACAAATTCATGGCATTACTGCTCATGACAGTGAAGGGTTAGATGAACCAAAATTAAGGCAAGAGAACGTGGTAAAGAAAGGTAAGGTTGAGATAAGCCATAATAAACCAAAACTGGTAAGTACAGAATACCAACCTCATGTGCCATATCCCAATGCGATAAAGAAAGACCGCACAGATGAATAATTTGATAAATTTCTTAAACTCTTAAAAAATTACATATTAACTTACTGTTTGTTGAAGCTCTTTCGCAGATGTCCAATTCAAAAAAAAATTTAAAGGAGCTTTTGACAAACAAATGGAAGTTAGACAAGGCGTTGCATGTGGAGTTGAATACAGTGTGCTCGGTAATCTTACAAAATAGACTACCGTAAAAGTTAAAAGATCCAGGGAGTTTTACGATTCCTTGCTTAATTGGTAGTTTATCTGTTAATAATGCTTTAGCATATTTAGGGGCAAGCATCAATGTTATGCCTTATAAAATGTTTAAATAGCTAGGTCTCGAGAAACCCAAACAAACTAGGATGGGCATTCAATTGGCTGATAAAACTATTAGAGTCCCTAGGGGTATAATTGAGGATGTACTAGTGAAAATTGATAAATTCATATTCTAGATAGACTTTGTTGTCTTAGGCATGGATGAGGACAACAATGTTCCTTTAATTTTAGGAAGACCCTTTTTAGCAACTGCTAAAACTAGAATTGATGTTGGTACAGGTGAACTCACATTTTGTGCAGGTGACGAAACGATCACTCTTCAGGCTCTTAACTCGGCTAGGACATCGAGTAATAAAGGTGAGAACATAAATTCTTTTACTGACCATTTAGTTCAACCTTCTTTTCAGGAAGCACCACGGAATTACACAACTGAGCTATATCGTAGACCTCATACCAACAAAGAAATAACTCATGAGGAGCAGAGTCTTCAAATCAATGAATTGGACGAGTGGAGGACACATGCTAAGGAGAAATTAAGATAACACAATAAACCAAGGTAACTTCATTACGAGCCTAAGGGTGGGATAAATCACTTGAATGTTGGAGACCAGGTACTATTAGATGAAACGGATCCCCGAATAACCACGATAGAACTAAATACAAATGGGGCAACCCCTTTTATGGTACTCAAGGTTTTTGCATACAGGACGGTCGAGGTAACTTACCCTAATGTAGGTACTTTTAAGGTAAATAGTACTCGACTTAAACCTTACTTTGATGTTAGAATTGATAGCAGGAGAGAGGAGTTTCAACTCCTCAAACCACCATGAGAATGTAAACAAAAGGAAAGCCTAGCTTAAGACTTTAAACGAGCGCTTCTCGGGAGGAAACCTAAGAATTAACCCTATTAATTTTCATACTTTTGATTTTTAGCACCTAACTAAAAAACTAATCAAACTAATAAAGCGCAGGCTTTCCTACCACATGGCCTTGAACACAGGCGTGGCCGTGGCCGTGTGGACACCACGAATAGGCACATCGGCGTGGCCAAGACTGTGTGAACCAAGGACGAAAATTTTGCCCAAAACACAGGTTACATTAAAATGCCATGGCCGTGCGATACGGCCTTGGTCGGCAATGAGAAAGTAACACGGGTGTGAGATATACTGTGTCCCTAGATTGTGGTCAACACTGAATGAGCAACATGGGCATGGAAACTTCTACACAGGCGTGGGAGAAATGAACGGCGCACCACACGGCCGTGTAATACGACCGTGTGACCTCACACACCCAAGATACATGGGCGTGGGCAACTAATTTCTATTTAAACCACCTTACTATTCATCTTCTTCTCCAAACCCCTCTTTCCCCAACCCTAGCCACCACAGCTTTCCCCCTTCTCACCATCGGCCACCGCCTCTTCACTCCACTTACTCTATTTTTTTCATTTCTTCTTCAGCCAAACACCACCTTTATCTCTTTTCCTTTCCCCTTTTTCCCTCATTCCTTCTTTACACCACCATTTCCATGTCGAAGAAGCGAAAGGATCCTAGCACGGTCTCTCCATGCGTGACCAATCTACATAAGTTCATGCCGGCGGCTTTATTCCCTCGACAAGATAGGGACCTTTGAGTCCATTTATTTTTTATTTTTCTTTATTTTCATTTTTTAAATTATTTCCCTTTATCTTTCCTGTCCTTAATTTATATTAGTATATTTTGATTTCTTTAATTTAGGTTCAAGGGGCTGTTACAAACGACACACCACCAGAGTATCCTCCTCCAAATCAGCCTGAATTTCCCCCATTTCTTTTCTTTGACTCCATCCAAAAATTCAGGAAGTTTTGCCTCTCTCCCTATCTTATGATTTTCTTATTATATTGTCATTATCTACCTTTGTACATTGAGGACAATGTACACCTTATGTGTGGGGAGGTGTCAACAATACTGAATTATGCCTTGTTCTTAAGTAACTTTTTCATATCACTAATTAGAATGAAACTTCTATTGACTTATGATTTTTATTGATATGTCTTGAAGTAAGTCATAGGTAATTGTGCATTGATGGTTTATACTTTAAGATATTAGAAAATCAAGCATGATAAGTCTTTTTTTTTTCAGAATTAAAAATTTCTAGGTTATTTTTGAAATTTAAATATTACTTTGAAATTTGAAATTTGCAAGGTTGACATCAAAAACCATAATTTTTGTGAGATTCTGAGCCTTTAGAGCATACATTTTTTGTGCTCACTTTATTGATTATGAGTTTGTCAACATTGATTTGTTATCTAGAACTTGCTTCGATTATGCATGTCGACACCACACTTTTCTTGTGATATACTGAGATGATAAAGGCACCTAGGATTTAACCCACTTATTTCGCCAAAAATCCCACCTTCATAACTAACCCCTAGTAAACCCTTTTTGAGCCTAATAAACCATTTCTTGACTCACCCATTAACATTAACCCAAAACTAACTTTTTTCCTTCCATTTTCTTGACTCCCTTATGTCGAGATTTGATTTGATCACTTGCCTAACTATTTTCTTTATTTCAGTTGTTAAATTATTTCTTATTATCGTATGCTCTTATTCTTAAAAAAAAAAAGAAAAGTTGAAATTCATTCATTATTAGTTCTATGATTATTTGAGCTTAAGCAGTTAATTTCATATCTTGAGAAGATGGTCGTGTTATTAGTAATAAGTTTTCAATTGATGTAATTATTCAGTATTAGTTTATTGTTCTAGATAGGTAGTTTGAAAATTCAATCTCGATTCTAACCCTTTAATTCAGCCTTTAACCACACCTTTAACCCAAACCCCATTACAACCCATTTAAAAGACCTTTTGATTTGTGTATCATCTCATTTTATAGTGGTGGAGATTTGACTTTCATGCAAGTCTATCATAATAACTCTTCATGTTTAACTTTTGAGTGCTTTATCTTGAACCTTAAACACTTTCAGTGATTTGAGTGAATCCTTAGTGAGGATGTCAATCCTTGTCGGTTTTGAATCAGAGGTAATTATTTAGGCAAGGGGAAACACCTATGTTTTCGTGCTACAAAAATTTATAACTTAGATTGTTTAAATCTTTAAGACTCTTTTAGTTAAATTATCCATGTATGAATTATCTGTGAATTATGATTAGACATTATTAATGAAAATTATGATTTGAGGAAGTTAATTTTAATTGTGAGTTGAGGATTTTGCTTGAGGACAAGCAAAGGCTTAAGTGTGGGTATATTTGATAAACCTCAATTTATACATATTTTAACTCCATGCTTGGCTTATGTTTGGATGACTTTTCATTAGATTTGATGAATTTAATGCTCCTAATCCTTTAAATTCATGTTTTACACTCAAGCGAGCTTAGGGAGTCAAAAAGAACGAGAAATGGGCCATACAAGGACAAAATGGGCCTACCTTAGGAACTCACACAGCCTAGGCTATCAGACACGACCGTGTGTTTCGAGCAAAACTGAGACACGGCCTGACCACACGGTCGTGTGTGGCGGGCAGAATTGAGCACAATCTAAGGAGTCGAACACGGGCATGTCACACAGGCGTGTCCCTACCGTAGCAAAGATGAATTCTATTCGGAATAGACTACTTGTGGGCTAAGAGAGGTGTTCCAAAGCCTATATAAACACCCTAGGGGGCAACGTAAACGAGGACGTCGAGTAGAAGGCAGAAAATACTCCAAGACAGCCGTTGGGGATAGCTTAGGAGAAGGATCTCCATCAAGACCGAGGATCTTCCATCAAGTTCTTTAAAAGTTTTTAGGTTTTCTTATGTCTTGTTGTTTTCCCTATTCTAATATGTTTCCCTCTATCATTATGAACTAAATCCCTTAGATACATAAGGGGATGAAACCTAGACGAATCTTATTATTATTTGATTTATAAGATAAATACTTGTTCTTATTCTTAATTGTGAGTTTTTATTCTTGTTTTGATAATTCAGGTTATTGATCCAAGTTGAATGTGCTTATTCAGTAGAGCAAAAGTCCCTGTTTAAGAGAATATTAACACAATTAAGCGGAGTTGATTGCAACCCTAGAAATAGGGCGGCGAAAATCTATCAAATTAGAGTCAATCTAATAAGGGAATCTATAGATCGAGTTAATGTGACAATAAAGGTTTTAATTAGAAAGAGATTTCAATTAATCAACCTAGAGTTAGTTGTTTTTAGTCTTGAAAGAGATTTTAACATAAATCAGGGATTTCTACGGAGTAAGTCAAGTGAATAAATCCTATGAATCAAAAGTAATAAGTGAAGTCTAGGTGGATTCTTCCTTAGGTACTGTAACACCCCTAACTCGTATCCGTCGCCGAATTAGGGTTACAGGCATTACCAGTTAAATCATAACTTTTATTCAATCAATTAAATTATATTTAATCATACTCATATAATGATACACATATAAGCAAACAATTACATATATATAGAACATACTTTATATATTTATAACTAAATCATATACAGTATACATGACCCAAATATCATCTCATTTAAACTTACTTATAGGACCGAATACACATGATTGAATCGGAATTTTCCATATGGCTTATACAATAATTTGAATTCATCATTCATTCTAAAATGGCAAGTCATTCAAGCCAAATACACATAACTAAATACATATATATATACATATACATCATAGTGATATGCGCATTTGTCATACTCGAAAATAAGTCTAAATAACTAACTCGTTAAGCATAGTTGTTGCAATTGCATATTTTTCATAGGCTTAGATGAACCTATACATGCATTACATTACAAAATGTTTTTATTTCATGAAAAGATCAAGACTAATACACATTACTTAACATAATTTTCTAAATGATACTTAGTTAACACATTACTTGCTTTGACTTTATCATTTTATAATGAACATTCGAAAATCATGCATATCAAAACTCATCTCATACTTGACATATCACTACTCATGTCCACTTTTCATAAGTTAACAAGACTTATGCCAAAAGATCTCATGACAATCACCCATACACAAACATACCTATTTAGCATGAATTATTTATCTCACGTCCTCATTTGTCATTCAAGCAAAACATACACGCTCATTACCCCAAGGATAGAGTATACCATCGAACATTACCATCAAAAACTATCCATTTTCGCATGGCTTTTATACATTATTAAAATATCATTCAAAAACTTAGCTAGCCTATACATGCCTTAAGAACAAAATTTTAAACATTATAGGTACCAACATGAGCCGATAGTGTGAATGACTTCAGTGACGATCCTCTGAGCTCGTAGCTTGATTGAAATCTAAAAAAAAATGAAACAATGAACACACACAAAGTAAGCTCACTAGTTAGTAAGTCTTAAGCAACTACATTATAACATTTAATCATCCAAACATTTAAAATAATCAATTCATGGCATTGAATATACATGGCTTAACTTATAATTTCACTATAGCCACATATCTTTACCTCACTTAACCTATCAACTTTCGTTTCTTTACCAAAGTACAACATTTGTCGAATAGATAAACACATATTTACATGTATAAATATACCCATACGAATACCATTAACCACTTTCATGCTTTCAAATAACCAATTTCCACAAGGCATAGTCTATATACAATTTCCATCAACCACATGAATATCACATTTTTTTTTCATTATTCTATTTGCTCATTAGCATCATATATATATATATATATATATAACATATAAAAGTGAATAGAACATACCTTGTAACCGAATTGACAAATTCATTTTCAAATGCATAAGCTTACTTAATTCATTTCATGACTTTATTATTATATAATCTAAGCTTGGAGTTGCAACTCACCGGTATAGAACCTGCTAGGCATTAGCCCGAATCGCACACACCGACACTAGGCCTGCTAGACTCAAGGTCTGAGATTTAAACACCGGCATTTAGCCTGCTAGGCAATCAGCCCGATATAATTCACCGGCACAAGGCCTGCTAGGCATTAAGCCCGATATAGATCACCGGCACAAGGCCTGCTAGGCTCGAAGCCCGAATATCAACATAATTTACCATTCCATACACATTACTCAATACTAAAATCACCAACATCACATATATTTCATATATCAAAACCGAACATGCTTAATCACATTACATTAAACAAAATAAATTCAATCCTATATTATACCACCACATTCGGCAATCTCATATATTTATGCTTAAAATTTTCAAATTTCAACATTTATTAGATTCATAAATAATTCTTAGGCCACGTTTGGTTCACTGTAATGGAATAGAGCTGTAATTGAATAGAGGTGTCATGGAATAGAGGTGTAATGGAATAGAGCTGTAATAAGTAATTCAACTGTTTGGTTGAATGGAATGGAATAGAGCTGTAATAGAATTATTGTGTTTGGTTGAATAGAATGATGTTGTAATAGCATAAGGAATAAAACTAAAATGACCGAATACCCTTAGCGTAATTTTGTTAAGTAGATGATAATTGTTATTAAATTTTAATAAGGTTATTATTGAAAATAATTTAATAAAATAATAAATAATTTAATCATATTTTAACATAATTATTATTAAATATAATTTAATAAAAATATAATTTAATAACATGCTTAATATAATTATTATTATATGAATTAAAAATCAAAATATATAATACTATAAATATATATATAATCTACTTTATTATTTTTAAAGCGCAATACATATTTAATGTACTAAAATATCATTATTGAAACAAATAATTTAACTATTCTATAATAAAAATAATTAAATATTAGAAGTAATAAATAACTTGAGAATTATATTTCACATCCAAGCATAATATTCATATATTAACAAAAATTTACATTATTTCATTAGTTTATATGTCATAATACATATATTTTAAAATTTTACAACATCAAAAAGTTGCAACATTGTAATGACATTCTATTATGTCATTATACCATCCAAATATTACAAAAACAAAGAGATACCAAAATATAATCAACACAACCATGATTTTTAATGGCCAGCAAGAAATCTTTTTCATCTAAAATTTTTGTTGATAATTTGTGTATAAATAGATGCTCATTTCAATAATAAAATTCAGCTTATTTTCATATTTTCATAAACTTCTTTACTTCATTACATTTTCTGGTTCAAGCCATTTTCTTTTCTTCATCTTTACTTCATCATGGCTGTCCTTGACTTTCCGGTGACTATCATGGATGCTACGTGGGGTACCTTCCCATCTAAGTTTCCGGTGACTACACTACTGGTTGTGTACTTTTACTTTACAGGTAGAACAAAGTGTATGTCCATTTTGGCACTGCAAAAAAATGTTGTGTTAAAGCGAGAAATTTATCCTCTATTATTTACAACTACCCTTGCAATTTAATAGTGTCATCTATCATTGCTATATATTCAATCAAAATTCAGATATCTCCAAATTCCCCCCAACCAAACATGTTGTAAATGTTGAGTAGTAGATGAGGAAATTCAAACACCTATTTTCTTTTCATATATGTTGCACAAGGAAACTTTTCATACCAACAAACATAGCATCAAGACATTAAAAGAAAACAAAATATACTAAAACAAACAAGACAAAAAGAGTCCCGGAACCAAATCTCGAACCCCCTACCTCACGTGCATACTACTGCAGGATAGGAAGACCACTCTCCTTGTCCTCCTTATTGCACAGTACTAATTCATATGCTACCTTATTTTTCTAGACTTGGTTTCATCTGATTTGTTGTGCATTCCAACGACAAATTATATATATAAATCACAACGTTAGGTTGCATTGGTGTTTTTAGGAACTTCCCTTTATTTTCAGAGAGTCTTGTAGGTTAATTCAGTTGATTGATAAAGAGGTCAAAATGCATAGCATTTGAGATTAAATAAGAAACTTGGTAAGTATCTTCATGAGAGTCATCATGAAGCAATCAATGATCAAAACTCTTTAAGTTCCAAAGCGGGAAAAAAAGGAATCATAGAGGTGGTGTCCCTTGTTAGCTTTATTCTATTCGAACTATTTTGCGGTTCATAAACCTAAGCCTGCATATCTCATCAAAGAAATCATCTGAGATGCTATGGTTGCTCTTCATTTGAAGAATCCTTATTACCCTCGTCTTCAAGTTCTTCCCATACTTCAAAAGGGACTCCAAAGTGCTCATTTTCTGTTCATCGTTTAATGGTGATCTTACTTGAACCAAAAATTTCTCTAGGCATCGAATCACAAACCCTTGTTCTACCTGTAAACACGATTTTTCTTTCTCGATTAAAACATTCAATCTTGAAGGTCAAATTAGGCCAAAGAGCCAACAATAATACTGCTGTGCCTATGTTTGTAGCTTACATTTTTCAGGCTATTTTTCTGGTAAAGAGAAGCAAACATGGTGCCATGAATATCAAAATTCTACAGCTTGGGATGGCTGTAACATCCTAGATTAGGGGTTATGCGTTTGTGCATAATTCATGAGTAGTAGGTTTTGGCATTGTTTGGAAGTGAATTAAGGGTTTTTAAAATCCTAGGATGGAAGAGAAAGCTTTGGACAATTATTGGTTTTAAGTTAAAATAAGAAATGATGTGGAAAAGTGGCAAGGACGCCACCTAAGGTGCAAGGGTTATGGCATCAAGTGAAGTACTTTGAGGAAAAGGTTGAATCCCATTGTGTGCATTTTGCTTAATTTTATGAAATAGCATGTTTCTTGTGATATGGATGTGTGGTGTGCATCTTTAGAACCTTGGAAATGTAAGGAAATGTAAGGAAATATAAGGAAATGTAAGGAAATAAAAGGAAGTATAAGGAAATGTAAAGAAATGAAAGGAAATAAAAGGAAAATGGAAATGTATGGAAATGGAAATGTATGGAAATGTATGGAAATGTAAGGAAATGTAAGGAAATGTATGGAAATGTATGGAAATGTATGGAAATGGAAATGTATGGAAATGTATGGAAATGTAAGGAAATGTAAGGAAATGTATGGAAAGGGAAATGTATGGAAATGTAAGAAATGTATGGAAATGTAAGGAAATGCATGGAACGATTAGTTAAAAGAGGAAAGTGAACATTTTGGAAACCTAAGCTAAAAGAGGAAAGTAAACATTTTGGAAACTAAGCCAAAATAGGAAACTAAACATTTTGGAAACCTAGGAAATGTCAAGTTTATAGAGCCGCGCGAAAATTTTTGGAAACTTAAAAATGACCCCGAAATGTCGAATTTTAAAGTTCAAAGGGAACTTAGGGCCAGGTGACCCTAAAATATAAAGTATGTGAAATTTGACCCATTAACGGACTTGGAAAAGTGGCCTAAAGATGCCACTTAAGGCCTCAGGAAATGGCCGACATGCAAGGGTGTTGGGCTTGAGTTAGAGTCACATAAGAAACAAATAAAATAAGTTTTATTTTGCTTCTAGAAGCCCAAGAGGTGGATGGCACAAGGCTTGCAAAAGAGGAGTTTCACTCTCTTTAAAACTCGGCTAATTAGAAGATCATAAGGACTCTTAGGGAAGAGTTTAATTCTCTTTAAAATTCTGCTAAATAGGTGGATAAATGAAGAATTATTCTTTAATTAGGAAAATAAGGAAGAGTGGTGGCCAAGTTAAGGATTCTTGGCCTAGTAATTTTGGCTATAAAAGGATGAGACTAGGGCCATTCATTATTCATTCGCCTCTCTTTTTTCCTCCGTCAATATTCTTCTTGAGCATCCATTCTTTTCTTCTTTTCTTTTAGCCTCATAGCCGATTCCTTCTAAGCCTATTATTCCTCTCTTCTTTCATCTTTGAAACCGAATACATAAGGGAATCATAGCCGATTGTTCATCAAGTCTCTAAGTCGAATCTCTGAAGGTTGAAGTAAAGGTGCAATCGATTCCTTCAAATAAGGGTAAGATCCAAGTTTGGTTTCCATTCTTTTATATTTTAGACTTATCAAACTCTAGGGCTAATCCCATTAATGTTCATGGTTGCTGAAACTTTGAAGAGATCTTTGAATTTACTAAGTGTAAGCTACAAGGAAGAAGAAGTTCTTTTCAGAAGGTACACCATAGGTACGTGTTCCCTAGTTATTCGGTGAGTTTTGGATTTAAAATCCACAAGGTAAGTGTCTATAGCTTTTGGCTAAGGCCTATTTTGATAATTAGATCTAATTCTTGTTTGTTTAAAAAGCCAAACTAACCCCGATGAGATTTAGTGCTTGGCGAGAATACAAGGAGGAGCATAGCATAGATTTTGGATTTGATTAGTATTGAAATCGGCAACAAGGTAAGTTTTAAGAATACTAATCCTACTAGGATTTGGATTTATGGTCAAATGGTTTTTTTATTGAAGTAGTAAGTGATTAATCAAATGTAGGAATTGAGATCTAAAGCAATAGATCGGGTTTTCGGATTTCAAGGAATTGATAAGCAAATCGTGTGTGTACCTACACTAAATCTTAATAGATTTATGGCTTAAACTTGATATATGTGTTAATATGAAAGTGTAAGAATATCTATAAGGTACCGTGTGTACACCACACTAATCCTAATAGATTTATGGCTTAAATATGATATATATGTTAATATGAAAGTGTAAGAATGTGGCTAAAGTACCATATTATGGTACAAAGTACTCTGTGCACGTATTCCTACTCCTACTAGGATTTCAAAATAAGTTATATTTAACATGTGAAAAGTGATGTGAAAGTGAAATTAAATATGATATGCATGATATGTATAATTTGGGGCATTTAGGTTAATTGAGAATGGGGAAGTGAATGTGATGACTTGGTCTCACTAAGTGAATGTGATGACTTGGTCTCACTAAGTGAAACGATTGACTTGGTCTCACTAAGTGAAACGTGATGACTTGGTCTCACTAAGTGAATGTGGTGACTTGGTCACATTAAGTGAATGTGGTAACTTTGGTTACATTATTGAAAGTGGTGGCTATGCCACAATATTATAAGTGGGCGATGAGCACGTCGATTGCAATGATCGCCTTCGATGGTGTGTTGACTTAGTAGTCCCCACGGTGTGTAGGTTGGTACGGTGGAGTGTAGCGGATGGCATATAGGTTTGGGTTGGGTTTGCATCATTATCTTGAATTTTATATGAATATGATATGTATGGTGTGCCTATTTCTATTATGTTTTGGTGTTGGTTACACATTGAGTCTATCGACTCACCCGTTGTAGGGAACATGTTTGGTGATGAGCGTAATGGACCGGACGGCAGAACTTGTGGTGGCCATGTTCACTTGAAGTTTAATTTAATTTGAATCTTTATTTTATTTTAAGTCTTGTACAATTTTATTTTGGGTTTCGTTTTATGTAATAAGGCCATCGTGACGATTCTTATTTCGCTTTAATTACTATGTTATGAATTTAGGGCTTTATAAGATTAAGCCCATTTAATTTAAAATAAGTTTAAACATTTTGTCACCAAACAAATGGATTTTGATATAAAATAAATTTATTTTCAACTTGAGCCCAACCCACAACAAACTATCTTCCAAAACACACGTTTTCAAAGTATTCAATGAATTTGAACAAGGTTACTTCGAGGAACATACCAGATCCGGTCAAGACTCGTAAATTTGGGTGTGGGGTGTTTCAATTAGTATCGAGCCAGCTTTTAAACTCTCGACACTGGGCTAAGGCCCAAAACGTTTTCAAATCGAGCCCAAATAAGCTTTATAAAGTATCTTATGAAATAAGCGTGCTTTTACGGCATGGCACCTAAGTCTCCAACCCGTAGTCCACCGGTAAGTACCCTAACTATCTCGTGTGATTATGTGAATTATAGAAGGGTAGAAAAGGAATGGAACGTAGAATAGCATGATAGGAACTTGAACCTAGGATTAGTCTACTCAAACACAAATACATAAGACTTAATACACTAGACAAACACTGTGATTAAGTCACCGAGCTAGGTGTGGTAATCACAGCATGTTCAGGAGTGGATTCAAGAAGAGCTTGGTATTTAAGCATCCTAGTGACTCACCTCCTCTTTACTCGAATCCTACCCGTGCGTAGTAACTGCTCACCCTAACCAAGAGGACTTAGTCACTGCTAAACCCAATAACTAAAACCCAAAAGGGACTAGCAGATTTTTATGGAAACCCTAATTTTAAAATTTCTAAATTACCCTCTTGATTTGAAAAGAATATTTTATAAATTTTTTCAAATATTTCTAATTTACAAATTTACTAAAATACCCCTAGTGGTAAAATTACAAAAATGCCCTTGGTTTATAAAATGTCCAACTACTCAATAGTTTTGCCAAAATTTCATTATGTTATAAAAGTCCAAAACCCTAATTTGCAAACTATCAAAAATACCGTGATTTTTGGAAAATTACAAAATTGCCCCTAACTTACCAAAATTTCCATAATGACCCTGATTTTCAAAATTTTTTTACAATGCCATCCACTCGAAAAATAAACCCTTAAAAAAATAACTCCCAAAGTTTTACAACTTTTTGAAACATCCCTGATTTATCGAATTTTACAAATTTACCCTAATTTGTGGAAAATTACCAAAATGCCCCCGAGTTTCAAAATCACCGAAAGACTCTCAATTTTAAAATTTTTCAAAATACCTCAAAAGTTAAGAGTTTTAAAATAATTTTGACAAAATCATCCGAGAACTTGTATTTTGAAAATTATGAAAATACCCCGTGGGACAAATTACAAAAATACCCTCGGTAGTGGAAAACAACAACAATGAAAACTACAACATTTCTACGAATGAACGAAAGTTCATAATTGATTGATGGATGTATGAATGTAAAGACGTGTGCATACTGAAAGGACCACTTCTAAAAATTCTTTCCATAAAACTTCTTCACGGTTAATCGCTGAAACAAATTTTTTTACTACATAAAACTTCTTAATCGATTAAATCGCGACGTTAGAAATGAGTTCGAGGACTTGAACTTAGAGATTGTGCCGGAAAGTATGATGGTTCTATTAAGATCGAGTCGCAGCAGAAGCATAGTGCGGTGAGAAAGATTGTACGATTGTCGAGAAGTAATTTCGAGGACGAAATTATTTTTAAGGAGGGTAGAACTCAGAACATCCTAGATTAGGGGTTATGCGCTTGTGCATAATTCATGAGTAGTAGGTTTTGGCATTGTTTGAAGTGAATTAAGGGTTTTAAAATCCTAGGATGGAAGAGAAAGCTTTGGACAATTATTGGTTTTAAGTTAAAAATAAGAAGTGATGTGGAAAAGTGGCAAGGGACGCCACCTAAGGTGCAAGGGTTATGGCATCAAGTGAAGTACTTTGAGGGAAAAGGTTCGAATCCCATTGTGTGCATTTTTGCTTAATTTTATGAAATAGCATGTTTACTGTGATATGGATGTGTGGTGTGCATCTTTAGAACCTTGGAAATGTAAGGAAATGTAAGGAAATATAAGGAAATGTAAGGAAATAAAAGGAAGTATAAGGAAATGTAAGGAAATGTAAAGAAATGAAAGGAAATAAAAGGAAATGTATGGAAATGTAAGGAAATGTATGGAAATGTATGGAAATGTAAGGAAATGTAAGGAAATGTATGGAAAGGTATGGAAATGTATGGAAATGTAAGGAAATGTATGGAAATGTAAGGAAATGCATGGAACGATTAGTTAAAAGAGGAAAGTGAACATTTTGAAAACCTAAGCTAAAAGAGGAAAGTAAACATTTTGGAAACTAAGCCAAAATAGGAAAGTAAACATTTTGGAAACCTAGGAAATGTCAAGTTTACAGAGCCGTGCGAAAATTTTTGGAAACTTAAAAATGACCCCGAAATGTCGAATTTTAAAGTTCAAAGGGGAACTTAGGGCCAGGTGACCCTAAAATATAAAGTATGTGAAATTTGACCCATTAACGGACTTGGAAAAGTGGCCTGAAGATGCCACTTAAGGCCTCAGGAAATGGCCCACATGCAAGGGTGTTGGGCTTGAGTTAGAGTCACATAAGAAACAAATAAAATAAGTTTTATTTTGCTTCTAGAAGCCCAAGAGGTGGACGGCACAAGGCTTGCAAAAGAGGAGTTTCACTCTCTTTAAAACTCGGCTAATTAGAAGATCATAAGGACTCTTAAGGGAAGAGTTTAATTCTCTTTAAAATTCGGCTAAATAGGTGGATAAATGAAGAATTATTCTTTAATTAGGAAAATAAGGAAGAGTGGTGGCCAAGTTAAGGATTCTTGGCCTAGTAATTTCGGCTATAAAAGGATGAGACTAGGGCCATTCATTATTCATTCTCCCTCTCTCTTTTCCTCTGCCAAATATTCTTCTTGAGCATCCATTCTTTTTCTTCTTTTCTTTTAGCCTCCTAGCCGATTCCTTCTAAGCCTATTATTCCTCTCTTCTTTCATCTTTGAAACCGAATACATAAGGGAATCATAGCCGATTGTTCATCAAGTCTCTAAGAAGAATCTCGAAGGTTGAAGTGAAGGTGCAATCGATTCCTTCAAATAAGGGTAAGATCCAAGTTTGGTTTCCATTTTTTATATTTTAGACTTATCAAACTCTAGGGCTAATCCCATTAATGTTCATGGTTGCTGAAACTTTGAAGAGATCTTTGAATTTACTAAGTGTAGGCTACAAGGAAGGAGAAGTTCTTTTCAGAAGGTACACCATAGGCTCGTGTTCCCTAGTTATTCGGTGAGTTTGGATTTAAAATCCACAAGGTAAGTGTCTATAGCTTTTGGCTAAGGCCTATTTTGATAATTAGATCTAATTCTTGTTTGTTTAAAAAGCCAAAACTAACCCCGATGAGATTTAGTGCTTGGTAGAATACAAGGAGGAGCATAGCATAGATTTGGGATTTGATTAGTATTGAAATCGGCAACAAGGTAAGTTTTAAGAATACTAATCCTACTAGGATTTGGATTTATGGTCAAATGGTTTTTTTATTAAAGTAGTAAGTGATTAATCAAATGTAGGAATTGAGATCTAAAGCAATAGATCGGGTTTCGGGATTTCAAGGAATTGATAAGCAAATCGTGTGTACCTACATTAAATCTTAATAGATTTATGGCTTAAACTTGATATATGTGTTAATATGAAAGTGTAAGAATATCTATAAGGTACCGTGTGTACACCACACTAATCCTAATAGATTTATGGCTTAAATATGATATATATGTTAATATGAAAGTGTAAGAATGTGGCTAAAGTACCATATTATGGTACAAAGTACTGTGCACGTTTTCCTACTCCTACTAGGATTTCAAAATATGTTATATTTAACATGTGAAAAGTGATGTGAAAGTGAAATTAAATATGATATGCATGATATGTATAATTTGGGGCATTGGGTTAATTGAGAAAGGGAAGTGAATGTGATGACTTGGTCTCACTAAGTGAATGTGATGACTTGGTCTCACTAAGTGAAACGTGGCGACTTGGTCTCACTAAGTGAAACGTGATGACTTGGTCTCACTAAGTGAATGTGGTGACTTTGGTCACATTAAGTGAATGTGGTAACCGGTTACATTATCGAAAGTGGTGGCTATGCCACAATATTATAAGTGGGCGATGAGCACGTCATTGCGCAATGACGCCTTCAATGGTGTGTAGCGGATGGAGGTTGACTTAGTAGTCCCCACGGTGTGCAAGGTTGGTATGTGGTGGAGTGTAGCGGATGGCATATAGGTTTGGGTTCAGTTTGCATCATTATCTTGAATTTTTATATGAATATGATATGTATGGTGTGCCTATTTCTATTATGTTTTGGTGTTGGTTACACATTGAGTCTATCGACTCACCCCGTTGTGGGAACATGTTTCAGGTGATGAGCAGTAATGGACCGGGACGGCAGAACTTGTGGTGGCCATGTTCAGCTTGAAGTTTAATTTAATTTGAATCTTTATTTTATTTTAAGTACTGTACAATTTTATTTTGGGTTTCGTTTTATGTAATAAGGCCATCGTGACGATTCTTATTTCTGCTTTAATTACTATGTTATGAATTTAGGGCTTTATAAGGATTAAGCCCATTTAATTTAAAATAAGTTTAAACATTTTGTCACCTGAAACAAATGGATTTTTGATATAAAATAAATTTATTTTCAACTCGAGCCCAACCCACAACAAACTATCTTCCAAAACACACAGTTTTCAAAGTATTCGAATGAATTTGAACTGGGTTACTTCGAGGAACATACCAGATCCGGTCAAGACTCGTGGGCTGGGTGTGGGGTGTTTCAATGGCTATTAAAAAACTCAACGAAATCGACTTTTGGAAAGGGTAAAAGGGACTCCAAATCTCCAGTGAATTCAACCTTCATGTAGAGATGCTTCACCTCACTAGACCACTTTAGCATTGATAAGGATTCAAGGGTTGAAAGCTTCCCAAAGTCTACCATGTATACTCTGCCTAAATGCATCACAAAAGCAAAATGGTAATTAAAATTCCAATTCAAGTTTTTCCTAGTTCCTACACAAAATGGTAAAGCATACTATAAATTAGAATAGTTACCGAATTGTTTGCTTAATGATGAATACACCAAGAATAGCCATGAAGCAAGGCCCGAATCGGTGAATGGATTTGTAAACAACAAGCTTCTCTAAACATGTGATTGACGAAAGCATTTTCCAGATAACAATGTTCGGGCTATCACTGCCGATGTAACCATCAAACGAGTTATGAGGAAAGTAGAGACTCTTAAGGTAAGGCAATGACTCCTTCCATCTCTTGGATACACAATTACAAACCGCAACATCCCTAGCATTGTTCAAGTGTGACAAAATGTTTGAACTATGGCATCGGAAGAGATTCCATTCATCGAGAAATATCATCAAACACGTATCGCCAATAATTAATTAATTATCGGAGAAGCCACCACGATAGATCAATACAAGTATACTCCATGAACTAAATACTAATTAAAAGGAATACGCAAGCATTATATAATTCATAATTGAAACAGATATTTCTTTGGAAAAAACTATTTCACAAGTTGAGTACCTTGGGAGCGGTCATGGATATTCTTCGTGCAAAAATAGTTCCAACTTGAAAACCCTCCTAAATGAAATATTCCAAACAAGAAAATGAATCATATTCTTTAATTGCAAAATGAGATATTGTCAAAAAGAACTTCCCAAAACCAGACTAAGCACTGGATAACACTGAAAAAGCATGCTAATTGAACCTACATTTTAAGATTGAAAAGATAGGTCCATTTTTGCTTACAAAGGTTAGAAACCAAAGGAAAAAGAAAATGAAATAAAATAAACGATGCATAAACCAATTTTCGAACAATAATATCGCTTAAAAGCAATTGCGTCATTTTAATGATCGACCGTTGAGGATGGTGTCACTCTTAATGACGTAAATCAGCCATAAACATTGAACAATCAAATAGAAATTATACATTTCTAAACCATTGAATGAAAAAATAAACTACCTTTATATGGAGACGTGTGGGACCAAGGATCATCACATTGAAATGTCGCTTGTTATCCTCGATGGCGAAGCACTAATTCCAGTCTTTGGGGAAAAAAACTTTAAGGCAACAGGAAAAAGAATTTCTTAAAAAAGGAAACCAGAAAGTTAATTTTGTTGCTCATAACATTGAAACAACTAAAAGCACAAAATTTAACAAGAATTTCTTAAAAAATGAAAGCTAAGTACTTACAGTTCAGTGAGGAGACGATGAGTTTCTGTTTCGATCAAAAGTAAAGAATACCGAATTAAAGCATAGAAAATTAACAAGAAAAGAAAAGAAAAGCAAAGCTTTCTTCAATGTAAGAAGACGCCTTAAATTAATTATCCAAGCTTCGATTCATTAAAAGCAAAAACAATAAAGCTATGAAAGCAAAGTGTAGAAACCCAGAAAAGGAGAGGAGGGAGATGGAAAGAGGAACCTTAATTATTCTTCGAGGGAGATTAGTATCGGCCATTGCAAGGATCGATGGGTGAACATAAATAGGGAAAACAGATTCTAGGAATTAAGATAAAAAGGACTCTTTTTGAGGTTGAAAATGAAAGCAGAAATGGAAGCGGCAGCAGCAGAAGAAGTGTAAATTTTGGGATGTGAAGTGGAGATTAGGGGAGCGTAATTGGTGTTTCAGGTGAGAAATGGGAGAGGGCAAAGTGGGGATGGTTTTTGCGTTGAATGTCTCCTTAAACACCGAATTACTAATCGGTGGTGAGGAAGCGGAATAGAAATCAAGCAATTTCATTGTATAGGCACGTAATGGAATAAGCCCGTAATGGGCATTCCATTGAACCAAACAGGTGTTTAGGGTGGGCCCACAGAATAGGAGTGTAATGGCTATGCCATTACATTGAACCAAACATGTTGTTAGACATATATTTGCTTAAGAACTTACCTCGACTATCGACGGACAACGAAGATCGGCTATTCGATAACCTTTGCCTTTCCCCGATCCAAATCCGTTTTTCTTTGTTCTTGATCTAAACACATTAAAATTTATCTCATTCAAGCACATTTCATTTCAATTTATTCCCAAGACACATAAATGGGAAAATTACCAATTTACCCCTAATGTTTCACATTTTTACAATTTAGCCCTATTTGCATAAAACACAAAATACACAAAATTCCATTACACAACCTAAGGGCCGAATAATCATAAGGACTATACAAGTCCATTTATTTCATTTATTTATCATTTTAACCCCTCAAAAATTTATTTTTGCAATTTAGCCCAAAATACTCAAATTCATCAAAAATCCAAAGACAAAACATATTAATCTAACACATATATTTCATGATTCATCATTAAACATCATAAACAACTAATTATCAATCATATCTCAACTCAAAATATCCACCAAATTCAAAATTTAAAGCATGAGTCTTGAAGATTTCTAAGCAACGATCTCAAAAACGTAAAAAAGTATCAAGAACCAAAATCAAACTAACCTTGAATTTGAGACTATAATTGCTGAAAATCAAAAGAAACCAAGCCCTTGTTCTTTCCTTCACATTCAGCCAAGAAACAAACGATGATAATGGCCCATTTTTTTTTGTTTAATTTTTAACTTATATTATGTTATTACTAATTTACAATTTTAACCTTTTTTAATTATTAATATAAAACATAAACAATGGTTTAGTTGTCTTTCTACCATCCACTAACTTTAAAATGGGCTATTTTCCCTTTTGATACCCCATATTAAAAAGCCATTATCACATTAGCACTTTTCACTATAGTTTACAACTTTTGCACTTTACACGATTAAGTCCTTTTGTTAAATTAAACACACAAACGATCAAATCTTCATACGAAACTTTCGCACACATTAATTCACATATAATAAGCATCAAAAATAATATTTAAAAATTTTTAGACTTGGATTCGTGGTCCTGAAACCACCGTTCTGATTAGGGTCAAATTCGGGATGTTACAGATATTGCCTATCTCATATAAGTTGTCCAAAAGTATTTTCCCAATTCACTGTCTGTCACGTTCATAGTCATTTAGTTAGTTAAATTAGTTAGTTAATTTTAGATTAAAAATAAATCTCCTAAATTATTAGGCTAGTATTACTAGTAATTTTAGTCCTTGAGGATGCGATATTTCGGACTCGCCATAACTATACTATTGTTCGATAGGTGCGCTTGCCTTTGTCGAAATAATAGTTAGTTTCAAGCCCATCAGAAAGTGAAAATTTTAATTAATTAAAAGATGATAAAATAGATATCATTTTATTTTGTCATCTTCTTCCCTAAAATAAAACATGAAAATCCTAGGAGAGAGAGAAGAAACTTTCATGGCCAAATTGGGTAAGTTTCCTTATCCCAGTTTTAGTAATTTTTATATTTTTGGAATCTTGATAATCTAAACTATCTATTTGGGGGATTAAATTGAAAAATTATAAAGATATGCAAAATGGGTCATCGATGTATATACTGGAAATTAAAAATTTATGGTAGAAAATGAATGATTATTGATAGGTAAGCAACTTTTACAAAGTGATTTTTGATGAAAACATGATTTAGGGACTAAAATGTAAACTTGTGAAATTGAAGGAAAAATTCAAAAATTTTATGAATACATGTGCTGTAAAATTTTTAATGGGGCTTTGGTTAGGCTTGGAATAAGGAGTAATTTGCACAAGTTTCATTTTCCGAGCTTAGGGATGAAAATGGAATTTATGGAAAAGTTAGGGGCAAAATAGTAATTTTACCTAGGATGAAAATTTAGTCCACATGAATGTAAAATATGATAAATTGATGTTAAATCTACTCGTATAGATATGGATAGACCAAATTCGGAGTTAGAACGAGGAATGAGGAAAATGTCGGATTAGTAGATTTTACGTATATGAACCTTTGTCGAGGTAAGTTTGTGTAACTAAATTGTATATGTTTTTATTTTTGATTTGAATGTTGTGTTTGTGAATTTTATCAATGTCATAAATATGTGCGATCACCTACTCGATAGAGCCCGATAAATAAAAATGCCCGATAAAATAGAAAATGAATAAAATATTACTTGTATGTTTGACATGAATGTGGAATATGTTTTACTTGAATTACATAAATGTTACGGAGGTATGAAATAATCAAATGCCCAATAATGCTTGAAAAGTGTTTAAATCCCGGTTGAATAAATGGAAAATCGATGGATATGTAATTTCTCGAAACGAAAGAGGTCTTGCATTTGTTGTGGATAGGATTTAGCTCGGATGAGTAATCCTTCGACCTCAATTCTGATAGGATTTAGCCCGGACAGGTAATCCTGATATAAGTCCTCTCAAGCATATATTATGGATTGGATTTAGCCTAGACAGGTAATCCTGATCAAGCGCTTTAGAGCATATGTCATAAAAAGGATTTAGCCTAGACTGGTAATCCTGTAGTATATATATAAGTGGGTCGAGAGTGTACTCTCTGAAATAGTACCTTATGGGTACAATTGAATATGAATTGACGGATCCTGATTCGTACGCCTCGAGTGTACTACTTATTTATCCATCGATAATTTAAATAAATTCAACGGGTAAGGTTCTGACAGGGGAAAATATAAATCTAGGACAAATTGACATGGAATGGTGTATATGATATGGAAATATGACATGAAAGAATATTACATGAAATGCAAGAAAATGATGATACATGACAAGTGATATATGAAATATGAGATGATGATATTTGTACATGGTAACTATTTGATGATAATGTTCATTCTTGATTATAAACTTGTATATCTAGAGTGTACTAATGTGACTTTGATATTCCAAGTAATATGTGTAAAGTTTTGATGCGAAATGATCTGAAATTGAAATTAACTATTATGAAATTATACTCGAGATAATGAGATGAATTATACTCGAGATAATGAGATGAATTATGTATGTTGAATGAATACATGATGTGGAAAGCATATGTTCTTGGAAACTTGATTATTGTTGAGCCCATACATGTCTTGATATTACTATGGAATATATGACTAGCAAGGGCAATGAGGATGTATGTAGGGCTTGAGATCAAACTGGTTGATTATACCTTACTTAGTTACCTCAGATAAGATAAATAGTAAGTTAAGTACTGTGTTATACGAACTTACTAAGTATTTTATGCTTATTCTATTTTTTTCCCCTTTTTAGAATAATCAAAAGCTCGTTAGATTGGAAGCTTGGTGGAGATCACTCACACTATCCATCGGCCCATGTCGATACAATTTGGTAAATCAATTATGGTTGTAATGGCATGTATAGGTTATATTGGCTATATTGGCATGTAAGTGCAAATGATGTTTGTAATCTAGCCATTGGAATGGCTAGTAATGGTTTGATTTGATATATTTGTAATGTCATACTATGGCAGCTACACATGTGTTAAATAGTTGATCAAATTATGCCTATTATATGGACTAAACCAAGGCAAGATAATAAACATGTATGCATATAATGGTACACCATGTTGAATGATAGAATTGTTTGATATGAATGCTTGAAATGGTTAGTATTTGGATGTGTGATGAAAGTGTAGGTCATAGGTGTGATTTAATTTGTCCACACGGATAGACATACGAGCATGTGTCTAGACCGTGTGTGACACACGGCCTATCCCATGGGAGTGTAGCTAGGCCATGTGTCCCCTGCACCTTAAATTTTAAGAAATAAAATGCTTAGAATTTAGCACACGGGCGTGTGTCTCGGCCATATGGGAGACACGGCCTTGAACGTGGGCGTGTGTCTTGGTCGTGTGAAACCTGCACCTAATTCAAGTTGAATTAATTAACCACACGGGCATGTGGCATGTCCGTGTGGCGCAAGTCAGCCTAAAATAGGACCACTAGTCAGAAATAACCAAATTTAAGAGTTGGAAACATTTGGGAAAGAAGAGTCTAAATTGTGATTATTTCTTTGGGTTTCCTGTCAAAGATACCAACTGAACAAGAAGGCAGGGTAATAGGTCAGTGATAGAACCTTGATGGACAACGAGCAATGTCAACCTAAGCATTAAAATGGGATTATTCTTGTAAAATGACATTCTGCATTCATGCAAATATCATTCATACACATCTAGTTAGGAGCATTTGATTCATTCTGGTCATAACATCCTAATAGTTTGGCATAAATATAGGCTCATGAAATGGATTCTATAAGTCGTGTTCCCTAGAGAATAGTGTAATAGATCAGTAAAACCACAAATCTTATACCCTTAAAGTTACAGTGGGATGGATTGAAGTCATCGTGGCAAATTTTATCTCCCTAAAATTGCAGTAAAGTAGATTGAAGAAAGCCACAAATCTTATCTCTCTGAAGTTACAGTAGAGCAGATTGAAGCTACAAATCTTATCTCCATGAAGTTACAATGGAGCAAATTGAAGATACCAAATCTTATTTCTCTGAAGTTGTAGTAGAGCAGACTGAAATGGTGAATCTTATCTCCCTGAAGTTGCAGTGGACCAGATTGAAGAAAGCCACAAATCTTATCCCTCTGAAGTTGCAATAGAGCTTATTGAAACTACAAATCTTATCTCCCTGAAATTGCAGTGGAGCAGATTGAATATAGCAAATCTTATCTCTCTGAAGTTGCAGTAGAGCAGATTGAAGTGACAAATCTTATCTCCCTAAAGTTGCAGTGGAGCAGATTGAAGAAAGCCATAAATCTTATCTATCTGAAGTTGTAGTAGAGCAGATTGAAGTTAGAAATCTTATCTCCCTGAAGTTGCAGTGGAACATATTGAAGAAAGCCACAAATTTATCCCTCTGAAGTTGTATAGAGCATATTGAAATTACAAATCTTATCTCCCCAAAGTTGCAGTGGAGTAGATTGAAGATAGCGATCTTATTTTCCTGAATTTGCAATGGAACAGATTAAAGCTACAAGTTACGAATCTTATTTCCCTGAGGTTCTACTGGAGCAGATTGAAGATAGCTAATCTTTTTTTCCTGAAGTTGTAGTGGAACAGATTAAAGCTACAAGTTACAAATCTTATCTCCTTAAGGTTGCAGTGGAGCAGATTGAAGATAACGAATCTTATTTCCCTAAGGTTGAAGTGGAGTAGATTGAAGCTACTAATCTTATCTCCCTGAAGCTGCGGTGGAGCAGATTGAAGCTACTAATCTTATCTCCCTAAAGTTGCACTAGAGCATATTGAAGTGACAATTCTTATACCCCTAAAGTTGTAGTAGGTTAGAATGAAGCTACTTGAAAAAGAGGAGCACCAAAGAGATCGAGATTGGCGAGACCAGATGAAATTGGTCCTTCTTAAAAGTCTTTGCTCCATTCTTGTTACACGACAACGAGCAAAGAGGGGCAACTGTGAAAACCCAATTTTGTCCGGGCCCCAAATAGTAACTAAAAATAAAATTAAAAATGAACACTTCCAAAGTCCAATTACATGCTAGGCCCAATACATCAATAGCCCAAAACAAAAAAAAACCCTAATCTAAAGTTACAAGCCCAACACCCTAAACTTTTCAGCAGAAACCCTAGCCCTCGCACTCTAAATCCTTAGCCTGCCGTCACCGCTCCTAGCCTCTGCTACCACCAACTCCTCTACCACCGTCATTGACTCTAGAGGCACCTGTCAAAAATAAGAACAAGCTGTCAAAACCATTTTTAAAAGTTAATAAAAAATGGGGATCAACTTTAAAATCAAGAATGGGAGTCGCCATCAATCCCTTTCTACTTAGGTGTGATAGGATCACCTTATAAAATGTTTTATTTCAAAAACATTGATTTTGGTCTGCGAAGTACAAGAAAATGGGTTCGAGAGTCGGTTAGGTACGAGGAAGGATTAGTACCCTCGTAATGCCCAAAGTTTGGTACCTAATTGATAATTTCATGTCCTAATGTCGAAAACTTGAAAAGATTTAAAAATATGATTTCTTTAAAAACTTGAACACTTTTAGTTGGAGCTTGAGATTCCTTTGTTCCAAAAGCATACAAACATTACATCCAGCACGTTAGGACGTTATTTTAAACCCTCGTAACCAAAATCATCTCACGATTTATAAAATTCATTAAAAGGATATTTAGTTATTTAGTTATACGGAAAATCGAAACCCAGCACGTTAGGGCACTATTTCCCGAATTTCTAAACACAAAACATTGCCTTATTCAAGAAATCATTATCTCGAGATAACAAAATATCACATCCAATACATTAAGACACAACATCTTTGAATTCCCGAAAATAAGTTTTTTATTTAATTTTTAGAAAGAAAATAATAAGTTCTTTAAACTCAAAGAGAGAAATCGAAACCCAGTAAGTTAGGGTATGATTTCTTTCGAACCTTAGAACGCGGAGTGTTTGCTTATTTTGAAAATTGAATAAAATGTAGTAATTGTAATAAAATGGAAAATGAATTTAAAATAAAATGTAAAACAATTTACAATGCTAGTTTGTATATGACATGATAATGATAAAGTATAATAACAATAATAAAAGTAGGAATAAAATACAATAAAGTAAAAGCACGATAAATAAATGAAATAAAATAAAAGAGAATTGTAAAAAGGAGGTTATATACAAGTAACAAAAATTATAGAATGACAATAATAGTAACAAAAATTACGATAATAATAATTATATATATTAAAAATTAGTAGTAATAATAATAATAATAATAATAATAATAATAATAATAATGAAAATAATAATAAAAGTAATAATAAAAATTGTATTAGTAATAATAAAATAATAGTAAGGATATTAAAATAATAATAATAATAATAATAATAATAGTAGTAAAATAAAAGTATATTAATTATAAAAATAATAATATATGTTAATAATAGTAAAAATATAAATAATAGAAATAATGAAAATAGCAATAATAATGGTGAAACTAAAAGTAATAATAACAATAACAACAATACTAATAACGATAGATATAATAATAATAATAATAATAATAATAATAATAATAATAATAATAATAATAATAATAAATATAGCTATAATAATGATAATATATAAAAATAATGGTCACAAATATAATAATAATATTAGGAAATTAATGACAATGGAGTATAATAATAGTAATATACATAAATAATGGTAATAAAAATATAATGATAATAATAAAGTTAATTATAAATAAAATTTAAAAATAGTAGTAGCAAAATTAAAATAATAATTTTAATATAATAATAATACTAAATTAGTGATAATAATAGTAATAATAATATTAATAATAAATGAAAATAACAATAAAAGAAATAGTATATAAAAATAATATTAATAATACAATAATAGTAAATATTGAAATTAATAGCGATTTAAAATTATGGTAGTAAAAAATAATACTAGTAATATTGTAAGTAGTAGTAGTAGTAGTAGTAATAATAATAATAATAATAATAATAATAATAATAATAAATATGAAAATAATGAATATGGTAATAATAAAATAATATAAATATCTATATAGAAATAATAAAAAAATAATGTTAAAAAAACATGGCAAAATAGTAAAAATAATAAAAGAAAATAAAGAAGGGACTGAATTAAACTTAAAATGAAACTTTGGGGTGAAATCGAAAATAAATAAAAGGGGAAAGATCGAATTGTAACACGCGTAACGTAGAAGGACTAAAATAGAAAATAACCCTACCCTCTGAAACGGTGCCGTTCGAATGCGAACCAAATTGAAACAGAGGAAAACTTATTGGGGCAAAATTGAAAATAAAAAATTGATTGCGAAACCATGAAAAAGTGGAGGGGCCAAATGCGCAATTAGCCCCTCCATAAAAAAAGGGCGGATCCCAAGCGGATCAAGTCGGGTCAGTCTGACCCATCTCAAAACGACGTCGTTTTAGTGTTAAATGGCCTAAGTTAAACGACGTCGTTTCACCCTTCCTATATAAGTAAAAAAATTTACAAAAATTCATTTTCCTTCTTTTTCTTCAAAAAAAAAAGAAACTTTTCTCTCCCCCTCTCTCTCCCTTGCGATTTCCGGTGAGGCACCGGCATGGCTCGCCGCCGTCCGCATGTGGTGGCTGAAACTCTAAAATAGGTTTTTTTTATTATATTTTTTTACGCTTTAATATATATATGTATTTTTTTTAGAAAAATAAAAACCTTAAAAAAAAGAAATCAAAAACGAAAATAAAAAAAAAATATAAACCTTTGTCACGCCTATACTCTAGTTTTTCGAGTAAAATATGCTTGAATCTCTTCTTGTATTGATTTTGTGTATATTTCCGTATATGTTCTTCGTTTTACAGGTTTTGGGGGTTTATATAAACCCGAAATAAATCTCAAAAAAAAGAAACAAAATCTGTCCTGCTAATTTTCTGTTATTTCTTTCCTTTTCCAGCAAAATGGCGAGAATCATGCATGAAGCGCGATTCACGATCATGGCGTGGCTCGCACAAATAGCGGCTTGGCGAGGGGCTGGTGGCTGCGTGAAGATGAGGCTACTAGGGCACATTGCGGCGCCTAGGGTTTTCCAGAAACCCTAGGTCTCTGATTTGGTTTATGTTGGGCCCTTTTGGGCTGTTTTTGTTATTGGGTATAATAATTGGGTCTGGGTCTGAAGGTGTAACAGGTTTTAGGTATTGGGTCAATTTGTTTTGAAATCTGTAATTGGGCTTAAGTGGGTTTTGGGCTACTTTGTAAATGGACTGTATAAACATTGGGCATCTGGTATTAATTTTTTTAGGCTTCCACAAGCCCGGGCAAAATGGGTTATTACACAAGCAAAACACGCAAACAACAGTGGAAAGAACAGTAAAAATAATAAAAAAATATATTGTAAAATCAGCTATAAAAAATAGGGGTGAGCGTTCGATCGAATCGAATGAAAAAATTTTGAGTTAATCGAGTTGATGAATCATATTTTATCATCCTAATTTGATTTGAAATTTTCTCGAATCGAGTCGAGTGAGATGGAATTCGAATTGAATCGAATCGAATATATTTGTTCGAGTTAAATTTTTAAAAATAATTTTAGGTCCTTGTAACCACTGTCACCCATCTTAATAAAATTTGTCCACCTTAATCAAATTTTAATTAACTTTCATCACCTCATAATTTATTTATTAATTTTTATATACGGGTTAGCTTCTTTGCTTGCTTAGTTATTTCAATTATATTGATTCTTGTCACTATGTATTTTGGAATTAAAATATATATTAAATGTAAAAATATGATTTTTTAATAAAAGTTATTTTAAAGATAAAATGTGAAATTGATACCAATATAAAATTTTAATACTGAATATTTTATAGCATAATTAATAATTCAATTTTAATATAAATATTCAATATGACTAAACAATTTAATAATATAAATAATATAAAATATGAAATTTAATTTAATAATATAAATAGTAGATATAAAAAATTATTACTATTTATGTTTAGTGATTTTTTGGATAATTTTGATTTTTATTTGAGAGTAAAGGGTGAGAAGTAAAAGTTTAGGGGAAAATAAAAGTTTTGGGGAATAAAAGTTTGAGGAAAAGTAAGCAGGGAGTAAAATTTTGGAGGAAAATATAAAAAAAAATTGGGGGATGGGTTTGGGGTAGATGGGAGGTGGGATGGGAAGGAGTAAAAGTTTTAGGGGAAAAGTGGGACGAAGTAAAAATTTGGGGGGAAAATAAAAAGTTTTGAGGATTTTTGGGAGTAAAATTTTGAGAAAAAGTAAATGGGAGAGTAAAATTTTGGTGGGAAATGGATTTTGGGTAGATTGGATGGTTGGGATGGAAGGGAATAAAAATTTTGGGGGGAAAGTGAGAAGGAGTAAAAGTTTTGAGGGAAAAGTAAAAAGATTTGGGAGTTTGGGGTAAAAATGTAAATATTATATTTTGATATTCGAATTATTCGAATTATTCGAGTTATTCGAATTCAAAAACTCAACTCGATTCGAACTCGAAATTCAAAAAAAAATTCGAGTTGACTCGAATAACTCGATTAACTCGAATAATTCGATTCATTTTACTTGAAATTCGAATTTTTTTCTATTTTTTCGAGTCGAATCGAGTTTTGCTCACCCCTAATAAAAAAGGGCCAAAGAAACAGATTGTAGCTCTTCTTTTTCAAAAGAAAAAAAGGAAATCGAAATAAAAAATGTAACACCCCAAACCCGGCACATGAGCCCTGACCGGATCTGGTATGTCACGGAGTAAAATAATTTGAATCTTTTTGAGTGTCTGGCGAAAAACTTGTTAAAATGTGGCTAAGGTATTAAAACGGTGTTTGAAAACTCAGTTGGGCTTTTTATAACCATGGTTGTGTTGATAAACCCTTTTGAAAACGTTTGATCATGTAACATTTTAAAATCGTCAAAGTTATAGTTGACTTGGTTTATTTTTGTTACCCGATGGTAACATCTTTAAAAACCCGTAGAAGTTTATTAAGTTTGAAAGGTTACTTTTAACCGGTTTACATATCATTTGTAAATTCATTTGTAGCATAATATAAGTAAAATAAAATAACATCCAAATAATAAATAGCGGCCTTATTACAATCCCAAAATAAAATGACTTAGAAAATAAATAATATTATCTATAACAAAATAAGTTTAAATCCAACGATATGCATGGCCACCTCGAGTCCTCTCCGGCACCATCTCCGCGATCTACTCATCTGCAAAATAGTAAGGGAAGGGGTGAGTCACCAAGACTCAGTGTGTAAAATCCCCCACCCGGAAAATACAACTCATACACAGATTATTAATTTAACATGCAAATATGCAACCCCACTAACCATCCGTACTCCTTAACTACCCGTGTGGTCAAAACCACCGTGGTCAAAACCATCGGTGACTAGTGTCACAAATTTAAATGATGGGGCCAACCCATCGTGTGGTCAAAACCAGCGATGACCATAGGTCACAAAATATCATAATGTGGTCAAAACCCTTTGGTGGTACCAAACCACCGGGACTTAGTCACAATTATCATCGGTGTGGTCAAAACCACTGGTGACCGAAGTCACAATAAATCTGATGGGCCCAACCCATCTTGTGGTCCAAACCACTGGTGACAATCCATAAAATCAACCCCCTCCTCTCATCAATCCCACCATCATCATGCTTACATCACAAATAACATATATCATGCATTTAACAGCAGATGGTGGCATACACATACATCATAGATCATGAGATAGGGGACTTACCCGAAATCCATGCTTATGTCCACAAGCACTACCACAATGATAAAAAAAACAACAATATAGTCATGTAAACTAATAAAGTGTGTAGTGAGTTTTACACACCTGCTTACTTGTGAGACTAACAAATCCCGAAAATACTAGCGAAATCCCGAGAGATTGTTTCCTCCTACAATCGGCCAACACATGAATTTTAGATCTATTAGCCAATCGGCTAAACTAGAGATCCCGAAGGATTAATCGCGCTCAATAATCGAAATATGGCCCTAGGCCGAATCTTACCATCACTTACCAAAATAATTCGAAATCCCGGAAGCCTTTATTAGCCTTGGCCGAATAGTCCCTAAATCCATGGCACATGTTAGTTTCAACTTTTAGGCACTAATTCTCAACAGATGGCCCTTGGCCGAATGTAACCATTCACTTACCCCACTTACCGAAATCCAGAATTTATCACTTGAGTCTTCGAGACCCCTACCAAAACACATGTTAAAAATTGACTTGCACACTAATTCTCAATCAAGGCCTATGGCCGAATGTTACTTACCACCTTACCTTAGGAAAACAAATCCCGAAAGCTTCCCTCAATCGGTTATGGCCTCCCTACAAACGGTTTAATCATATTAGTAAGAGTCTTAGGCCATTCCGCCATCACCTTGAACCTAAAAGAGGATATTGCCCCTTACCTTGATAATGATATCGGCCCTTAGACGCCACAAGTCAGCACCACTTGGTGTTGTGAGGGGGTTCGGCTACCTTCAATGAAGAGAAAAGAACCGAAAACAGCACCTTTCCTTAAGGGGGATCCGGCTAATCACAAGCTGGAAGAGCTGGAATTTCTTGAGTGGAAGAGGGGGTAGGTTCGGCTATAAGAAAAAGAGAAGAAGAGAACTTTTGAAGAATTTTTGGCAAGAGAGGCTAGGGAGAATTCGGCAACAACCAAAAGAAAAAAACAAAGAGAACTTGCTGAATGATTTTCGTCTCTCTATTGCTTAACACAAAACCGAAATAGGATGGCCCTAAAGAGTCCCAAATTCGGCCATCACCCCTCTCTTTTGTGATAATTCTGGCTTTTAATTATCACCTAAAAATAATATTTATCTTCTTTTTAATCCCCTAATCACTTCTTCCATAATTATAATGAAAATAAACTACTAATAATACTACTCTTCAGCCGAAAATTAAAAGGAAACAATGCTTTATCCTTATCACCTTAAGAGTCCCACATGCAGCCATCACTCTCACCTTCTTCACGCCAGCTTCCAAAAAAAATAAAAACCCCAATTGTAGCTCCCTTGGTTCGAACACAAGACCACACTAATGCAGCCCCCTGCAACGCCTCATGCCATTTTTCCCAATTGACTTTCATGTCATATAACCTCCCCATTTAATTATAAGGCCTTCATACCTGGCCCCCTTTCCTTTAACGCTAAAAGCCTAAAAAATAAAACACCCCTTGCGTCCATCATGACTCGAACTCGATTCCATACACCAAGGCCCTTAAGTGGCGCCCTAAGCCACTCCACCAACCCGACTTTCATGTCAAAACCTTACCCATAAAATTCTTTAAAGCCTTCTTAACCCTTACGCCCAAAAAGCCCAAAAGAAAAACATTTCCCCCTTGTAACTCCCAAGAATCGAACCTCCTCCCTTGCAACACCCTTAGACGCACCAAGCCAATTGTGCCAATTAAATCCTTGTGTCATGTTCCTTCCAAGATTTTCCTTAACCCCTATCTTACCTAGCTTTCTTCCTTTAAACACTTAAAAAGAAATTTTTAATCCCAAAGTCAGACCTAGCTCGGGTTTATTTCTAATCCCTAGAACATGCTCATCAATTATAATATTCATTTCTTCAAGTACACACATGGGAAAATAATTAAATTACAAACAACCTCTAATTTAGGGTGTTACAGTTCTACCCCTTAAAAAGAATTTTGGCCTCGAAATTACGGATCGGAAGAGTTGGGGTATTCTTGCCGCATCACATCCTCGGGTTCCCATGTGGCCTCCCTACATACCATGGTTTCGCCATAGCACTTTTACCAAAGGCACTGACTTCCTTCGCAGAACTTTGACATCTCGATCAAAGATTTGTACTGGCTCTCCTCGAAAGACAAGTCTGAGTTCACTTCGATTTTCGCAACTGGCACTACGTGTGAGGGGTCTGATCGATAGCGCCTCAGCATCGAAACATGGAAGACATCATGGATCTGGCTCAATTTCGCCGACAACTCGAGCTGGTAAGCTACTGGTCCCACGCGTTTCAACACCGTGTACGGTCCAATGAATCTAGGGCTGAGCTTGCCCTTCCGGCCAAACCTTAGCACCTTCTTCCAAGGTGATACCTTCAAGAAAACCTTATCACCTACCGCATACTCAACATCTCTGCATTTAAGATCAGTGTAGGATTTTTGCCTGTCTGATGCCTCCTTAAGACGATCCCAAATTACTCTAACATTATCCTCCGTCTCTGCCACTAACTCTAGACCCAACATCCGACGTTCTCCTAGTTCCGTCCAACATGTAGGAGTATGGCATTTTCGACCACAGCGCCTCATACGGTGCCATCTGAATACTCGCTTGATAACTATTGTTATAAGCGAACTCTGCCAAAGGTAGGTACTCCTCCCAACTACCACGAAAGCCCAAAACACAGCCCCTTAACATATCTTCCAATACTTGAATAACCCTCTCAGATTGTCCATCAGACTGTGGGTGAAAAGCCGTGCTGAAATTCAACTTCGTGCCTAACTCCTGATGTAGAGTCTTCTAGAATCTCGACGTAAATCGAGGATCCCGATCCGAGATAATGGACACAGGTACTCCATGCAACCGTACTATCTTTGTAATGTACAACTTGGCTAATCTTTGAAGCGAGTAGCCAACCCTTACTGGTATGAAATGGGCCGACTTAGTTAACTGGTCTACTACCACCCATACGGCATCTTTCTTCTTGGGCGTAAGGGAAGCCCACTTCTGAAATCCATAGTAATCTCCTCCCACTTCCTTTGTGGGATTTACCTACCATATATGCACCCGATGGTAATTGATGCTCAGCCTTAACTTGCTGGCATGTCAGACACTTGCCCACTAACTCGGTTACTTCTCGCTTAAGACCCGGCCACTAAAACTGCTCCCTTAAATCCCGATACATCTTGCTGCTTCCTGGGTGCATAGCGTACTACTATGAGCTTCTTTAAAGATTTGCTTCCTCAACTCATCATCCTTAGGCATGCATACTCTCCCCTGAAAGTACAACACTCCATCACTACTCAAGGTGAAACCTTCGGCCTCACCATTCTGTACTTGCAACCTTCGAGTATTCAAAGCTTCATCAGTCATCTGCCTTTTTTTGACCTCATTAATCCAAGACGGCTTCACTTGCAATTCAGTCAAAAGGCTCCCATCCTCATAGAGACTTAGATGAGCAAACATTGCTGCAAATTCGCTACCACCTTTCGGCTCAATGCATCAGCTACCACATTAGCCTTCCCCGAATGGTATTCGATTGAGCAATCGTAGTCCTTCAGCAACTCAATCCACCTCCGCTGCCTTAGATTTAAATCTTTCTGAGTCAGGAGGTACTTCATACTTTTGTGATCTGTGTACACCACTGACTTCTCCCCATACAAATAGTGCCTCTAAATCTTCAAGGCAAAAACTACTGCCGCCAATTCTAAATCATGTGTCGGATAGTTAACTTCGTGAGGCCTCAACTGCCGTGACGCATAAGCGACCACCTTCCTTCTTGCATCAACACACACCTAAACCAATTATGTGATGCATCGCAATATCTGATGAACTTCTTCCCCGCCCTGGGTGAATCAAGATCGGTGCTTCATCAAGATCCTCTTGACTTATCAAAACTCTCTTGCTGCTTCTCAGCCCACA
Source organism: Gossypium rotundifolium (assembly GCA_025506655.1). Lineage (NCBI taxonomy): Eukaryota > Viridiplantae > Streptophyta > Magnoliopsida > Malvales > Malvaceae > Gossypium > Gossypium rotundifolium. The sequence continues at coordinate 115,529,831 of CP106734.1, read as the reverse complement.
CAAATGGAACTCATTTTCTCAACAGCTTAGTCAACGGTGCTGCGATTAAGTAGAAATTTTCTACAAATCTCCTATAATATCCTGCCAACCCCAGAAAACTCCAAATTTTCGTAACTGACTTTGGTGGCTTCCACTCCAATACCGCCTCAATCTTATGGGGATCACCCTAATTCCCTCGGCCGAAACAACATGCCCTAAGAAAGTTACCTCCTTGAGCCAGAACTCACACTTGCTGAATTTGGCGTACAACTGTTTCTCCCTTAGAACTTGTAGAACCACATGAAGATGTGCGTCATGCTCCTCCTCAGACTTCGAGTACACCAAAATGTCGTCTATGAAGACCACGATGAACCGATCCAGATAGGGTTGGAAAACCCGGTTCATCATGTCCATAAATGCTGCCGGTGCATTTGTCAACCCAAAAGGCATTACCAAAAACTCGTAGTGTCCATACCGAGTACGGAATGTCGTCTTGTGAACATCAGCCTCCTTCACCTTAAGCTGATGGTAGCCTGACCTAAAGTCAATCTTAGAGAACACCGATGCCCCTTTGAGTTGATCAAACAGATCGTCAATCCTGGGCAAAGGATATCGGTTCTTTATTGTTAACTTGTTCAGCTGCCAGTAGTCTATACACATCCTCATTGTTCTATCCTTCTTCTTGACAAATAGCACTGGAGCTCCCCAAGGTGATACACTTGGTCGGATGAACCCTCTATCCAATAATTCCTGAATCTGCGCCTTCAACTCTACCAATTCTTTCGGCGCCATCCGATACGGAGCTATAGATACGGGCACAGTTCCGGGTAACAAGTCTATACCAAATTCAACCTCACGGTCCGGAGGTAGACCCGGAAGTTCCTCTGGGAACACATCGACATAGTCTCTTACAGTCCGGACATCTCCCACAGCAACATCCTTAGCTTCCAAGGCACAGACATGTACCACATAAGCTTCACAACCCTTCCTAACCATCCTTTCCGCCTTCAACGCAGAAACCACATTAGACAGGTAATCTCTCCTTTTACCTATCATCACCACCTCATCACCTTCCACGGTCTTTACTACCATGCGCTTAGCTGCCCAATCCAGGCTAGCCTGATACTTCACTAGCCAATCCATCCTGAAGATTAGGTCAAACTCCCATAACGGTAGTTCCATCAAATCAGCCCAGAACACGACTCCTTGGAGTTCTAGGGGTACGTTCCTATAGAGTTTACTTACTTCTATAGAGTGACCTAGGGGGTTTAATACAATCATCTTCCTAGAAGTAAGCTCAGAGTCTAGATGTAGATTTTCCACTACGCTACTAGCAATGTACGAGTGGGTTGAGCCAATGTCAATCAAAGTATTATAAGGTACACCAAAGATCAAGAACATACCGGTTATGACGTCCGGTGCGTCACCCTCTTCTTGACGCCTCGCGGCATAGACTAGACCAGGTTGCCTAGCCTCAGTACCACCGGTACTTCCCCTTGGTGCCCCACGACCTCTGCCAGCACCATTACCTCCTCTTCCTGCACCACGACCTCTCTGTGGCTGTTGGTTATCCCTCCTATTTGGTGCACGATCCTGACCCTCTGATCTCAGTCTAGCTGTCTTTTTCAGACAGTCTCTAACTCGATGTTCTAAGGACCCACACTCGAAGCATCCCCGATTACCATTCCAACACTCTCCCGTGTGAGACTTGCCACACTGAGCACACCAGGGTGGCCATTGAGGATTAGCAGTAGCAGCAGGCCTAGCAGCTTGATTCGACCTACCAAACCTTATCCTCTTCTGCTGATTACCCAAAAACTTTGAAGGTCTGGAGCTCCTCTTATTCTAATTTTTATCTTGATTCCGTCTAACCGACTGTCTTACCCCTTCAGCAACCTTCGATTTCTCCACTAGGACAGCGAACTCCCGTTCCTGTTGTGGAGCTATCATCATCCTCAGCTCGTCTCTCAGCCCATCTTCGAACCTAACATAGCGCTCATGCTCGGTACCCACAATACCATGAGCATACCTACTCAACCGAAAGAATTCGACCTCATACTCGGCCACCTTCTTATTGCCTTGAACCAGATTCAAGAAAGCCTTTTGCTGTGCATCCACGTAGCTAGTTCCAATATACTTCTTTTGATAGGCATCTCTGAAGAATTCTCAGGTGAGATTTCTTGCCACCGTTCCATCTCTCACGGTGAGCCACCACTGATATGACTCATCCTCAAGCAAAGAAATTATACCCTTCAATTTCTTCTCAGCTGTAAAATCTAAGTCATCCATGATCCTTTCTATTGCTTCCAACTAGTACTCCGCAAGACTGGGTGCCACTCAAAACTCCCTAAACACCTCGCCTCGTTAGTCCGAGTCGTTCAACCACGATTTACGGGCTCCGCACCACGCCTTGACCTCAAGACCTTCGCTCCAACACTCGTAATCTGACTTGAGATACGACATCATTACCACCGGTCTGATCTTGAAACTCAGTTTTTGCCGCCGACAGATCCGGCATCTCATTTTCAGACCCATGTCTGGACCCTGCTAGCTCGGACAAGGTCATCTTACCCCTTCCACGGCCACGGGGCGGACGTCCACGACCTCTCATACTCATTTCTAACGATTACGTTTATCTATTTAAGAATTTTATGCATTAGTACCTTGTTTCACTTGATTATCCATGAAGAAATTTTATGATAGGAGTTTTAGGAGTGGTTCTTTCGTAATCATACATGCACACAGTTTTCCATTCATTCATTCAAAAGACGTTGTAGTTTTCATTGTGATTGTTTTTCCACTACCCAGGGGCATTTCGTAATTTATCCTACAGGGATATTTTTTGTAATTTTTCAAAAATAAAAGTCTTTGGATGATTTTGTCAAAAAGTATCTTAGAGCTTTTAAACTTCCAGGGTATTTTGAAAAATTTAAAATTCGAGGGTATTTCGATAATTTTGGACCTCGGGGGTATTTTGGTAATTTTTCACAAATCAAGGTGAATTTGTAAAATTTGATAAATCAGGGACATTTTAAAAGTTGTAAAACTTTGAGGGCTCTTTTGATAATTGCATTTTCCAAAATAGTGATGTTGCAAAATTTTGAAGATCAGGGTCATTCTGGTAATTTTGTTGGTTAGGGGCAATTTTGTAATTTTCATAATCAGGGCATTTTCAAAAAAAGATTTTCAAAATTTGGTTCTAATTGATTTCACAAAAGAAGGATATTTTGGAAATTTTTCATACGGAGGGTATTTTGGTAATTTACAATCCAGGGGTACTTTGGTCATTTTTCAAACTGAGGGGTATTTTGGTCATTTTTTTTCCTTTTTTTTAAAAACAAGGTTCTAGTTGCTTCAAAAACAAAACGGCTAGTCCCTTTCGGGTTTTAGTTATCAAGTTTAGCCTGTGAGTGTGTCGTCTCAGCTAGGATGAACCGTTACTACGCACCAGGTAGGATTCAAGTGAGTAGGAGGTGAGTCACTAGGACTGCTTAAATACCAGGCTCCCACCGAATCCAATCCTAGACATGCGTATAATGATTGCCACATCCCTTGCTTAGTGACAACTCACAGGGTTGTTTAGGGAATTATTAAATCTTATGCATGGTTTGTTGGGGTATGCTAACCCTAGGGTTCAATAATTTCTATTCTAATAGTCTATGTTCCCAATTTACCCTTCTACCCCTCATCAAATATTCACAAAGAAAATAGATAGAATTACTTACCTGGGCGGATTGGTGCCAGAGACTCAGTGCCATGCTGTTCAAGCCAAAATAATTTCTCAAGACAGCTCAATAAGGCCTACTAATAAAAATAGAACATTTTGGGCCTTGGGCCCCCACAGTCGAGTTTTGAACCGGGCTCTGATACCAAAAATGTAACACCCTAAACCCGGCCCATGAGCCCTGACCGGATCTGGTATGTCAAGGAGTAAAATAATTTGAATCTTTTTGAGTGTCTGGCAAAAAACTTGTTAAAATGTGGCTAAAGTATTAAAACGGTGTTTGAAAACTCAGTTGGGCATTTTATAACCATGGTTGTGTTGATAAACCCTTTTGAAAACATTTGATCATGTAACATTTTAAAATCGTCAAAGTTATAGTTGACTTGGTTTATTTTTGTTACCCGATGGTAACATCTTTAAAAACCCATAGAAGTTTATTAAGTTTGAAAGGTTACTTTTAACCGGTTTACATATCATTTGTAAATTCATTTGTAGCATAATATAAGTAAAATAAAATAACATCCAAATAATAAATAGCGGCCTTATTACAATCCCAAAATAAAATGACTTAGAAAATAAATAATATTATCTATAACAAAATAAGTTTAAATCCAACATATGCATGGCCACCTCGAGTCCTCTCGGCTCCATCTCGCGATCTACTCATACGCAAAATAGTAAGGGAAGGGTGAGTCACCAAGACTCGGTGTGTAAATCCCCACCGGAAAATACAACTCATACACAGATTATTAATTTAACATGCAAATATGCAACCCCACTAACCATCCATACTCCTTAACTACCCCATGTGGTCAAAACCTTTGGTGACTAGTGTCACAAATTTAAATGATGGGGCCAACCCATCGTGTGGTCAAAACCATCGATGACCATAGGTCACAAAATATCATAATGTGGTCAAAACCATTGGTGGTACCAAACCACTGGGACTTAGTCACAATTATCATCGGTATGGTCAAAACCACTGGTGACCGAAGTCACAATAAATCTGATGGGGCCAACCCATCTTGTGGTCCAAACTACTGGTGACAGTCCATAAAATCACCCCCCTCCTCTCATCAATCCCACCATCATCATGCTTACATCACAAATAACATATATCATGCATTTAACAGCACATGGTGGCATACACATACATCATAGATCATGAGATAGGGGACTTTTCCGAAATCCATGCTTATGTCCACAAGCACTACCACAATGATAAAAAAAACAACAATATAGTCATGTAAACTAATAAAGTGTGTAGTGAGTTTTTAAACACCTGGTTACTTGTGAGACTAACAAATCTCGAAAATACTAGCGAAATCCCGAGAGATTGTTTCCTCCTACAATCGGCCAACACATGAATTTTTAGATCTATTAGCCAATCGACTAAACTAGAGATCCCGAAGGATTAATCGCGCTCAATAATCGAAATATGGCCCTAGGCCGAATCTTACCATCACTTACCAAAATAATTCGAAATCCCGGAAGCCTTTATTATCCTTGGCCGAATAGTCCTTAAATCCATGGCACATGTTAGTTTCAACTTTTAGGCACTAATTCTCAACAGATGGCCCTTGGCCGAATGTAACCATTCACTTACCCTACTTACCGAAATCATGAATTTATCACTTGAGTCTTCGAGATCCCTACCAAAACACATGTTAAAAATCGGCTTGCACACTAATACTCAATCAAGGCCTATGGCCGAATGTTACTTACCACCTTACCTTAGGAAAACAAATCCCGAAAGCTTCCCTCAATCGGTTATGGCCTCCCTACAAACGGTTTAATCATATTAGTAAGAGTCTTAGGCTATTCAGCCATTACCTTGAACCTAAAAGAGGATATCGCCCCTTACCTTGATAATGATATCGGCCCTTAGACGCCACAAGTCAGCACCACTTGGTGTTGTGAGGGGGTTCGGCTACCTTCAATGAAGAGAAAAGAACCGAAAACAGCACCTTTCCTTAAGGGGGATTCGGCTAATCACAAGCTGGAAGAGCTGGAATTTCTTGAGTGGAAGAGGGGGTAGGTTCGGCTATAAGAAAAAGAGAAGAAGAGAACTTTTGAAGAATTTTTAGCAAGAGAGGCTAGGAGAATTCGGCAACAACCAAAAGAAAAAAACAAAGAGAACTTGCTGAATGATTTTCGGCTCTCTATTGCTTAACACAAAACTGAAATAGGATGGCCCTAAAGAGTCCCAAATCCGGCCATCACCCCTCTCTTTTGTGATAATTTCGCTTTTAATTATCACCTAAAAATAATATTTATCTTATTTTTAATCCCCTAATCACTTCTTCCATAATTATAATGAAAATAAACTACTAATAATACTACTCTTCAGCCGAAAATTAAAAGGAAACAATGCTTTATCCTTATCACCTTAAGAGTCCCACATGCAGCCATCACTCTCACCTTCTTCACGCCAGCTTCCAAAAAAAATAAAAACCCCAATTGCAGCTCCTTTGGTTCAAACACAAGACCACACTAACGCAGCCCCCCTGCAACGCCTCATGCCATTTTTCCCAATTGACTTTCATGTCATATAATTTCCCCATTTAATTATAAGGCCTTCATACCTGGCCCCCTTTCCTTTAACGCCAAAAGCCTAAAAAATAAAACACCCCTTGCGTCCATCATGACTCGAACTCGATTCCATACACCAAGGCCCTTAAGTGGCGCCCCAAGCCACTCCACCAACCCGACTTTCATGTCAAAACCTTACCCACAAAATTCTTTAAAGCCTTCTTAACCCTTATGCCCAAAAAGCCCAAAAGAAAAATATTTCCCCTTGTAACTCCCAAGAATCGAACCTCCTCCCTTGCAACACCCTTAGACGTACCAAGCCAATTGTGCCAATTAAATCCTTGTGTCATGTTCCTTCCAAAATTTTCCTTAACCCCTATCTTACCTAGCTTCCTTCCTTTAAACACTTAAAAAGAAATTTTTAATCCCAAAGTCAGACCTAGCTCGGGTTTATTTCTAATCCCTAGAACATGCTCATCAATCATAATATTCATTTCTTCAAGCACACACATGGGAAAATAATTAAATTACAAACAACCCCTAATTTAGGGTGTTATAGGATACAAACACCAAAAAAAATGTTATTCTTTGGGTATTTTTTCTTATTTTTTATTGCAAAAATAAATAATAAAGTAAAAAAAAAAAGAAGAAGAAACTTTTACTGTAATATCCTGATCTGGTGGGTCTGTGCATTTGGGTATGTTGTATGGCTAAGTTGGTAGGTGGAGGCTTTGAGTTGTGTATTGGGCTCAGGTTTGGGCTTAAACCTGGGTTAAATTGCTTATAAATAGTGTTAGTTCATAGTTAAAGTAGGTTTCTGTGATTAGTTAGCAAGTTGGGCTTGTGGCCCAAAGTTTGGAGGTGCTATAAGTGAGCATGGAGATGGCGTCACTTAAGAGGGAGATTGGGCCTAGTGTGGCCGCTTGAGGCCCAAGTGCTTTGGGGCAAAAATTCGGCACTCCAAGGGGAGAGAGGGGACGGCACATGTGCTAGAATTTAGGAGTTTAATTCTTTTAATTTTTGTTAATTAAAAGATGATAATAAGGAAGGGAGGAGTTGGTTTTAAGGTGGTCTCTTCTAAAGGGAGGATAATGATTGAGTTATCAGGCAGGATAAAGGCTATTAGGTGATAGCAAAGTTGGCCGAAAATCCAACTCTGAGAGGGGGGTTGAATTGCCGAATTTGGAAGCCAAGTGTTCATCTTTCTTTCATTTTTTTCTTTTCTTTCTCACCTATTCTCTGCTAGTCGAATTTGTTTTCCCTTGTGAGCCTCTTTTCTTTTCTTTGTCGCAACTTCCTAGCTCTCCTCTCCTCAATATTTTCTTTCTAAAAGCCGAATTCTTCTTGGTCATACCCTCTTCTCCCATAGCCGAATCTACAAGAGTGGTTTCTTTTTCCCGACGGTGCACCATAGATACTCCTTTCTAGTTTGGTAAGATTTTTGTTGTTCTTCGTCGGTATTATTTTTAGACCTTAAACCAAATCATTCCTCTAACATTCGTTGATGATCACTTTTATTGCTCAGAAGCCGAATCTGTCTCACTATAGTCTCTTGTACCGATTGGTGGAAAAGCCGAAGGTAGGTGGGTGGTAGGTTCGGCCGAATGGCCACCCTCTTATCCCTTATTCTTTTGCCGAATGTCATATGGTACTCGGTTGGTTGCGATCAGCGGTTTGGTCTAATATTTTGGTAATGGCCGAATGTAGGTAGGAAGGTGACATTTTCTTAAGGACTTCGGGATTCGACAGATTAGGTAAGGGTTTGTTTTAAGTGTTATAAGTATTTAATTAATTGGATCTCATCATTTACATCCGGTTTAGTGATCAAGGAGTTATTATGGACCCAATTAACAGTCAAGCAATAGGAAGGGTTGAATCTGTAAACCCAGTACCTAAATACAAGAAGCGATCTGTGTCAGGAGTACGTGATTGGCCATCCGGGTGTGGGCCGACATTGAAAGTAGATCGTAGGCCGATAGTGGTAGTCTCGAGTGACAGTAGCGTAGAAGCAATGAGAGCATTAGTACGGGAACCAGGTGTGTAACTCTTACACACTTTCTTTACTTAATATGTCAAATGTTATGTGTTGATAAAATCCGGAGTGACGACAATGGTTATTAAAATACCCTTATGGGTAAATACGAGGATGACGGGTAAGTTTGTTATGGTTGCTAGCGTTAAATGTGATTTATGAGTGCATGATGTTCTTTATACGTTATATATATATATATATATATAAAGCATGATCATATTGGTATTGATAACATAAACATGTGATATGGGTGTTGAGAGGAAGGGGAAGTATGATCTATCGTGTCACCAGTGGTTAGGTACCACACGATTGGGTTGGCCCACATATTATAATATTGTGACTAAGTCTCGGTGGTTTGGGACCACCGGTGGTTTGGTACCACATATGCTTATTTTGTAACTTTGGTTACCAGTGGTTAGGTACCACCAGTGGCTAGGTGCCACAAAGGGTAGATTTGGGAGATTCGGATGGATACCTAGGTTGAAAGGGTTGCATGACTTGCATATTTGTATATGAATTTATGTAAGAGTACAACTTCTTTTGGGATGGGGATTTACACACTGAGTCTAGGTGACTCACCCCTTCCGTTATATTTTGCAGATAAACCATAGATCGTGGATATGGAGCCGGAATGGACTCGAGGTGGCCATGCTTAGCATTCGTTTTATTTCAATGTTTTCCATATGGACTTATCAGTAAACAACATTACATACTAATCAAGAATAATATAGATCCTCGTAATTATACTTACTCATTTCAAATCTTACCACATCTCAAACACGTATCATAAACATTACTCACGTTTACATTCACTTATACCCCGCACTTTTCTCCATGTAGCCATACGTAATTTCACTTAGTCAAAGTTTCTCGATGAACACTTCGAAATAATACAGGGTACACAGTAGTATCGCACACAGCTCACCAACAATCCCTTATTCACGATTTTTATCCGTATCACTTTCCTATTCCAAAGGTTCATTCGAGAATTTTCTCACTATCTATCATTTTAATAGATATCAATAATATCCATTCACATTTCACATGATACATTAATATGTAAAAACATAAGTAAAAAGGATGTATCATTTACATATAAACTTACATCAATACAAAATATGTCAATTTAAGTTTAGTCCGAAACCTTGTCTTTTCCTCGGTCAAGGTTGACTCTTCTTGATCTATAATAACATATTTAGCTTATTAAGTAACCACCTTAATCAAATCACTCCAAAAATTCCTATTTTGGCAAAATTACCATTTTGCCCTTAGACTTTCACAAAAATTAAGATTTTGCCCCTAGTCTCGTAAAATGAAATGTGTTCATTTTTCACACACCCAAGCCTATCCGATTCATATTCTCTCTTATAGCAACTCAAAATTCCAATTATTTCACATATTTACTATCCATTTTATAACTTTTACAAAATAGTCCTATTCGGAGATTTCATGCAAAATCCTTTCACAAAAGTTGTTCATTAAACCAGTAAGATTCATTTTCTTCCATAAAATTTCAGCAAACACATAAATACTCACATGGAAAAACCCTAGACTCTCAACCACTTTGCAAAATAGTCCCCTCATTAGCTAGATTATGCTACAAGGGTCCCAAAAGTACAAAAATCATCAAGAATGATCACGAAAATCACTTACTTGTAAGGAGTGAAAGTTGCTGAAAATTTCAAGTCTTCAAACCCCTATTCTTTTTGATATTTTCGGTGGAAGAAGATGATAGCTTTTCTTTATTTTATTTTATTTCTAGTCACATTTACCACTTAATTTCACCAACTTTGACCAGTCCCCATTTCTTTGTCCCCTATGGCTGGTCATCACCCTCAATAAGGCCTAATTGCACATTAAAGACCTCCAATTTAATATTAATTAGCTATTTGACACTTCAAATTAGTAAAACACAAATTTCACCTTTCATGCGATTTAGCCCATTTTCGAAATTAAGCAAGTAATCACTACAATTAATGCACCAAAATTTTCATGCAGTCATATAATCATGCTATGACCCATAAAATAATATTAAAAATAATTTCTCCAACCTCAGATTAGTGGCTCCGAAACCACTGTTCCGACTAGCCCCAAAATCGAGTTGTTGCATACAATTTTATAGAATTGTTTTATGAAAATTTCGTTAGAAAATTTTGACGTTTGGGCATTCAATTTGGTCAAAAAGACTAAATTGTAATAAGTGCAAAATGTGCGTTCTAGAAGCTAGAGGTGTCCAATTGCTATGAGATTTTTATTAGAGGTTCTTAGATGGAAATTAGACCATTGGTTAAGTTGGTGGACAAAAATGGACATGGTTTGGTATGTTTCTAAAGTTTTTCATTTAGGGTATTTTGGTAATTTGGTAATTAAAATAAATTAAAAGCCAAAATAAAGCCAAATTTTTCCATCTTCTTCTTACTTGGTCGAAATTCATAAGGGGGAAGCCATAGCTAGGGTTTGACCACTTCCAAGCTTGATTGTAAGTCTATTTTAGCCCCGTTTTTAATGCTTTTTACATTTTTGAAGTCGTTGTAACTCGATCTTTCTATTTCTACCATAAATTTAGAGAGATGTCAAGGTATAAAATTTTACCCATGATGGATGTTTGTGTATTTTGATGTCTAATGGTAGAAAATGCGTTTGGTGTATGATAAACTACTTTTGCTAAGTGATTTTCAGTGAAAATGCCTAAAAGGACTTATTTGTAAAAGTTGTAAAATGAGTAGTAAAAGTGTGAATAAATGAAAAATGTGGGCTGTTATGAGTATGATATAAGTTCGACTAAGCTTGAGTGTAATGAAATTGAATGGAAATCATTTTACGAGCCTAAGGACTAAATTGTAAAAATGTCAAACTTTAGGGGCAAAAATGTAATTTTTTCCATTATGTGATTTTTGGCTGATTTGAATAGTATAATGATTAAATAAGTTAAATTTGATGTTATAGATCAAGAAAAACGAGGTTCAGAGTTAGAACGGGGGAAAAATGAGTATTTGACAATTTAGTCTTTTTTGTCGTTTTTATGTCGAGGTAAATTCGTATGTTTAATAAGCATTAAATTATATGTGTATAAATTCTTAATTGATATAATTGTGGTAAATGCTATATTATTGAAATGAAATGTGAATGCTATTGAGTACGATACTACGGAAATGACCGACAGAGATTTTGACAAACGAGTAAATCCCGGTTGAACCTTAGGAATAGATAGGATACAAATGTCATGACATTTGATTACGTGTAAGACCATATTTGGAATATGGCATCAATATGAGACTTTGTGTAAGACCATATCTAGGATATGGCATCAATATGAGACTTTGTGTAAGACCATAGCTGGGCTATTGGCATCGATACAAGATTACATGTAAGACCAGATCTGGGATATGGCATTGGTACGAAACTGTGTGTATGAGATTCCCGAGTATCCTTTAGTATTCCAAATGGTTCAATGGGAAATTCAACGAGTATGACAAAGAAGAGAAAGAGTATAAAAGTATTACGAATTGGTATAGGTATGTACGTAAAGTTCATAAGCATTGACTTCATGAAATTGTGAGTTCATGATTTCCCCAAGAATGATTTTGGGAAAACCTTGTGATTATTGGTCAATACTTGTGATGTATGAAATACATGGTAAATTCGATTGACGATTATGTGTTTGGCTTTCGGGAAAAATTGAGTTATGATATAGCATGTTTTATTCACACAAATTGTATTTTATCGGATATGAGAAAAAGGGAAGTCTGGCATAATTGCTTATTAAAAAGGTTATGGAAGTATAAGAAGATAAGAGATTAGGAAATTGAAAGATGTTAAAGTATATGCTTGAAATGTAAATACTCATAATTAATGTGCATGGTTACTATGAAGTTTGAAATGATTTGTAATTACTGTAATTTGTTACAAAGGAGAGATTATGGTTGTTAGGCTAATGCTAAGATATGTTAAATTATGCTTATAAGTTGATAAGTTTTAACCATGAAATTGGAATCTTGCATGAATTGGTGTGGAAAGGTTGAAATTCTAAGCTTGATAAATAATGATATGTTATTGTCTTGGTTGTGGTTGTTTAGTTGCTCTTAAATGCTTGAATTTGTGACATGTGATGTTATGTTGATGTGTGCAAGTGAGAATGGCAAAATGGCTTGGTAAATAGCCTTGTTTTTGTCCACACGGTCTGACCCACGGGCATGTGTTCCGGCCGTGTGTACCCTGCACCTTAATTTTGGAAAAACAGAATGTCCAGAATTGAGCACACGGGCAGAGACACGGGTGTGTGTCTTAGCAGTGTGTGCTACACGGTCTAGCACACGAGTGTGTGGCACAAGTCAGAGAGCACCCTAATTTGAACACGACTTACAACACGAGCGTGTTTAAGGGTCACACAGGCGTGTCCCTTAGACCACACGAGCGTGTGAGCCCTGTAACGAGCGTGTTTAGGGACTTTATGATTGAATATGAATGGTTTTAATTTGGACGCAAATTTATGACTCGAAAAAGTATATTTGCTTGTGTTTATGTCCGGTAATACCTCGTACCCTGTTCCGGCATTGAATACGGGTAAGGGGTGTTACAATTCTCCTAGAAAAGGGAAATTGCATAATAGTCTCTAAACTTCTACAACTACTACAATTCAGACCAGGTAAATTCGTATAGTTCATAACCTAACATCTTTATAAAATGTTTGATGATAATATGTAAGGAAAAATTGTTGAAATTCTATACTTGGATCGGATTGAATGTGGGATAGAGTATAGTCGAGATATGGTGTGTTAGGGGGATAAGAGTGGAGATGGTTGTGGAGTGATACATATATGTTTCCCGAGTAAACCGTGGTTTAGCAGTTGTTGCAAACACTCGTGTTATACTTTCTGTTATGGTGTGTTTCGGTTGGACTAGCTCTTCGAATCCATTGGTGTGTTTCAGATAGATTAGCTCTAATGAGAATTGGTGTGTCTCTATTGGATTAGCTCTTATGAGCATCTCGGTAAGGTAACTTGTTGAGTAATTTGATGGATTTACTATATATTTGAGTATTGAATTGAGCATTTATGATTTATCAATTGAGATTGTGGATGACAGGGAACATTTGTGGTTGTTGTATTACTATTTGAATTGTAATACTTACTTCGGTAAGATTTGTTGTTTTAAATACGTCGAACTTATTAAGCTTTATTGAGCTTACTTGTGTTAATCTTTATTCTTGTAGATACTCGGAAGGATAAATGATCGGATCGGCACTCAAGTCACACTATCCATAAATTTATGTAGTTTTTGGAACGTTCTTTTTGAATTATATGGCATGTAATAAGCTTGTATGTCATTACTAATGTTTTGAATATGTAAATCGTGAAGTATGATCTTGAATGTATATTGTTATCCTCTATGATATATGTGAATTTATGTGATATATGTGAATGAGGTAAAATGTGTTGATACAAAATATGATATGTGTTAATAGAATGTTGTGTATGTGATGCTTAGGTTAAGTATATTGGTTAGATGATAGATTTGATGAATTGAAAGGTTGTGATTGATGTTTCATTTAGATGTATAATTGTATATATTTTTGGTATCAATGAGGATTCATTGGTTAGGCACTTAGGATGTTGATTTGGCATGTTTTTGGCTTGATTAATGTCACTTTGAATAGGTATTTTGGTTGGTAAATGGTTTACTTAGGGTCCAAGTAAGTTTGAAATGGTAAACTTGTTGTTTAAGATTCATTTTGGGTCCACATGACCTGAGACACGAGTGTGTGACTCAGCCGTGTATGACACACAGCCTGGCGACACAATCTTATGTCTCTTGTAGGTTCCTTTGTATCCAAGTCAATTAGTTGCACGGCCTAACACAGGGCCTGGTACACGAGTGTGTGAGGTTATTTTGAGAGTTACATAGCTTGACACACAGGCATGTGACATGGCCTGGCACACGGCCGTGTGACCTTACTCAATGACACGACCTGAGACACAGCCATGTGTCTCTATTTCGAAAGTTACACGGTCTGAGACACATGCGCGTGTATCAATTGTTGAGGCACACGGCCCAGTTGACCCCTATTTCTAAAATTTTGTAACTTTTGCATGAACTTTCCAAATGATTTCAAATTGGTCTCAAATTGTTTCTAAGGTAATTTTTGGGTCTCGAGGGCTCGATTTAGGGACATTATGTATGTGAATGATTGATTTATAATGTGTATTGGATAATGTATGAAATGTATGTTCAAAAGTTTCATTTGTATGATAATGTTTCGTAACCCTAAACCAGTGACGGATACGAGTTAGGGGTGTTACAAGTCGAATTTAGTTGGATGTGAGAGTATATGCTAGTTTCATGATTTAATGAAGTGCGAATATGTTATTTTGACTTGGTTAGAATATAGTTGTGAATGTGTTGTAGTATGCTCTTATTTAACCTTTGATGTTGTGTATACTTGGTGGTTATTCCGACATTCACTGAGCTTGTTTAAGCTCACCCACTCTTTCTAACCATTGCAGATAGAGGTGCACTTCAAAGGAAGTGAACCAAGTTATACTTTGGTTGTAACACCCCTTACCCGTGCCCGACGCCAGGATAGGATACGAGGCATTCCGTACTTAACCTTACTTGAACATGCATTATTAGGCTATAAAATTTTGTTCCAACTTAAAACTTTTCTTTCTTAATCATAACATGTACATTATGGGCCTACGAGGCCCTAAACTTACTTCCGAGAAGTTTTGGAGTTCATCCAAAAACTTTGGTACTCTTTGAAAATTTTTACTCAAATAGGGGTCACATGCCCGTGTGACATGGGACACGCCCGTGTGGGCAAGCCGTGTGATCTCACACGCCCATGTCCCTAGCCCATATGGAATTTATTTTCTTTTTGAACCTACAGGCAATTTCACACGGCCGGATACACGCCCATGTCAATAGCCGATGTCCTTCACCCGTGGAGCTCTTTGTTTATGACATCATCAAACCCTTAATAGCACACGGCCAAGGCACACGACCGTGTGGTGGCCCGTGTGACGGATCGAATTCTCACAATTAAAATGCAGGGGACACACGACCTGTCAACACACCCATATGGGTTGACCGTGTGTCTACCCGTGTGGACAATTAGGGGCTATTTTCCAAGCCTCTTTGCCACCCTGAAACTTAAACTCGTTTATTTCATCACAATAAGTACATAATATGACAATATCAAACCATGAAGAACCCTTAAATTATCACTCATTTCATCCACAATTTACTCAATATCTTGCATGAACATTCATTTCATTATATCCATCAAACTTGGAACATGAACTTGACAATATTGGCCAATTCATCATGGCCATTTACAAAATGAATGGGAAGCATTAATAGCCAACCTTTTGGCCTTCAAACATAACAGGACACAAAATGATCAAGTTCCTATACATGCCATACTCAAAATGAATTAACTTTACTTATACCAAAAGAGCGGCTGATAGTGTGATCTAAGCTCCGACGTTCTATGATTCCCGAGCTACTTGGTGAAACTACAAGGAAAAGGGAAAAGAGAGGGGTAAGCATATAGCTTAGTAAGTTTGCATGAAATTCTAAAGCAACATAATTGCTCAAATGCTTAAACATACTTACACACATTCATTCTTACCCATCTCATATCACATTATGATTTAATAACTTGTACTTACTCATAGTACTTGTATCACTTAATGACATGACTTAGCACATATGCTAACATAAACATAAACTCAAATCTTCATCGTTCTTATTATGAATGAAACTCAAGGTCATCCATAAACGAATTTGGCTCTATACCATTTCACATACTTAACTCTTTTTCCTATGAACGAATCAGATTATCGTAGGATATTTGAACTCATCATGTATAAATCTTGATGCCAACGTCATATCCCTGTAACATCCTGAAATTAGGCCTAGTAGGATTGAGCCCAATGGGCCTTAGGCGTAGTAGCGTTTAAAATTTTTTAAAGAATAGGAGATCGGCTTAAGTGCAAGTTGGACCTTTTAGATAAGTGATTTTGGAAGGTTAGGGGGCTTCTATGAAGTCCCGGGATCAAATATTAGCTTTGGGAAAATTTTGGTTTTAGGTGAAAAAAAAAACCTTGGAGGTTGGCGGGTAGGCCTTAAGAATAAAATGTGGAGGAAAATGACACAAGTGGTGTGTGTGGTGTAGTGGCAAAGTGACGCCACAAGGAAGGAAGGAGGTCCAAGGTTCTAGTTGTAGCGTTTGCATTCCTTTTTGATTATTTTTATTAAATAAATTTAGACCTTGGCCATAGGGTTATATTTAATTGCGCATGGTTTGAGGCACAAGGAGCTAGTTGGTAAAGTGGTTAGCAGCGTAGATTATGTTATAAGGGAGCCTGGGTTCGAATCTCATGAGAAGCAAGGGAGTATTTATTTTGCAGAGTGGACGGTAAGAGTTTCAGTTGAATTTAAACTCTACTGACGAAGGGATCCCACATCGGAAAGATACAAGGAATGAAGGTGAAGAGCTAGCTATATAAAGAGTGCCAGGAGAAGGGTTAACATACGTTGGTGGGCGTTGGGCACAGGAGTGGTCGCAGTTGTGATTTAGCACCGTAGTCCCATCGGTGTGTAACTCTCTACTCTAGTTGTAGAGCGGCAAATGCCGAAGTGCCAGTCACGGTAATAGTAGCCACACAAGCGTGGGAGCGCACGTGTGGGGCTTCAACGCGATAGTTGAGGCCATCAGTAGTATTCTTGTGGGTTGGGGCTACTTGGGCTGCGATGGGCCGAAGTGGGCCCAATGGGCCCATAGGCCCAATTGGAATAAATTGTATGATGATATAGTATATAGTGAACTAGACTAGGTGGAACTTATATACGTGGATAGATTTGTGTTAGGTGGGCCACACGAGCGTGTGGGCCCGAATGGGCCGAAATCGGGTTTTAGGCCCAACAGTCCGATAAAGATCGAAAATGGTAGTTGAGTCGCTCAAGGCGACACTGCACCTTTAGAAAGGCCATTCCATGTACAAAATTATGAAAATACCCTTGGTGGGTAAATTACGAAAATACCCTTAGTGGGTAAATTACGAAAATACCCTTGGTGGGTAAATTACAAAAATACCCTTGGTGGGTAGATTACGAAAATACCCTTGGTGGGTAAATTACGAAAATACCCTTGGTGGGTAAATTACAAAAATACCCTTGGTGGGTAAATTACGAAAATACCCTTGGTGGGTAAATTACAAAAATACCCTTGGTAGGTAGATTACGAAAATACCCTTGGTGGGTAAGTTACGAAAATACCCTTGGTGGGTAAATTACGAAAATACCCTTGGTGGGTAAATTACGAAAATACCCTTGGTGGGTAAATTACAAAAATACCCTAGGTAGGTAAATTACAAAAATACCCTTGGTGGGTAAATTACGAAAATACCCTTGGTGGGTAAATTACAAAAATACCATTGGTAGGTAGATTACGAAAATACCCTTGGTGGGTAAGTTACTGAAAATACCCTTGGTGGGTAAATTACTGAAAATACCCTTGGTGGGTAAATTCTGAAAATACCCTTGGTGGGTAAATTACAAAAATACCCTAGGTAGGTAAATTACAAAAATACCCTTGGTTGGTAAATTACAAAAATACCGTTGGTGGGTAAATTATGAAAATACCCTTGGTGGGTAAATTACGAAAATACCCTTGGTGGATAAATTACGAAAATAGCCTTGGTAGGTAAAATTACGGTTATACCCTTAGAGGTTGATTAGCATGATTATGTTGTTTTATGTCTATCTGGTTATGATGGTAATTCATGTTATACTTATATTTGATATATGTCTCGCATACATGACATACTGCATACACGAATTATTATGTCATATTGCACGGGTATGATGAGAGGAGGGGGAAGATTGATATCGTGACTTCGGTCACTAGTGATTTGGTATCACATTCGTGTCTTCGGACACCAGAGGTTTGGCACCTCATAGCGACTCGTCCCTGTGGTTAATACCACCGTGGGTTGGCCCCACTTTTGAGATATGGGATCGTCGCCAGTGATTTGGTATCACAC
This sequence comes from Gossypium rotundifolium, assembly GCA_025506655.1. Classification (NCBI taxonomy): domain Eukaryota; kingdom Viridiplantae; phylum Streptophyta; class Magnoliopsida; order Malvales; family Malvaceae; genus Gossypium; species Gossypium rotundifolium. The sequence continues at coordinate 115,511,518 of CP106734.1, read as the reverse complement.
GTGGGTTGGCCCCACAGATGGATTATTCGTGACTTTGGTCACCAAAGTGATTTGGTATCGCATTTATATCGTGACTTTGGTCACCGGTGGTTTGGCACCACCAAGTGGTTTGGTACCACACGGGTAGAAAAGGAGTTATGGATGGCTAGGTTGGGTGCATTATACATATATGTTGCTTTGTTATAATTTGTGTAAGTATGTGGTATTTACCCGGAGAGGAAATATGCATCGAGTCTTGGTGACTCACCTTCTCCCTTATCTTTCAGTGATTCGTGTGTTTGCGGATGAGGAGCCAGGACGAACTCGAGGAGGCCATGCAATAAAATTTGGTTTTACATGAATTTCCAATTGGGTACTTTATTTGAATTTGGTTTTAATATTTTTATGGATTTGTAATAAGGCACATTTAATTATGTTTTGGATTATTTTTATGTTTTGAATATGTTTAAAATATGGCTTTTAAATTACTTGGTTAATTTAATAATTGAGCCCAAATATTTCTAAACTAAAAACTCATAATGGTTTTAAAAATCTTACCATCGGGTAACATGAATAGTTTAATAGTAAAATTACAAGTTAAATGTTTTCAACAGATTAAGTGATTTCCAAAATTCAAGTTTCTATACTCAATTGCAAACGGATTTTCCAAAATGATATTTCAATTTTCTTTAAAAGATATAAATGTTTTCTATCATATGATTTATCAACTAAGTTTTAAAGTTTTATGTAATTTCAAGTAAATTTCAATTTTAACTTATTTTCGACAAATAAAGAATTACAAAGAGTTTTTCACAAAAATTTAATTGTTAATTCGATTCTTTCAAAATTATTTTCCTTAGTGACATACCAGATTCGGTCGTGGCGTATTGACCGGGTTTGGGGTGTTACAATCCCAAACATGGTCTTACATGGGATCACCCCTTGATGCCGATGCCATATCCCAGATATGGTCGTACACGGGATCTTATAGCTCGATGTCGATGCTATATCCCAGATATGATCTTATACGAGATCGTACATGAATGTCGATGCCATGTCCCAGATATAGTCTTATACGAGATCTTCTTTTGATGCCGAGGCCATATCCTAGACATGGTCTTACACGGGACCTTATTTATTCAATGCTAATACATGGGTATTTTCATTATTCTGAATCTTCATCTGAAATTTCACTTAGCCTATTTTCACTATTGCCTCATCGAGGCTTCATCACTCGAATTTTCATAGCAAAAACATATATTATCATAATATTAAATATTTTCAAATATCGGAACATTATGAAACTCTAACTTCATACAAACTTATCTCGATTCTCAAAATGTGTATCGATACTCGATTTAGTCGTCGATTTTGCTCTTGCCTCGGTTTCAATCCGGGCTTCATATTTCTTGATCTATAATAACAATTTCACTTTTTAAATACACACATTGACTAAATCGACTCATTATTCATATTTTGGCAAAATTATAATTTTGTCCTTAAACTTTTACATAATTACACTTTTGCCCCTAGGCTCGTAAAATGATTTTCATTCAACTTTCTTGTATTTCAAGCCTAGCCAAATCATATTCTCAACTATAGCAACCTTCAATTTCTACTATTTCACTCATGTATGACCATTTTCATAACTTTTACAATTTGGTCCTTAGATGCATTTTTCATTAAAATCACTTAGAAAAAGATGTTTATCATACATCAAACTTTCATATTCCTCCATAAAACATCAAAATATATGCATGTCACACATGGGTAAATTTTTTAATATGAACCCTAGGTCAAAATATAGCTAGAAATAGCTAAACCGAGCTACAAGGGTTTTAAAAATACGAAGAACATTAAAAACGGGGCTAGGATGCACTTACTATCAAGCTTGGAATTTGAAGAAACCCTAGCTATGGCTCCTTGAAAATTTCGGCTAAGGTAGGAGAAGATGGACATGATTTTTTTCTTCTTTTTCCCTTTTAATTCATTTATTAACCAAATGACCAAAATGCCCTTAATGGTCCTTTCTTGAGATTTTTCCTTCCCATGTCCATTTTTGTCCATCATCAAATATAATGGTCTAATTTCTAAATAAGGACCTCTAATAATTTTCATAATTCTATTTCATACTTAAATCTTCCAGAATCTCATATTTTTCATTCTTTGCAATTTAGTCCTAATGGACAATTTAATCACTAATTAATAAAATTTCTTCATGAGATTTTCACACAATCATGAAATCACCTCATAAACCTTATAGAAATCCTAAAACTCATATTTCTACTTCGGATTTGTGGTCTCACACCACTATTCCGACTAGGCCCTAAGTCAGACTGTTACATTAGTATTTAAGTAAGTGATATTATTATTTGTTGAACTATGGAAATAAAGGCAATGTGGTTAGAACTTTGGCTAGTTATTATTATGTTCTTGTTGGTTTAGTATGATTGTGAACCTCTAAAGTTTTTGCTTGGTAATTATTACTATTTTTAATTGTTATTACCATGATTTGGATCGGCAAGGTAAAGATGTTGCGTTGGACTGTGTTTTGGGTGAATTTGATGCTTGATACTGTGATGATTAATGCATGTTAGAATAGAGATATTTTGAGCATGTTTAATACTCTATTTTGTTGTGTTTTTGCAAATCTGAGTAGAGGTATCGATACTTGGGACATAAGTATCGATACATTAGAGTTGAATTGTATCTTTGTGAAGCCAGTAGTTTAATTTGGTATTGACACCCAATCACGAGTATTGATACTTGGGGTGAAAATACCGATACCTTTGCTCATGTATAGATAAAATGCTTTCGTTTAAAATTTGACAGAATGCTAGTTTGGTATCGATTTTCTTACTAGTACTGATACTTATCTTCCAAAATATCTATACATGTGATCGCGTATCAATACCTATGTGGGTTCTTTATAATTTTATCAAATGGTCCCTAAGTATGTTTTTAAATTATTTCTAATATTGACTAAGGCATGTTAAGTCGTTTTAAATGTTGTCTAAGGTGTTTAAGACCCATTACTCCTCTAAATATTTGAAAGTGATAATGGTTGCATGTATTTGAGACTGAAGGAATATGTATGAGTTCGATGTTTGATGTAGCGTCCTATTACTCGGGCTCGACGACCAGCCCGGGTATAGGGTGTAACACTACCCCACTTTCTTTGTACCAAAACTATGAAAATGGAACAATTTCATCCTTATACTATTAAAAAGTTTATGACAATGTTAACTTTCCCAGTTAATAAACTATAAGATGAGGAACAATTTAGTTCCTATAAAAATAAACCAAGTAATTTAGTCTCAATAGTATTTGAAAGGTTAAAATATGCCACAAGTTCCCGTACTTTTCGAAAATTAGAAATATAGTCCCTATATTTTTATTTCATGAAATTTGATTTTTATTTTGATTTTAAAATTCAGGTCTAATTGTTAATATTATTAAATTTTTTGTTCAATTCAAGTTAATTACAGAGTCATTTTCTTAATTACAAGGATATCAAGTAAGTTTTTTTTTTTATTTCAAAACATCATTAACAAATTTAACATTTGGAATTAAATTTTAAAATTTAAAAGGATAAGGACTAAATTTCATGAAATAAAAGTACAAAGACTAAATTCCTAATTTTCAAAAATTAAGTGACTTATGACATATTTTAACCTATTCAAATTAAACAAATAAAAACAATTGAAGCGATATTAATAATTTTCCTTAATAAAACAATGATCATGTGCAAATATACAATTTGTTGAGTTTATAAAATTAACAAAAAGAGAAAACTATATAATATCCATGAAAAAAAAACTATCTATTATCAATAAAACTTATACAAATTTATAAAAGATAAAAAAATTAAATATTTTATTCCAAAATTTCAAAAATAAAATTTCTAAAATAATTATTTAAACATTATAAAATAATTTTTCAATTCAAAAATTGATTTAAATGATTTTACAAAAAAATTCTAGTTTTGAAATTATTTATTTATTTTATTATTTATGGATTTTCTATTCTTATAAAATTATGTAATTCTTAATTATTTTTTTATATTTTAAACTTCAAACAATTAACATTATAAGTTGTTTCACATCTGTATTCATCTTCCCTTCTTTTAAGCTTTTCAATAGTAGAAGGACTAACTCATATCATTTAATTTAAAATGGACTAAATTGTTTATAGCCTAATAAATTATTAAAAGAAATAGTAAATCTCATCATTAATTTTCTTATTTATTTATTTTTAAAATTATAAAATTAAATTTTTTTGTTTATTTTCAGAGAACTAAAATAATTCTACCCTTATAGTATATATAAAAAAACTTATGAAAATTTGTTTCAAAAACTATTCCATCTTATTAATAAATTATTTAGAAATAATTCAAAGAAGTTCTTAAAATGATTTTAAAATTTCATTAATTTTTATATTTATTAAAAATATTTTATATTTTTTTAATTTTCCATTTTAAAATTAAAATTTTAACCAAGAATGGGCTTGATGTTTTTCACACCTATATTTATTTATTTTTCACCAAATCTGTTTTTAGAAATATAAATGGTTAATGTGACATTCTAATATCTTTATTTACTTATTTCTTAATTTGATAGTATAAAATTAAGTTATCCTAGACTATTTTACTAAAATGGCTCATTTTTCAACTTTATTTACAGAAATAGGCTACTTAAAATTTTATCTACCGAGATGGGCCAAAAAATCCAAAACGTGCCTATGTGAAAGCATTTTAAGGGAAAATTTCAGAAAAACGCACTGATGGGGACATGTTTTACCCGTGTCAATAAAAACGCATTGACATGAGTGCGCTTTTGCCCGTGCTCGAACTAAATTTTTAAAAAAGATCATTTTTTTAAATATTATAAAAATAAACTAATTTTTTAAAAATTTATAAGAATAAACCTTTATAAAGACTCAAAGTGGCAATACCATTTTTTTTAAGGTGTAACCAATTAATATGAAAATAAAACTTAAAAAATAAATCTTTATATAGACCCAAAGTCTCATTTTCCATGTTTTCTTAAACAATATGGGATGTGAGATAAGTGTATATATAGAGCAATGAATAGGTTTGCAACTTATTCTTAAACAATATGGGATTTCTTCCTTTTTTTAACTAACAACATAATATTAAAGGCTACACTATATTTTTAATTTTTTACAAAATAATTTTTATTTTTAATATTTTGTTAACATTTTCTCATATAATAAAATTACCTTTTGAGATCTTTAATCTTATTGCATTTTATAATTGTTAGCATATACTAAAGGACTATTAAAAAAGAAGAACAAATTGCCCATATAATATTTGTACATCCAGTAATCTTTTATTCAATTTTAATTGTTAGAAGTTAATATCTATGAAATTTTAATTTTAAAATAATTTTTCATTATTTCAATTTAGAAGTTGTACTTTTAATTTTTATTATTTATTTTATTTTATGTTATGAATGTTTAATTAATAAATAGTGGTGAGTATTTAGTACTCAAATAGTATATTATTGATATCTCTTTTTAAAATATTTTTTAATATTTTACTATAATCATTAATTTTTAATCCTAATTTTAATTTAATTTTCATCACCGATGAATGCTATTAAATTTATTTCAGATGTATTTTGACTAGATAGATAATCTATTTAAAAATAGTATATAATTATGTTAAATAAGTTTCTTTTATAGAAATATATAATATACATAAAATATAATTATTATTTTCATATTTTATATTTAGATTAAATTATATTAGTAGTCACTTAACTATTATTTTTGACTATTGAATTATAAAACTTACAAAATGATCACTCAACTATTAGTAATTTTTAAATATTTTTAATATTTTACCTTACTCATTTTATATTTTATAATTTTTTTACTTAGAGTTTAAAATTGTATTTATAATGTAACAAATGTTAACTTTTGTAAAAAATTAAACTCTATAAGTAAAAAATATAAAATATAGTGTAGCCTTTAATTTTATGTTGTTAATTAAAAGAGAAAAAATTTCACATTGTTTAAGAACAAGTTGCAAACTTATTTATAAGTCTATATAAAATTTCAAAAATTGGTCTATTTTTATAATATTTTAAAAAATAACTTTTTTAAAATTTAATTTGAGTACAGCAAAAGCACATTTACGTCAGTGTATTTTTTTAAAATTCTCCCAAAATTCTCACTTAACACTGATCATTGAATCTATTACTTAAATCGTGTTAACGAATTTTTAAAAAAATTAATTTAATAACTTAAATAAAAAAATTTGAATAATTTAATAATTTAAATTAAATTTTAATCAATTCACATATATTTTGAAACTTTTGAAGAAAGGAATAAAATGTAAACTTAGATAACCTGGGTGTGTATATTTTTAAAAAATTAAAACTAAAAAGTCAACGTAAATATAATTATAGGATAGATGTAAACCCGATCCAACGTCTGATCCATGGGTTGTAAAATGAAAAGTGAAAACCGTTGTCGATGATCAGTTCTCAAAGGAAGACAGGGCTGACTCGCAAAAAGTGGGGAGGATGAAAGGAGCCATGGTGGGGTACCTAACAAACCTACACGTGCACGCGATATCACCGTCATCTTCATCATCTTCACTCTATTCTCACTTCCACTTTAACCTTCCCCTTTTTTTTTTTTGTTACCCCTCTGCCGTTTTCGCTACTAAATAGCTTCTCCGGCGAAAACCAATATCAACTTAACCATTTTGACTTTCAGGAACAGAGTTAAGATTCTTGTCAGGCTCCAAAACAACGAAGTCAAAAGGGAAAAAGAGAGAGAAAAAAAAAAAGGTAGTGCTTTTTTCCCTTGTATTTGTAGTTGTTGCTGTTTGGTTGGAAAGAAAATTTGTTTTTTTTTTAATCCTGGGAAAGTGAACAGATAAAGTGGTGTTATCAGTTTGGTTAATATAGTTCTACAAATGGGAATGGGGAAAGTGAAGGAATGATGTTGGAGTCTCTCAGCCAAAAACCCAAATCCATTAAAATAATAATAAATATAGAGAGTGTTTGGTTCTCTCAGCCATTAATAACAGATAGTAGCTGTGGAGTTTTAATCTTTCGATAATTACAACTCACTCATTTCTTTATTAATTTACAATATTCCTCTGTTTTAAAACCCCCCAAACCTTCTTCAAACTTGGGGTTTTTTTAAGCTTTGCTTTTAAAGCTTCTAAATGAAAAGATTGTTTCTTTATTATTTGCTTTGCTTCCTTTGAATAGTGAAGACCCCAAAACTCCATAGGTTCTCCCTTTTCTCTAACCTTTATGCAGTGAAATATTGATAAAAGTTTTATGTTCTGAATCATAAAGGTACAGCTACAATCATTTATTTTAATATTTTTTCTTGTATGATTGTTTCTCTCTTTTGGGTTTTTGTATTTGTTGGGATCTGTTTCAGATCTCTGATATTCTCTCCTTTTGTTTTTTACTGCATCTTTTTCATCTATTTGAGTTAAACCAATCTGTGATTTTTTTTCCCTCTATAAATAATTGCAGTGGATTAGATCTAGTTAAAGGTATAAACACAACAGATGGCAGCTTTTGTTGGAAAAAAAAGGGAAAAAGGGTTCATTTTGGGGTTTGAAAATCAATTTTAAACTTCATGTAAGCTTTTCGAAAAAGTTAAAAACTTTTCTCTCGTCTTTTTGTACATAAAACAGAAGATTCCCCATAGTGAAAAGAAAGGTTTTTTTTATCATGGAGCAATCTCTTGATAACTAATATTGTTGTATATAATTGGATAATTAGATTTTTGGTTTAGGAAAATTGCTGTGGTTTGGGTATTTAGGGCTCTGTTTTTGGTGCCTATAATTGGATAATTGTTGGTTTCTTCAAGCTAATAAATGAGCTTGGACTTAGGTTCTACTAATCTGGTTAAGATTACTTCCATCTCTGTTATCATATTGCCTTTGTTTCTTTTTAATGGATTTCTGTTTTAATCTTTGAATATCAATTAGTTTTAGGGTTAAGACTGCTTGGTTCTTACAGATGTATTTCTTGTTTGATTTTCATGTATTTCAATGTTTGAAAGCATTCATGGAAAAATAAAGGATGGTTTTCTTTGTCAGTAATTTAGCTGGAGAATATTTATGACATGGTGGTTTCAATTGATCCTATCAGCTGCTTTGTCCTAGCGAGTTTTTCATCAAACAATTTTATTTTTAATGTCTGCTGGTAGCTGTTTCTGTTTTCTCTTTGTAGGAAACTTCAAGTTCGTTACTGACCTAACCTGTCCTGCATTTCATGTGCAGAGTAGCTCTCCAACGCCTTTGGTGTATGGCTGAAGACATTGTGATCCAAGGCCAACCATCGTGAAACATGAAACTTGGTAATAACCCCATCTCTATTTTCGTTCTCTTCATCTCTGCCTCTGTCTGTCTCTCCCGTACATATTTTTGTCTTTCAGATGTTATTCTGCCAACTATATTTAGTCATTTATATATGAAGAATTCACTGTTTATAGGATGTTTTTATGTACTTGCAGATAATGAACAAGTGATTTGCCATTCAACTATAGGCTACAAGAATGATTCGAAGCCTTATTCCTTCTTAGCTGACACTAAACCTTTTGAGAACAGAGAAAAGTCTTCAGATGCTACTGAACTGAGCACAGATGATACTGTGAAGGAAAATCAGAATGGAGTCGTGCATGATATAAAGAGCGATGAACTGGATTCAGATTTCTCAATATACTCGGAGAATACACGAGATGAATGGACAGCTTCTGAACTTGATTGTTCCAACAGTGTACACAACTTTTCTAATGGTAATGAAAAGGAAGTCCGAGATTTTGTGACATTTAACTCTCATTCTTCAAAGAATATGGATTCATTTCAGGACTCGGTTTTTTATTTGGACAAAAGTGTAATGGATTGTGAATTGCCTGAATTGGTAGTTTGTTATAAAGAGAGTACATATCATGTTGTCAAGGACATTTGTATTGATGAGGGAGTTCCTACACAAGACATGTTCTTGTTTGAAAGCAGTGTGGACGAGAAGAGCGAGTGCAACTTTTCGTATCCCAAAAAGGATCAAGATAATGAACTGATGAAAGAAATGTCGGAGACTGATATGCCCATGCAAGACATTTCCATTTCTCCGGAAGAAAATCAATCTGGGAAGGATATTGACAACGAATGTGGCTCTAACAAAAAACTCGACGCTGATACATATATGCAAGATATTGCCTTATCTCTAGAAGAAAACAAGTCTAACAAGGGAATTCCGAATGAATGGGATCCTAGGGATTTGCTGGTGACAAGAGACATGAAGGATGATGCAATGGAAATGATGTCAAATGACGGCTCCAAAGAGTTGTTTACCCTAGGAGACATACTTTCATTGCCTCAATTGACCACACTGAAATCTGAAGCCATGTCTCCTGATTGCAAAAGTGACAGAATTGAACAACAGTCCTTTGAGGTAAAAAGATCTAGTTCAAAGTTAATAAAATATCAATTTACCATATCGAAACTCCTTGTAATAACATTATGGATTCACTGTATACTCAGAACTCAAGTAAAAAGGAAGTGATAGTGGCTTCTGCGGTTGAAGAATCAAACAATCTAATTCTTTCTGCTCCTGCTTTGGTCTCCACAGCCGAAGGATCGGACAGTGGAAAGGGAAGCTACCCCAATCAGTCCTGCTCCGGCCTCTGCTTCTTTGGAAGCAACTAGCAGTGGCCATGTCAGTGAAACTGGAAGCATCACATTTGACTCCAGATCTTCTGCACCAACAAGCGGCAAAGGTTCTAATGAGCCTCTCGAGACTGGAAGAACATCCAAACTTGAAGAGACAACTGATCAACCTTTTTCAAGCAATCTTCAAAGCGGAAACAGGGAGTCTAGTTTCTCTGCTGCAGGGCCCTTAACGGGTCTAATAAGCTACTCTGGACCGATAGCATATTCAGGCAATCTCTCTCTTAGATCGGATAGCAGCACGACAAGCTCTCGTTCCTTTGCCTTCCCAATGTAATTTACTGCCAAACCATTTTGTTACTTGCACTTGTTCTATCGTATTCATAACCAACCATTAGTTGTTTATTCTTTGTTTTCCTCCATATACAGATTGCAGTCCGAATGGAATAGTAGTCCGGTAAGAATGGCAAAAGCTGACCAGAGACAGTATCGGAGGCAGCGGGGATGGAGGCAGGGCTTTCTTTGCTGTAGATTCTGAAAAAAAGTTCTATATTATGCATAGGTTATACAAATTGATTATTTTTGCATATCAAAAATACATCATCCCCTTCTTCCCTCGCTTGGCGTGTAATAATGTGCAGTAGGTTTAGAGTGTCTTCTTGGTGCTGAAGAGTTTTTATCATGCAAATTGAGCTGTAAGCAAAGCAATATGCTATAATTTTCATGTATCATTGTAGTATTTTCTTTTTCGTTTTCACGTTCTTGCTCATAATATCAACTTATACCAGATAAAGAGAGATCAGTCTGCTTTGTCGTTTTTCTACTGTTGTTACTAGTTTTGTTTTCCGATCAATTGAATTAAGGATAAATTTCAGTTCGTTTCTTTTATATTTTTTTTTTACATGAAAAATCTCCTTTAATAACTTAGCAAACAACCGCATCCTTGTCCAGAATATGAGTTTAGAGTAGAATAAAATTGAGAAGTAAGAAAACTGTAAGGATAAATATAATTTCCCTTTCCTAGGTGTACTTGGGAAAAGGAAAAGGAAATTACTTTTTTCTTGATAGAGTTGAAAAATGAAGAGTTCTTTCATTTTATTTTCTCATCATTTCAGTTTAGAAGTATTGATTTTTATATATTAAGATAGAAAAAGATCATCCCTTTTACTTTTTTTCCTCCAACTAAGTATACTAAAAAATATATTTTCTTTCCATTTTTCCACTCATTCCTTCATCTTTCTACTTTTCCACCCAACTAGCAATTACAGAATTTGCATTCCAAGAATCACGCTTAATCCATCGAGGTCTTGATTCGATCTGTCTATCTGTGGAGGCCGGTTAAGTTAAGTAACTTTAACCAAGTAAGCTTTGGGTGTCCAGCAGTTTGTTTTTGGTTCCAACGGTGTAAATTCCTTACCGGAGTTAATTTATTAGATTTTAAAGTTTGAGTTTAAATTGAATGTTTCTTTATAATAAAATTATTGCAACAGTTTCAACAACACTGAAATGTTACCCAAAGAGTTAGTGCATTAGCAAATACCAACTAGCTATTGTTGGCAAATTCATAGGCTTCGACTCTTATAACCTTTATGCATAAACAAAAGGTTATACATTTATTCAAATAATGTGTAATGGCTCTCTTTATTTACAACAGCTATGAGCAACAAGCAAAGATTGTAGCAGTCTTGTAAAGTTTGCACCCTGTCACGGTCATTGTCATTGTCATTGTCATTGTGAATGAGAATTAGTGAATCCCCGTATATTCTCCACCTCAAATCAAACTTTCCGAGTGAAGTATTATTTTAGATTTTCTTACTTCATCCTTCATCATCTTTATATCTTTACATTTACTCTCCTGTCTCCTTCCTTCAGCTTTTTTTTTTTTTTTTAAATTTCCATTAATGGTACAAATATTTGAAAGCAATTAGATTGCTAACTCGATACTCCATAGCTAATTTTCTTTTTGCGAGATGATAAGAGCCTCAATCCAAGCTTAAAGCTCAATATCCTCCCACAACCTAGTTATTAAAATCTCAATTTGAAAATTATGATTTAGGGTAAAATATTTGAATTTAAATTTAAAAATCTAAATTCTTTAAAGAACAAATAAAAAGTTAGATTTAAATACGGGTAAATCCAAGTCCAATTTTATAATACTTAAATTTCAGATTTTAAAATTCATTTTAAAACTTAAAATTTTTAAATCCAATATTGATTAAAAAATAACAACCTTTTGTTCTCTCTTCTTTTATAATGCCTTCAAAATCCAAATAATAAATAATTAAATTTACTTATAATATATCATCAACTAAGTTCAAAGATTTTTAAAATTGGATCTGTGGACGAACTAGTTAGATTATTTGTTCCCAATTTAACCGGTTTAACTGGCCCAATCGATTCAATCATAAGCCAACCAATCTTTCCCCTTATTTCACTGGTATCCAATTGATTCCCAGTCTAATTTTGAAAACAATGATGAAGCTTTATGCATTTAATTTAATACAATATAAAATATTCAAAATTTTTATAATTTTAATTTATAAACCTCTAACTTTTAATTTATACCTAAATAAATCCACTTGATTAAGTACAAATCAAATTATATACTTTTATTCATGCATAAACAAAATATAAATAACTTATATAGATAATATGATAATGTTGAGAGTTATTTTAATATTTTAATCTAAAAAATTATAAAAATATAAAAATGGAAAGTTACATCCTAATAATGAAAGTATAATTAAAATAAAAAAACCTCTTTGAAATATATAGAAGCAAAACAGTTTTATCCTAAATTGTTTATAACAAAATGGAAAATGCATTTTTTTTCAATCAAATTAAATAAAGGTTTCAGGATTAAACTGGTGGTTCAACTAGTTAAATTATTGGTTTATCGATATGATCAGTTTGACTAGTTTGTTCAATTCTATTAAATAAATATGAAAAATTCATAATAAAAAATTCTAGTTTAATTAGTAAAACCACTTGATTCACCGATTTTTTCAAATTCAGTAGGTCCAATACTAATTATTGAGTCAACAGTTTTAATTTCTTTCTTCGAACCATTACCTCAATTGCAAATTCAAACCAATTGAAACAATAATGTTCAAAATCCTCCTAAATAATTAAATTAAAAGAATATTTTTAAAGAATTAGTTGAAATTCAAATATAAATTTTTATTAATTTAAATTTTAAATATTTTAATTCTCAAATAAAAATTTAAAAACTAAATCCAAATCCAAATTTAGGTGAAAGTTTCATGTAAATTTTCTTGAATCTTCAAAAGAAATGAAATATATTTGTTTTTTTTTTTTAATTAAAGGAAAAACCATGGGTGAAAAAGTCTGTTTAAGCTTCAGTAGTTGCCATTGTTGGTCAAACACACCTTTTTTGGTCCTTTACTTCCATCTCTTGAATGGACTCTCTCATGGATTTACTACACATGCATGTGTCGTCTTTGAAAAACGAAATGGTGGAATTAAATACATTTGACTGCTTTGGGTTGGGTATGTTTGTTCTTCCAATGTGCCCTTCGATAAAGTTTGTACGGAAAAAATCTTCAATCTTTACCTTTTTTTCTTTCAATTTTCCTTTTTTCTCAGAAGACAAACAGAAACAAGAAAATTCCCACTTCCAATCTTCTTTGCTGTCAACCACCAAAACCCCAGGAAAGTTGTTATTTTAGAATCTGAATTATGAATAAACATATGAGCTGGCCTGCAACCCTTTTCCTTAACTAAGGAATGGATTAAATCATAATCAAATGATCAAATGCTTACTTCGTTTCTCAATTAAGACAACATGAAATCTATATTTATGCAATCAAAAGCTCGTAAATTCACTAACATTACCAACATAATGGGTGCTTTTGATGGAGATATGTCTTAGACTTTGTTATAATAAAACAGAACCTAGGGTCCTACTCATACCATGTTGTTCCTGACATGAAAAAATAAAAATAACAAACTCAAATGGTTTGAAGCCTTTCTAAAAAAAGTAAATAAAAATTTATGTTTTTCAATGGAAGTGTTCTGGGACACTGCATTTTTGTGCTTTGTGTTTGTTCCCTTTCCTCTTTGTTTAATGGGGGCTTTGCTTGATATAAAGGCAACCCACTTTGAGAAAATTAGAAAGTTGTAGTCATACAAGAAAAGAACAGAAAATCTTCAGAGAATTGCAGTGATATGGAGTTGATAGTGTCCATTACTGTGCTGTGCTTTACCTTCTTAGCACTGCAAACACATTGTACTTCCCTGCAAATCAAACTACAATCATCAAATGAACAAGGTAAAACTGTATAAAAAAAAGGTCCCTCTTATCTTTTTATTTTCTAGGCTTATTTTTTTCATTATTTATTGAGTTTAAATGCTTTATATCATGAGCAGCAAAAGGAGTTCACCTTTCTCAGTACCCAACATTGCCAAGGAAGCTCAGATTCACTGAGGAAGTTGTAGCGGTAAGAATCTATCCACAAAACATATACGATCTTTAAGTAGTAGTGCCAAAATGACAATCTCCTTAAAGACTCATTTGCCTTTTTATTTTTGAAACTACAGTTTAAGGGAAATGAAGCTCATGATTCAATTACAAACACCAAGCAGAATGAACATGCTTCAGGTAACATATCTAAAGTAACAAGCATCCATCTGTTCAGTTGCATTTTCTAGTAAAACTATAACGTGAAGCTTAGTTCCCGTTCAAACTGTGTCTTAAAATAATATAAGCAACCTTATTGGACAGGCAAGGCATACCAGAAAGAGAAAGGTACAGTCCACGCAAGTCGAGGCACAAGGCAAGAATGGATGGAGTCTGGGACTGACATTTCGCAATATTTTACTATGGATTACTCGCACGTAAGACGACGACGCCCCATACATAACAAGTCATTGCCGGTTGGTCCTTGAAACCTGGGGGGATCCCATCCTTCTTTGATTGGTGCTTTTGATCAGTCCCCATCAACAACTACAGTACAGATAACAATCCTTTTTTAGGATCACAATTTTGTTAACAAAAATATATGTATCACCAATTACTGCTTTTGTAATATAATTAGGGAAATGAGGAACCTGTCTTCTTTTTGTTTCTGTTTATGGCCGACACTTTTTTTTTGAGAAAAGGAAAACTTTGAAATCTGATCTCGTTTAAATAAAACTAAGATAGGGAGTTGTTTGGTAATTATCGACTTTTTCTTGATAGTGAAAATGGTGGCTACAAACCCCAACATACCTGCTCTTTTTTCATTAAACAATGTTTGGTAAATATTATTACAAAATCATCGCAACAATAATTAAAATTTTAAAAAATATATATTAAAAAAATGAAAAATCCATTTCACAATGTGCAATTACACTTGCTCATGAGTCGGGTTGGATCTGTTCATGGCCCGCATTAAATTTAGGAGGTTTTAGATCAAATATTAGACCAAAAAAAATACTTGAATAAAAAAAGTAAACTTGTTTTCAAGGCCTAAGTCTAGCTCGACTCGTTTTTAAGTTTATAATACTTTATATTATATTATTTTACATATTATGTAATTTAGAACACATTAAAAATATAAACTTATACTAAATATATAATACTATTCTAATGTAAATATTAAAATACTACTAAGATGACTATATAAAAAATTTCAATATATAAAAGAATATATAAATTTATTAAATATTAAAATAATATAATATAAATATTTTTAAAAAAATTAAAAATAATATGGGTGGGTCTAAAATGGGCTTGGGTTAATCTTTTGCAAATATGGACGGATTTGGGCAAAATTTTAGACTCATATTTTGGGTTGGGTCAAGTTGGGCTTAGGCAAGCATAACACATGTTAATATCATGCTTAGGCCTGACCCGAGCCATGAGCACCTCTAGTCGGGCTACTCACCCAAGCTCGAAGGTTAATCCGAAATTTGGGAGGGTTTGAGCAAAAAAATAAAGCCCAAATAATGGGCTTGTGCAAAAAAAAAAAAAGGGCTCATTTAAAATATGGTCAGGTAAGGGTGAGCAAAATCCGATTCGATTCGAAAAACTCGATAAAATTTTTAAATTTTGAATTAAATAGTTCAAGTTATTTGAGTTAATCAAGTTTTTTGGATCAACTCGAATAAAAAATTAAGTTTTTCGGTTTAACTCGAATGTGAATTACACAATTCGGGTTATCCGAAAATCTGAATAAGAAAAGGTAAAACTACGCCATTTTGATAAATGTTTACATTTTTTAAAGTTAAAAGTCAAAATCATTAAGTTAAAAGTCAAAACTACATTGTTTTGATAAATATTTACTCATTAAGTTAAAAGGCAAAATCATTATATTGTTTATGTAGTTAAATAATTTTATACTTCATTTACTAGTTAAATAATTGGTTCATGTAAATGCAACATTAAGTATAAATAATAGGATTCGTTAACTCGACTCGACTTGACTCGAAATTTTTTGACTCAATTCGATCCGATTCGAAAAAAATTCAAATTGAATTCGATTGCAAAAATAGGATTCGTCAACTCAACTAACTCGAAATTTTTTGACTCGATTCGACTTGACTCGATCGAATACCATTGAAGGTTGAACATTGAAGGCTTGAGCACGACCCATTTTTATAAGTTTGTAATGTTTTATATTATGCTATTTTTATATATTATTTAATTTATGACACATAAAAATTAAACTTATAGTAATTAGTAGTATATAATACCATTATAATGTAAACATTAAGAAATGTTAAGATGAGTATATATAAAATTTTAATAAATAAAATATTAAACTAGAAATAATATAAATATATTTTAAAAATTTTTAAGAAATAATATAGTAGCCTAAAATGAGATTAAGTTAGCTATTTATAAATATGAACAGGCTTGGACAAGATTTTAAGTCCATATTTCAAGTCTGGCCGGGCTTGAGTAAGCATAAAGTGTGTTAAGATTATGCCTAGGCTTGACTAATGTTAACTAGTTTGCCACTATAATATTGAAATTAATTAAATAAATTATTAAAAATTTAATATTTATTTTTTAAATATCAAAACATAAAAATGAATTAAATAAATTATTGAATTTTTTATCCATGGATAATATCAACTAGTTTGTTACTATAATATTGAAATTAATTAGTTTAATTAATTTAATGCTTCTAAATCTTAAAATTCTATTTTATATTTTTAAATTATCTTTAATAAAATCAACTCAAATAAGTAATATTTAATAATTGTCTACAAAACTTTAATTTTTTTAAAAAGATCCTTTCTAAATTTTGTTTGGCATGTAGGAAAATTTAATTAATTAAATTAAAGTCTTTACCTATAAAAGGTTTTATGAGGCTTTTTACTAAAATAATACAAAAAAAATTAAAATACGAAAATAGGGTCCACTTTTTAAAATTTACCAAAATGGTACAAAGAGGGTGGTCGCGCCTCTGGCAGAGGCGGCACCACCCTCTCACATAGGCACTCAAGTGTAAAAAAAAATTAAAATCTTAAAAAAAAAATTTGAAAATGTAAAGGAAATGGCAGAGTAGGCTGGTGAAGCCTCTGCTACTCTGCCACAGGCGGCACCAATGGTGCCTCTGGCAGAGGCGGCACCAATGGTGCCACTGGCAGAGGCGTCACCAGCCCGTTTTAAACTCGTGCTGTCGGTTTTTATCAAAATTTTATCAGCTGAGAAGAAGAAGAAGAAGAAGAAGAAGAAGAAGAAGAAGAAGAAGAAGAAGAAGAAAGAGAAAGGAGGAGAAAGAAAGAAGAAAAAATAAGAGTATGTATAAATTTTTTTTTTTTCATAAGGAAGATATTGTTGTTGTAACATTATATGATATATATTGATTTTTATTTTTATTATTTGTTGTTGTTAGTTTAGTTTATAACTAATAGGTTAATAATATAGTTAGTTAGTTATTAATATTTTAGTTAGAAACCCTAAAATGATATTTTAGTTTAGTTAGTAGTATATTATTGGTAACCCTAAAATAAAATATTAAAATATTAGTGTATTAATATGTTATTATATATTAATATTTAGTTAATAATATGTTAGTTAATAAATTGTTAGTAGACTAATATGTTAGTTAAAAATCTTAAAACCCTAAAATAATATATTGTTAGTATATTAATAATATGTTAGTATATTAATATTTTATTTAATATGTAACATAGTTAGTATATTGTTGTTGTTAGTATGTTAATATGTTAGTATATTAATAATATGTTAGTATTTAATATGTTGTAGAAGATCAATATGAAGAGAATCAAGAATTTATAAATTCGATTGTACAGTATTTTCCAAAGGAAGATACAAGCTCGGAGATGGAATAAAATGTAGATTTGACTTTAAGTGGTTAGATGTAAAGATAAATGTTGTTCATATACAAAATGATAATTATAATAGTGTGAGCGTAAGAATGAAAAAATAACATATTGAAACATTATGTTTTTTTATTTAAGAATAGTATATACGAGTCGAAATTTTTCTGAGCAATTTTGTTTATTTTTTAACAGATTAAATATTGAAGATGGATTATCAGTTTTTCGTATGTGTTTATTTCGATGGAACCATACTGACAACAACCGTTGGATGCATATTTGAATGTCGGCAACAAATAGCAATGAGATTTAATAGAAATGTCTCGTTGGATGATATGAAGCGAAGGATAAACGCAAAAATTGTTAGACGTTGTGGGAGAAAGATCTCAAGAATTTTCTACAAGTTTCCAATTTCGGCAGATCCGATCAAATTCACAGAAATGGAACTTGTAGACGACGAAGACGTTGAGACAATGATCGCTTTTCTTTGTAGGAATAGGAGTAATGTAAATGCACCAATTCACTTATTTGCTGAGTTTGCCGGTATTGGTATCGAGGCAAATGAAGAGAGCAATGCATATGGTGAAGAACGTGGAGCTCAAGAACCGTGCATAGTGCCTCCAATATCGTATGTTGATGCCGATTCGAATATACGTGGGATCGATATTGATCTTAATATTACACCAGATATTGACGTGGTTGGTGATGATGGACACGATAGTAGTGATCATTGTGAGGAAGAGGTCGATAGTGACAGCGATCCGATATGGACGATATACCTGATGATATTGACAATGAAGACGTGAATGACGATGAAAACATTAGCGCGTCTTCGGTCGGGAACCAGATGGGATGTATTATGATACACAATAATCCTAGGCCACACATGTCGCTCATAGACCCCGACGCAGCGCGTGTAGCTGAGTTCCCGAAGTACCCTGAAATGTATCCCGCTTATCGGCTGGTCGTAAATTTCGAGCATGAGTTATTCGTAGGCCAGAGATTCGAAAGTAAAGAAGAGTGCGTATCTGCTATTAAACGGTATAGTATGGATATATCAGCGGATTACAAAGTCACAATGTCCAAACCGACGGTTTATATTGGGGAGTGCTGGAAGGCAGCGAAGGTTGCAATTGGCGGGTACGAGCTGCGTTCATTCAAAATTCGCAGATGTGAGAGATACGAAAATTGGTTGGACCGCATACATGCAGATCGACACGTATGACAAAAGATCATAAAAAACTTGATTCAAAAACCATCTGTACGTGTATCCTTCCAATGGTAAAGGACATGCCAACCATCAAAGTTTTGATCGATTCTTTGAAAGACAAGCACGATTTCAAAGATCGAGTATCGATCGAAAATGTGGATAGCTAAACAGATGGCAATAGAAGCAACAGATGGAGATTACGACTCATCGATAACGAATGCGAGGATGGATAGTCGCTATAAGAGAGTACGACGAGAATTGTGATTGAGTTACGAACACGACCTTATTACGGCCAGATGACCAATTACGGTAGGGAAAAGAATTTTTCATCGGATGTTCGGACGCTTGATCAATGTGTGCGGGCATTTCCACACTGCAAGCCGTTTGTGCAGGTTGATGGGACATGGCTATACAAAAAATATACACAGATCCTACTTATTGCGGTTGCTCAAGACGGCAACAGGAACGTGCTCCCAATAGTGTTTGCCATAGTAGATAAGGAGAATATGAAATCCTGGGAATTCTTTCTTACCAACCTGTGGAGGTATGTTATCAGCAACGATAATATTTGTATCATTTCTGATAGAGGGAAAGGATTAATTGCTGCAATTAGGCGTTCCGGTGTGCCATGGAGATCTGTTTACTGCATTCGTCATATTGCGGCTAACTTTCTTCAAGACTATAAGAATGTAGAGTGGAAGAGACAAGTGGTGAAAATGGGTAAAAGATAGCCTTAAATTTTCAATCATTCAATTTTAATGTTTTTATGTTATATATTTACCGTAACTTATCTTTTATTAAAATGTGTACAGCGTACGAGTTAGAGCCACATATTTTTAACCATAGAATGACTCAACTTGAGAGTCAAATGGAAGGTCAAATGAACAAATCTTTTCAAGAGTGGTTAGGCACAATAGAAGCCGTGGCAATGGGCTCAAAGTTTTGACGACGGCTTTCGGTATGGTCAAATGACCACAAACTTGGTGGAGGGGGTCAACGCTGTGTTGTTGAAAACACGACATCTTCTAATTTCATCTGTCTTCTCGGCTACATTCTACAAGTTGGCCACGTTGATACCAAGAATGGGTGAACAACAAGTCAACCAGATGGATGCCGGACACGTGTTTGTGGAAGATGTCAGGGATGCATTGATTGTAAACCATCGGATTGCAAGGTCGATGACTGTAGAAATATATTCACGACGTATGGAAACTTTTCGAGTTACAGAGTCTATCGGTCATCGACCTGGTTTGCCACCTAGATCTTATGGAGTCGATCTTCGGAAAAGAGAGTCGAATGCAGGAGGTTCCAAACACTTCATTATCCGTGCGCACATGTCGTGGCAGCGTGTGCTAAAGCGAACCTTAATATTGAACAATTTGTGAATGATGTGTACACATTGGAGCGTACATCACGTGTCTGGGAAAATGAGTTCCCTATTCTGCCCGACCTATCTATATGGGAGGTACCTCGGATGACTTTCAAGCTTGTCCCGGACAGAGCGCTACCCAGGAATCTGAGAGGTCATCGCAATCATCTATAATCCATAATGAAATGGATATTAGGGAGAAATCTGACGATAGGCGCTGTGGAATATGCAGGTTAGGTGGTCATAATCGAAGTAAATGCCCGCAGCGAAACCACTATATTGGCCAATCGTCACGAGGGAGTGGGAATTGACATTATTCAGATTAACATGTTTTGTATTCAGATTTTTTGTGATTTTGATTAATTAGGGCTAAATTGCAAAAAAAAAAATTACATGTATGGATTTGTATGAATGTTGATTTGTATTGATTTATATTTTGTGCGATATGGGTAGTATAATAAATGTTTTACATGTTTGTTTTGCTTTCTCATCAATCTGAATATTTACAAATTACATTAGATGTGAATATTTACAAATACAAATTAGAAGACCACCTAAACTGCAAGAAACACCTAAAATTGATGGTTCGATTGTGTAGTCCTAGGTGTATACTTCTGTGGTGGTCGACGATCACGTCGTGGGTGCTCGCGACGACCAACATCCTCTTCAGCTCACGGTGGGGGTCCAGGTGGGGGTGTGCTAAACATGGTCGAAAAATCCTATGGCTCGAACGGTATAGATGAACTCGAGCCAGAAGGAGTGCCCTGATGCACTTGATACGACCCAGAAGGCCTGATGTCATGTAGTGGATACGAGCCGAGAGTACTGTACTGCGGTGTGTACGATCCAAATATATCAAACCCGAACTGGTATCCACCTCTTGAAGAGCCCGGGAAGTAGTCATAGCCCGGTACATCTGGATGATACGAATGTGCATCCGAATGTGAATGTGATTGCTTGGGCTCCGGCTCTGGCTCCTGCTTGAGTTTCGGCTTGGGATCAGGATTTGCATCTGCCTCGACCTCCATATCAGCCGCTGCCTCGTATGCCCCATCTAGCTGCACGTGTTGGGGGACTACAGTCGACTGTCCCCAGAGTATATATGGCTTCTCCATACTAGAGTACCATTGTATGTACTCTAATGAAGGTTGAAAATCGGAAGCCATATCCATCCGGGGTATACGGGACATGTGGTCATTCCACACCGCAATAAATTGCCTATGCCTAACCCCCAAATCCAAGCCTTGATTCCCTCTCTTATTTTTACCGTGAACCGCTCCCACATGGCATGGCGGATCGGGGATATATTGACATAACCAAATTATCAGAAGACTTTCGATCCGCGTGATACCACTCGACTACATAGAAACACACAATTGGTGCATTTGTGCACCACATGTACGAGTGAATATAAGCGTCGAGGTACAACTACTGTAATTTTTGATTCGACGATATGGCGTCCATATAAACCGCACGATTAATAACATTGTCAAAATTTAACACGGTGTGCATATGATATACAACCTAATAAGTAACCAATATTGGAATCACTTACCCTTCCCGGCATGTTGCTCAATCATAAGCGGTATATCGAGACGATGTACGACCTCCGATACCAGGATAAATGCTCCACCTACAAAAATAAATTTTAAGTCAAAATAATCAATATAAATAAATTGTCAATCAATAACAAATTATATTTTATCCTCACCTGTTTACTAGTGGATATACATATGGCTGGTGGGTAATCGATGCCAAGAATGGCATCCGATCTGAGCCCATGATCGCAATAAACGTAAGGCATCCGCCTATGTCTACGGTTGTTGGATCTTTCGTCCGACAAAGCTCACGATACAACATCGTAAAAACAACGGAGCCCCAACTATACGAGCGAGCATTGCCGAAATCAGCCAATAGGGGTAGGTACTGGATATGAACCGTATTATTATTTGCATTGAGCATCAGTACACCCCCTATGATGTGCATAATGTACGCTCGAGCAGCGTACATCAACTCGGCTGCAGTGGCATCAGGTGATAACTGTCCATACTTCGCTCTCAGCCATGTAAACTTCAAGCCCGTAAAATTTTTTTCGCCATCGTCGTACGGGTCCCCTAGTAGGCTCTGACATAGTGTAAATGGGTCATCTATCGACCGACGCTCGAACGGACTCCGTCAATCGGGAGCCCAAGTCGCCTTGCTACATCCTCTGGAGGATCGTGCACTCTCCACACGGAAATGAAAAGTGTGGGTCTCCGCGCCAACGCCGACTAGTGCGGATATTAAATCATCTGCAAGTCAACGTCCGGATCGTCTTCTTGACCCAAATCCAGCTTGCTCAATATACGGTACCAATCGTGCATCCGAGGGATTTCTTAACCCATTCACGCGCCCCCTTAGTGTACAGTATGAGTCCTAAAAGTGTTAAATCAGAAAAAAATTATTATTATAACATAAGTTATTATATACCTATTTTGTTAATATATCCCGCGATTAATAAATAACAATACATTACCAAATTATTAGCTGCGTTAGATATGTGTGGATCTGTACTAATCAATCGAACCATTGCCTCTCGGATAACCTACAAAAAAATTATTTTTATATTAAAGTACAAAAAAAATAACATGCCAAATAAATAATATAATAAAATAATATAATAATTTTACTAACAACAATAATAATAATACTAACTAACTAAAATAATATTTATTTTATTTAACTACCATTGTTTTTTACTTATTACTACCAATATACTAAAATAATAATTAGTGTTCTATTATTTTTAACTAAAACTTTTCTTACAATCTAACCAACAAAATTATTATTTTAAGTTTTTTAACTAACTATCTATAGTTATATAACTAACAATATAATTAATATTGTAACTTTTAGTAATACTAACACACCAACTAACTAACTCATTTAT
Source organism: Gossypium rotundifolium (assembly GCA_025506655.1). Lineage (NCBI taxonomy): Eukaryota > Viridiplantae > Streptophyta > Magnoliopsida > Malvales > Malvaceae > Gossypium > Gossypium rotundifolium. The sequence goes on along the minus strand of CP106734.1, from coordinate 115,488,069 downwards.
TATTTTAATGTATTTAACTAACTAACTAACTAACTAATTTATTATTTTAGGTATTTAACTAACTAACTATAATAATAAACAATTTATTATTTTAGGGTTTAACTAATGACTATAACACACAATATAGTTAATATTTAAACTTTTAGTAAATAATAATAATAATAATAACTAATTAACAATTATTATTTTAGGGTTTTAACTAACTAACTAAGTATAATAATAATAAATAACAACTACTAAAAATATAATTTTACTTAATATTTACACTTGTTTCTAATCTTAATAATAACCCTAAACCCTAATAACTAACTACCTAAATTATCATTTTAGGGTTTTTAACTACCTAATTATAATATTAACTAACAATATTATTACAAACAAACTAAATTACTAACTTTTACTAATCCTAATAGTAACTTACTAACTAAATTATTATTTCAATATTTAAACTAATTATAAGAATAACTATTTAATAATACTACTAACTAAAGTACTTTTAAACACTTTTCTAATCTAAACTAACAATAACTAAACTAAACTAATCTAATCTAATAATACAACTAACTAACAATAACTACTAAACTAACCTAAACCCTAAACTAAACTACACTACTAAACTAACCTAAATAATACAACTAACAATAACTAAACTAACATACCATAAAATAAACTAACATTAACTAAACTAAACTAATAATAGAACTAACTAACCTAAATAATAACTAAACTAACCTAACCTAAACTAAACTAGCATTAACTAAACTAAACTAATAATAATACAAGTAACCTAAACTAAACTAACCTAAATAATACAACTAACAATAACTAAACTATTAACTAAACTAAACTAAATTACTAATACAACTAACTAACCTAAACTAAACTAACCTAACATTAACTAAACTAAACTAATAATTTAACTAACCTAAACTAAACTAACCTAATCTAACCTAAACTAACAATAATCAATAAAATATAATTATCCATATTTAAAAAAAAATTTACATACTTCTTTAAGTTTTTCTTCTTTTTTTTTCTTCTTTCTTTCTTCTTTCTCCTCCTCCCTTCTCTTCTTTTTTTCGGAGCTGGCGTGAAGCTGCTTCTTCTTCTTCTTCTTCTTCTTCTTCTTCTTCTTCTTCTTCTTCTTCTTCAGCTGATTTTGGGGACCATTATAAGGTCTCCAGCAGAACCCAATTGAAGAGGGTGCCGCCTCTGCCATAGGCACCTTCGGTGCCGCCTCTGGCAGAGGCTACACCAGTGTCTAGTCTGTCAGCTTTTCTTTTTTTTTCAGTGTTTATTTTTTTTCAGTTGTAGGGGGCAGCGTAGGGTTGAGGGTGGTGTCGCCTCCACCAGAGGCGCGACTACCCTCTTTGTACCATTTTGGTAAATTTTAAAAGGAATCCTATTTTCGTATTTTATTTTTTGTTTTGTATTATTTTAGTAAAAAATCCGTTTTATGAAAAACAATTTTATTGCTTTTCCATGATTGGTGGAAAATGAATTCCCATCGTAAACCGTTCTCCAAAACACGGGAAAAAGAGAGGTGTTTTGGGCAAATGTCTTACCATTTTCTATTCGGGAAGACATTTTCCAATTTTCTTCTCTTCACATCCCAGCAAACTTCCCCTTTCCCCTTCCTTGCCACACCGAAATCTGCACTGCACCAGTGGCAACGGCGTTCATCTTCCTCTCTCGAAGGTAAGAACGAAATAAAGAAATATCCGTAATATATTTTACACAATTTTATCTCGTCTTTCTATCTAGTCCCATTAAGTTTCTCACTTTCTTGTTTACTTCTTCTTCGATTCCGTCTTTGTGCTAGAAAAGCAGTAGTTTCGTTGACAAAAAAAAAAAAAGCCCTAGCCATTTCTTGTCTTTTCAGAAATGGAACTCTCAACAATTGGGTGATTTTCTCTGTTCAATTCTTCCTGCATTTCCCTTCAACGATTTGCCACTTCAAGCGAAATCAGTTGATTCAAGTTCGAAACTCAATTGTCAAAGTGGACGGTGAGACAATTCACTATGGGAAATAATGAGAAATTAAGAACCATTTTGAAATTATATGATTTGCTTGCTTGCTTCTAATTTTTTTTTTTATTTTAATTGTTTCTAATTTTGCTTGTCATAAATAGGTAATGAAATGGTAAGGATTACTCTATTGAAAGGGCAGAAGAAGCTCTGTAGTTTGTCTTCCCTTAAGGTAGTTTGAACATGAACATTGCTTAGTCATTGTTGTTGTTTTAATTTTGAAAAGGGAATTAATGTTTTTAGGTGTTGTGACTTTCGAGCTTCTTCCTGTGTGTTTGCATTTGTGATTTGTTGAGCTGGTTCTTTCTTGTTAGCTACATGGCTATTATGAGTAGTGCCATTATTGAGTTCATTGGTAGTGGTATTATGGTTCTTGTTGCAACTTATGGAGTATATGAACCTCTATTTTGATAAAAAAAAAAGGATCTCTTCTACCTTAAAAAAGAAGAAGAAGAAGAAGATGAAAGAAGCTTAGGTGTCCTAGAATTATATATTAATATAATAAGGTCATAAAAGAGACATTATCATTTATTCATTTGTGCTTTCCTAAGTTTTACTAGTCTTGTGATTTTTTAAGCTTTACTAATCTTGTAGATTGATATATTTCCTTATTATATAAGATGGATACTTCTTAGATTAGGTTTATCAAAGACAAATTTTGATTCTTCTATTGCTTATTTAAGTGTTTAGTTGACTTTGTCTTCAACATCACTTTTACATTGGTGATTCATTTTTGTTTTGCTGCACAGGCAAAGCATCAATATGTAAATTGGACTGCATTTGTGTTGGCTTGATTTGAATTCTAGGAACTTGTTTGGGAGTTGTGACACATGTAGAGTTTATCTAATAGTTTTACCCATTGATGTGTGTCTGATGCATGTTTCTGAATGATAATGATGTGTCTTTTTAATTCCTTGTGACATTCTGTTTCTTAGTTTTCTCAATAAATCTATACTTCAGTTCTCAAAATTAAAAATAACTCTAACTGGGATACTTGTTAATATTGATGTTAATTGAAGCACTTACATGTGTGCGAATGACAAAGGTTTTTGAGGTTTTGAGTTTCATGATCATACGGTGGAGATTATTATAATTCTTGTTTACATGGAATGTGTGAAGGCTGAGTTCTTCATCCAAGTTCAAGGTTCTGAAGAAAATGATCCCACTGGCGTCTTTTTTAGAGAAAATTGTCTCCAACTTTATTGGGATAATATGTTAATATCCATGGATGGTGTGTTTCGATGGATTACCTACAATGAAGTTTTCTTTTAATAGGGGGTCTTTCAACTAAAGAGGGTTATTGTAATTGAAGTATATATGTGCACATATTAATTTATGTAATTTAATTCAAATAGAAAATAAAATTATGCTATAAATTTTTTTTAAGTGTTTTGAAGGTGGAGCATCATATTTTAGTTGAAAAGTTGTTGAACAATAGAAAATACTTTGCATGAAGAAAATCTCAAATGTATGTTTATTTTATTGAAAATAATTTTATAAATATTTTTACTAAATTTGCTAAACAATAAAAATCATTTTACATAGATTCATCTAAATATTAAAAATATTAACTTTTCTAAAAAGTTAATAATTTGTAGACAATTATTAAATATGACTTATTTGAGTTTATTTTAATTTGAAAACATAAAATAAAAATTTAATTTTAGAAAGAGATTAAATTAATTAAGTTCAATATTATAGTAACAAATTGACTGATACTATTAAGGGATAAAAAATTTTAATAATTTATTTTGATGTTTTGAAAATTTAAATTTTAATATTAATTTTTTTTGAAATATTGACAAAGGGGTAAATAAGTACAGTTTGAACATTTTTAATGTATTATTTTATTTTTATCTTTTTTACTTAATTCTTAACGTGTTTTTACTCGATTAATACTTAAAAATGATATTTTTGAGCGACTAAAATGAAAGCGAACTAAAAGTTAAGTGACTAAAATAAAAGTATAAACATATTATAACGTATATAATTAATTATTATTAAAAATTTAACAATTAAATAACTAAAATAAAAGCATCCTAGTCCTAGAAATTGAGTGACAAATTAAGACAATTTACCCTTCTTTATAATTTCAACTAAATCTTCAACTAATTGCGAGACAAGTAATAATTAAAATATTCATTAAACTTTATATGAGTTAAAACATTTTCTTTTGGTATTTTACTATTATATTGAGGTTGTACCTCTTAATATGAGTTCAAATTTTGTTATTTAATATTATATTTGATAAAAAATTTAAAATAATTTGATGAATTCAGAACCTATCATATGCGTGGGTATACATAAATTTTAACTCGAATAATCAATTTTAATTCTACATTGTTTTTCAATTATTAGTGTAATATTTGATTAATATAGTAAACATTCAAAATCAAGTTATTATTATTTTATTTCTAGAATGGATTGAAATTAATTGAGAGGTCAATATAGTAACAAAATTAAAACTATTTGATGAGTTAGCTAATTATTAGCATCCTGTTATTTAATTTTAGAGGTAAAAAAACAAACTGAAAACATTTTGATAGTAATTAAGGAAAACGTACAGCACGATCGAGAAGATGATAAGTTGAGAAAACATAACTCAAAAAACACAAATGATTTGTCAACGAAGAATGAGGGTTTTTTACACTAATAATATATAAAAAAAAAAACTAAAATGTTATGTTGCTAAGATTAAGTACTAAAATGGTACATTTGAATTGGTGGATGGTGATGTATAGGCGGCACCACCCTCATTTTCTGACAATTTATAGAAAAAAAATATTATTTTATGTAGTAGAGGGTGTCAGATAAGCGGCACCAGTGGAGGGTGTCAGGTAGGCGGCACCAATGGAGGGTGTTAGATAGGCGGCACCAGTTGTGCCTATCTGATAGGCGGCACATCCAATATATTTCTCCCCTATTCCCCCATTCAGCTCGTATCAGTTTGGAAAAAAATTTAGCAGAACAAAAGAGAGAGAAGAGAAGAAAGAAAAGAAAATGTAATTTTTTTTTAATTTTCAAATATAATAGATTATGATAAGAAAAAAAAAATTGTTAGTATTGTATAATTTGTTTAGTGTTATTTTTATGTTTTGTTTTGAAGTTATTTTGTTTATTGTGATTTGTTAGTAAGTTTTGTGTTTAGATTATTGAGAATTTTATCTTGTAAATTTTTTAATATATTTGATATTGTTAGAAATGGTAATAAATTTGATATTGTTAGAAATAGACTATTATCATTCATTAATTTTTTTATGTAAGTATTTTTATGCTGTTTGAAATTGTTTTGAGATTTTTTTGTTAATTTTTTAACAGATTGAGTATTGAAGATGGATAATCAGCTTTTCGTATGCGTTTATTTCGATAGAATCATCTTGACAACAACTGTTGGATGTATATTTGAAACACGACAACAAATAGTAATGAGATTTAATAGAAATGTCTCGTTGGATAATATGAAGGGAATGATAAATGCAAAAATTGTTAGATGTTGTGGGAGAAGGATCTCGAAACTTTTCTACAAGTTTTCAGTTTTGAAAGATCCCATCAAATTCACCGAAATGGAAATTTTAGATGACGGATACGTGAAGACAATGATCTCTCTTTACTGTGGGAATCGGAGTGGCAAAAATGCACCGATTCACTTATTTGCTGAGTTAGCCAGTTTGGAGCAAAATGAAGACTGCATATGGTGGAGAACATGGATCTCAAGAACCATGCATGGTGGCTCCAATATCGTACGTTGATAGTGAATCGACTATGGGATCGGTATCGATCTTAATGTTAAACCTGATATTGTTGTTGTTGGTAATGATGGATACGATAGTAGTGATCCTTGTGATCAAGAGGTCGATAGTGATAGTGATCCCGATGTGGACGATGTCCCCGATGATATTGACGACGAAGACGCGAATGACGATGGAAACATTAATGCATCTTCAGTCACGAACTAGATTCGACATATTGTGATACACAATAATCCTGGGCCATACATGTCGCTCATAGACCCGACGCGATGCACGTAGCCGAAGTTCTTGAGTACCCTAAAATACTTTCTGCTCATCGACTGGTCGTAAATTTCGATCCTGAGGAGTTTTTCATAGGCCAGAGATTCGAAAGTAAGAAAGAGTGCATATTTGCTATTAAGCGGTATAGCATGAATATATCAGTGGACTACAAAGTCGTAGTGTCTAAACTGACATTATATATTGGTGAGTGTTGGAAGTCAGCGTAAGGCTGCAATTGGCGAGTACGAGCTGCATTTATTCAAAATTCGCAGATGTGGGAGATACGAAAATTTTTTGGGCCTCACACATGCACATCAACACGTATGACAGAAGATCATCAAAAACTTGATTTCAAAACTATCTGTACGTGTATCATGCCAATGGTAAAGGACATGCCGACCATTAAAGTTTCAATACTGATTGCTGAAATGCAAGCATGATTCTAGTATTGAGTATCATATCGAAAGGCGTGGATAGCTAAACAGATGACAATGGAGAAATTGTAAGGGATTGCGATGCATCGTATAATGATCTACAGGGATGGATAGTTGCTATGCGAGAGTATGTACTGGGACTGTCATTAAGTTACAAACACGACCTTATTACGGCCCGGATGACCAACTACAACTGGGAAAAAAATTTCCATCTGATGTTTTGGATGTTTGATCGCAAGCCGTTTGTGCAAGTGGATGAGACCTAGCTATATGAAAAATATACACAGATCCTACTTCTTGCGGCTGCTTAAGATGGCAACAGGAACGTGCTCCCGATAGCATTTGCCATTGTAGATAAGGAGAACATGGAATCGTGGGAATTCTTCCTTACTAACCTGCGGAGGTATGTTATTAGCAACGATAATATTTGCATCATCTCCGATAGAAGGAAAAGATTAGTTGCTGCCATTAGGTGTTTCGGTGTGCCATGGAGATTCGTTTACTGCATCCGGCACATCGCGGCTAACCTCCATCGAGATTATAAGAATGCAGACTGGAAGAGACAAGTTGTGAGAATGGATAAAGGATAACCTTATCTTTTCAAGATAAGTTTTAATGTTTTAGTGCAATACTGTAACTTATCTTTTCTTAATACATATACAGCGCATGAGCTAGAGCCACATATTTTTGCCAAAGAATGACTCGACTTGAGACTGACATGGAGGGTTAAACGAACACATCTTTCCGACAGTGGTTGGGTACCATGGAGCCGTGGCAATGGCTCAAAATTTTGACGAGGGCTTTCGTTATGGTCAAATGACCACAAACTTGGTAAAGGGAATCAACGCTGTGTTGTTGAAAACACGACATCTTCCGGTTTCATCTGTCTTCTTGGCTACATTCTACATGTAATAGACCAATTTTGGTCAGAATAGTAGTTTTGGGACCACATATCCGAGCGAAAAATAAATTTTTTTATTTTATTAGATGTACCGTACTATGGTTGAAATGTCATTTGAAAATTTTGATAAGAAAATTTTACCGATTATGTGCTTAATTACGAAAAGGAATAAATCACATAAAATGCAAAAGTTGAATTCTAGTAGCTATAAGGATTAAATAGCTATGGAATTCAAAACTTAAGGTCCTTATGAGGTAATTAGACCATTAAAGAAAAGTATGTAGATATTTTGGTGACTCATCCATGTAAATTTAGAAAAAGGGTAAGGACTAAATTGGAAAGTGAAAATATTTAACTAATTAAAAGATGATAAAAGAGATATCATCTTATTTTCTCATCTTCTTCCCCAAAATAATACATGGAAACCCTAGGAGAAAGAGAAGAAACTTTCATGGCCAAATTAGGTAAGTTTCCATGTCCTGTTTTTAGTAATTTTGATATTTTTGAAACCGAGATAGCTTAATCTATCTATTTGAGGGATTAATTTGAAAAGTTATCAAGGTATGAAATTTGGGTCATGGATGAATATGCTGAAAATTATAAATTTATAGTAGAAAATGAAAGGTTGTTGATAGATAAACAATTTTTACAAAGTGATATTTTATGAAAACATTATTTAGGGACTAAAATGCAAAGTGGTAAAAATTGATGAAAAATTCTGAAATTTATAGGAAAAATGTGCTGTAAATTTTATGTTGGAATTTCGGTTAGGCTTGGAATAGGGAGTAAATTGCATAAATTTCATTTTTCGAACCTAGGGACGAAATTGAAATTTATGGGAAAGTTAGGGGCAAAATGGTAATTTTTCCTAGGATGTAAATTGAGTCCAAATGTATATGAGATGTGTGAATTTGATGTTAAATTTACTTGTATAGATCCGGATAGACCAAATTCAAAGCTAGAACGAGGAAAAGAGGAAAATGTCAAATTAGTAGATGTTGTACACGAACCTTTGTCGAGGTAAGCTCATGTCTAAATGGTGTTTATGTACATGCTTGCATTGATTGTGTTTATGTAAATTGTACAAATGTCATGAATATGTGAATCATTACATATCTGATCAAACCCGATAAATAAAAATGTTTAAATTAAACTATAATGCCTGATAGATAATAAAGGATAAACGATGAAAATGTTAATTTTATGCTTGGAATGTGATCATTTGAATTATATGGATGTTATAGATGTATGAAATAATCACATACTGAAAAATGCTTGAAAATGTTAAATCCCGTTTGAATAAATGAAAATCGATGGATAAATGTAATTGCCGAAATGAATGAGGTCCTGTATTTGTTGTAGAATGGATTAGGCTCGAACGAGCAATCCTAATGACTTCATTACAGAAAGGATTTAGCATGGACGGGTAATCCTGATATAAGTCCTCTCAAGCATATGTTTGATGGATTTAGTCCGGATGGGTAATCCAGGTCAAGCTCTCTAGAGCATATGTCATAAAAAGGATTTAGCCTTGACTGGTAATCCTGTTGTATACATGTGTGGCTCGAGAGTGTACTCTCTAAAATTGTACCTTTTGGGCACTATTGGACATGAATTGACGGATTCTGATTTGTACACCTCGAGTGTACTACTTGTGTATCCATCGATATTTTAGATAAGTTCAATGGGTAAAAGTTCTTGATAGGAGAATATATGAACAAGAAACGAGTTATTTCACATATCGGCCTGAAATACATGAAATTGACGATACGTGATAACTGATATATGGAAATATGAAATGATAATATTGTACATGGAATTTATTTGATGAGTATGTACATCCTTGGTTATAGACTTGTACACCTTGAGTGTATTAATTGTGACCTTGATATTCGAGTAATATAGGTAAAGTTCTAATATGAAATGATATGAACTCGAGATGAACTATTATGAAATTATACTTGTAGTATAAAGAGATGATCTATACATGTCAAATGAATACATGTTGTGGAAAACATATGTGCATGGAAACTTGATTGTTGTTGAGCCCATATATGTTTTGATGTTATTATGAAGTGTATGACTAACAAGATCAATGAGGACATGTGTAGGGCTTGAGGTCAAATTGATTGAATATGTTTTACATAGTTACCTCAAAATAAAATGAATGGTAAGTTAAGTACCATGTTATATGAACTTACTAAGCATGTAATGCTTACTTAGTTTTATTTCCCTGTTTTATAGTAAATCGAAGCTCGTTGGAATGGAAGCTCGTGGAGATCACTCACACTATCCATCAGCCTATATCGATATATATCGTAAATCAATTATGGTTTTAATGACATGTATAAGTTATATTTTCCCTATTGGCATGTAAATGTAAATTATGCTTGTAATCTAACCATTGGAATGGCTAGTAATGGTTTGTTTTGAAATACTTGTAATGTCATGCTACGGTAGCTATATATATATACATGTTAGGTAATTGATCAAATCATGTTTAACACATGGATTGAACCAAGGTAAGATAGTAAACATGTATGCATGCAATGATATGGCATGTTGACTGATGAAAATTGCTTAATTTGAATGCTTAAAATGGTTGAATGTGTTTGGTATGTTTTAGTGCAAGAAAATGGTAAATTTGGGTGCCAATGAGGCAAGGAAATGACTTTATTTTGCCCACACTGGCAGACACACGGGTGTGTGTCTAGACCGTTTGTGACACACAGCCGGGTACATGGGCGTGTAGTTACGCCGTGTGTCCCTTGCACCTTAATTTTGACAAGTAGAATACTTAGAATTGAGCACACAGGCAGAGACATGGTCGTGTGTGCTATACGGCCTAGAACCGGGCGTGTGCTTGGCTATGTGAAACTTGCTCCTAATTTTGAAAGAATTGAATTAGCCACACGGCCTAACACACGGGCGTGTGGCATGGCCTTGTGTAAGTCAGAGAGTTACATGGGGTAAGACACAGCCCGTAACACGGGTGTGTCCTAGGGTCACATGGGCGTGTCCTTTAGACCACATGGGCGTGTGAGCCCTTTAACTTGAATTTTTTTTTGTAATTTTGCGAAGAAAATTCTTAAAGTTTTCGATTAACTCCCGACTTAATTCTAATGCTTGTATTGGGCCTCGATGGTCCATTTAAGGGACAATATCAATGATCTCGGTTAATGAATACTAATTTACATGAATTATCTTAAAATGTTCTGAATGTTTCGGTAAAGCTCTGTAACCCTGTTTGGTGATAGATACGAGTTAGGGGTGTTACATATAATGACATCAGAGCTACGGTTTAGTCGGTTCTTGGACTGAACGTAGCATATGTGGAGTCTAGAAATACATGCCATTATTTAACCTGTGATAATGTGATATCTGTAACAGCCCGATTTAGGGGCTAGTCAAAATAGTGATCTCGGGATCACTAATCAGGGGTCAGAGAAAATTTATTTTAATGTTATTTTATGATTTAGAACATGATTATATAAGTGTATGAAAATTTTGGTGCTTTAATTTTAGCGATTTCAAGCTTAATCGCGAAAAAGGACTAAATCGCATAAAGTGCAAAATTTATATTTTATAAGCTAAAGGTGCCTAATAGCCATAGAATATTAATTTGGGGTATTTAAAGTGCAAGTAGACCCCTAATAATAGAGTGGCCGGCCATAGGAGACAAAATTGGTCAAAGTTGGTAAAAGTTGGTGACTAAATTGACTTGTATTAATAAAATAAAGAAAGAAAAAATATCATCTTTTCTTCTTTCCATCACCACCAAAAATTAGCAGCAAAGAGGGGTTTGAAAACTCAAAAATTTCAGCAAGCTTTCTTCTTAACAAGTAAGTGATTTTAATGCTTTTTCTTGAAGATAGTTGTACTTTTAGAACCCCTAGAGCTTAAGCTTTCTAATGAGGGGACTATCTTGCAATACCATGAAAAGATTAGAGTTTTTCTATGAGAGCTTTCAATGTTATTTGCTGCATTTTTATGGAAGAAAATGAGTCTTAGTTGTTAGATGAACAACTTTTGTGAAAGGTGTTGCCATGAAAATACCTAAACGAACCTTTTTGTAAAGGTTGTAAAATTGGTAGTAAAATGTGTGAAATGTTGGGTTTTAATGATAGCCATAAGAGAAATAAATGTTCACCTAGGCTCATTAAAGGTAGAAATTTGATTAGAATTGATTTTCGAGCCTAGGGGTAAAATGGTCATTTTGCCAAAATGTAAGGGCAAATTAGTAATTTTGTCAAAGCATGATTATTAAAATTCTTTTATTAATGTGATGATCGAAACGGGCTAATTTGAAATTACAAAATAATCAACCTTGATTGGAGCAAGAATAAAGTCTTAGACTAGATTGAAGATCTAGCTCATTTTGAAATCGAGGTAAGTTTGTATGTGATAAATTCAACATTTATGCAAGCATGTTTGAGAATGTTTGATGTTATAATGATACATGATGCTCTATGAAATTAAGTATTTGGTATTGAATGAGAAAGTTGAGATGGATGAGGTCTCGTGTAAGACCATGCTGGGAATATGGCCTCGGCACCGAAATGAGATTCCGTATAAGACCATATTTGGGATATGGCTTCGGCATTGAATATGAAAAATCGTATAAGACCATATCTGGGATATGGCATTGATATTGATGTGAGGTTCCGTATAAGACCATATCCGGGATATGGCATCGGTATTCAGAGATGATCCATGTAAGACCACATCAAGGATGTGGCATTGGCTTTGTGTTCATGCATATGATAATGAATATGCATCTATGAGTATCCTTAGTGATTTATTGGGATAAATATGTTTTCTTGGAAATAGAAATGAGAATTGTATTAAAGTCATGTGAATGAGTGAATACAAGTACCCGTGAGAAAATTCAAAAGAAATATTTACGATATGTGGCATGGTATGTTCTAGATAAGAACAAGTACGAGTAAGTATGGAAAAGTGCTTATGACATTGTATGGTTATCTAATGCTATGGATTGATGTCATTATGAGCTTATTGTTGCTATTTATTTTCATGCAAACTTACTAAGCTTTGTGCTTACCCCTCTCATTTCCCTTTTCCTTGTAGTATTGCCAAGATAATTCATGGATCGTGGGACGCAAGAGTTCGGAGATCACACTATCAACATCATTTTGGTATAACAGTTTAGACTTATTTTGAGTATGGCATGTATAGGACTTGGTATTTTGTTAGGTAATAATTGTTAGCCAAAATGTTGGCTATGTATGTCATCAAAGTCATTTTGTAAATGGTCATCAGAAATGGGCCATCACTTGTTAAGTTTATATATATTCAAGGATAATGAAATTATGAAGTTTATGCTTGTGTTAATACTTTGAATTGAGTTCTTGGATATGCCTTTGGGTCATGAATGATGTTTATATAAGTTGGAGTTAGTATGTCTACTATGCAGGGTGGCATTTGGCTTGGAATATAGCCTTTTTATGTCCACTCGGGTAGACACACGGGCGTGTTAATTGACCGTGCATCCCCTGAATGCTAGGTTTACAAATTCAGGATGCTCAGTATTAAACACACGGGCAGAAACACAGCCGTGTCTCATCCGTGTGGGAGGCATGACCTTGGACACGATTTAATTCGACATACGATTTAAGGACACGAGCATGTGCCTTGGCCGTGTGAAGTCTGCACTTTAAATGTGGAATTTAATTTGACACACGATTTAAGAACACGAGTGTGTGCCTTGGCCGTGTGACCTTAGTGGAGTGATGACATCATAAATAGAATGTCAAGGTTTTGGCACACGGGCTTGTCGAGGTCGTGTGAGGGACACGGGCGTGTCGAGGTCGTGTGAGGGACACGGGCTAAGGGCACGGGTGTGTGTCTGGCCGTGTGAAATTAGTCAGTGTCGACCATGGGTGAAAAACATGGCATGTCTCAAGGGAACATGGGCGTGTCACTTGAGCAACATGGGCGTGTAGCCCCTATTTAGGCAAAAAATTTTCTAAGTGCATAAAAGTTTCCGATTAATTCCTAAAACTTTTCAGAAGTATGATTAAGGCCTCGTAGGCCTAGGATGAGTATGTTTTGGGTTTGTATGGAAAAATTTTAAGATGAAACGAAATTTTATAGCCCGAAACCTCATGTTTAAGCAAGTTGAGTTAGGTAGTGCCTCGTGTCCGGTTCTGGCTTTGAACGCAGGTAAGGGGTGTTACATTTAAAGGTATCAAAGCTACGATTTAGTTGATTCTAGGACTAACGTTGCGTAAGCATGAGTCTAGCTATACATGCCATACGTAAGAGAACTTGTGTAATGATAGTGTGACTGCTCTTGACCTTTTAAATTATAATTTTATATATAGTCATTGATACTGATCAGACTGTAGCTGATGATGTTGCGAGTAATGAACCGGCTCCCGCGCAAGGGACCGCGCCAGTAGAAAGTAGACCCGAGACCTTGGGTCAGGGAGAAGAGGCTCGAGAAGCCTTTCTCCATATGATAAGCAACTGGTACACTGAGTACGTTCGAGCAAATCCTAATGCTCAACCCCCTCCACCCCCACCTATTCCTCAACCCGCTCCGGTAGCTCCTCAAGTGGTTGAGGTAGTGATAAGAGAAAGGCCTCCGGTCGAAAAGATCCAAAAACAAGGAGCCGAGGAATTTTGGGCTAGTAAGGATGATGATTCTAAAAGAGCGGAATTCTGGTTTGAGAATACCATCAGGGTATTCGATGAATTGTCATGTACGCTTGAGGAGTTCCTAAAGTGTGCGGTATCTCTCTTGAGAGATTTGGCTTATCGGTGGTGGAACACCCGTGTGTCGATGGCACCAAGGGAGAGAGTTAGCTGAGAATTTTTCCAAGAGGAATTCTGGAAGAAGTATATCAGCCAGAGATTCATCGACCATAAGAGGAAATAGTTCTTGAAACTAAAGCAAGGCCGAATGACAATGACCGATTACGAACGGGAGTTCGTAAGGCTTAGCAAGTATGCCGAGGAGTGCGTGTCTACTGAGGCTATCATGTGCAAGAGATTCGAGGATGGGCTAAATGAGGATATCCGTTTATACATCGGAGTTCTCAAATTAAAAGAATTTGTAGTGTTGGTAGATAGAGCTAGTAAGGCTGAAGAGTTGGCTAAGGAGAAAAGAAGAGCTGTGATTGAGTCTCGTGACTCGAGAAAAAGACAACTGAATAAGTCACTCCAATCTTCATCTAAGAAATCGAGGATTTTCTACTCAACCAGTTAACTCGGTCAGGTTTTCAAATCGAAGTAAGGGAAAACAATTTTCGGGGTCTAAAGCGCAGACCACATCAGTTGCTAGTTGGGGCAACATTCGACCTAGTAGACTGGAATGCCCGCAGTGTGGCAGGCATCATTCTGGTGAGTGTCAGGCAAATGAGAAGGCTTATTTTAGATGTGGGTCCTTAGACCATTTTATCAGAGATTGCCCTGAGGTGGGTGAAAAAGAGAAGTCTCAGAATGTAAGACCGGGTAGTGCCGCTAGAGAAAGCTCGCAGAGAAACCCGGGAAATGAAATGAGTAAAAGAATCCATCTAGAGAGCAGAATGCAAGAGTCCAAGGTAGAGCACCGGGGAGAACATATGCCATTCATGCTCGTGAAGAGGCATCTTCCCCTAACGTAATCATGGGTACATTTTTCTTTATGATACTCGTGTTATAGCTTTAATTGATCCAAGATCTACCCACTCTTATATATGCATAAAATTAGTCTCTAGCATGAGCATGCCTATAGAGTCCACTAAATTTGTATTAAGAGTGTCTAATCCCTTAGGCAAGTATGTGTTGGTTGATAGAATGTGCAAAGGTTGCCCTTTGACAATTAGGGGTCATTGCTTTTCGGTTGATCTTATGTTATTCCCGTTTGATGAGTTTGATGTTATCATTGGGATGGATTGGTTAGTTACTCATGTAACACCCTACACCCAAGACCGATACTACGTCTGGATACGAGACATTACAATGCTTGAACTCAATGAAACATGTACTTACTGGATATAAAATTTCATTCCGACTTAAAAACTTCCCTTTCTTAGTCAACACATATAACAAGGGCCTACGAGGCCTTTAACTCATGTCAGAAAACTTTCGGAATTTAATCAAATAACTCATTTTTTTTGAAGCAGGGTTCACACGCCTGTGTGACTTGGAACACGCCCGTGTACCCTTAAGCACGCCCATGTCTTCCAACCGTGGGAAGTTACTGACTAATTTCACACGGCCATGACACATCCGTGGGCTTAGACTGTGTGTTAACCCTTGATATACTGACTAAATTAACACGGTCTGGGCACATGCCCATGTCCAAACCGTGTGTATTACACGGCATACACACACGGCCGTGGGATTTGCCTGTGGCCTATTCTGAATAATAATACTAAGGTGAAAGGTTAACATGGCCTTGACACACGCCCGTGTGTCCAACCGTGCTAGCACTTAGGGGCTATTTACCAAGCCATTTGCCACCCTGAAATCAGGATCAATCCAATACATTTTTCATGAATAATAATACATACCTCATTGACCTCAATAAACCTACATACTTAGACAATTCTGGTCAGTCAAATAGTTGATACAAAAGAATAATTAAAAGGGGCATCCACCTCATTAATATTATCTTTATTGCAAAAAGAAGAGTTTGCCAAACATTTGCCTGAATCAAGAACCCATTACAAAATGATTTACCACCAACACTTTAACTAACAATTACAACTTAACAAAACACCCTAGTCCTATACATGCCATATTCAAAACAAGTCTAAAATTGTTATACCAAAGTGTTGTTGATAGTGTAATTTCTGAACCCTTGCGTCTACGATCTTTGAGTTATCTTGGCAATACTATAAGAAAGAAGGGCAATGAAAAAGGGGTAAGCAATAAGCTTAGTAAGTTGCATGGAAATAATTAGAAATCATAATATTCATAAAAGAATAATTCATCCATAACATTATTTAATCGTACACAAGTCAAGACTTCTTGACAATACTTACTTACACTTGACCTTATCTAACATTTACTGAAACACATATAAAGCCAATATCTTGTGACTCATTCATTAGCACTTGTATTCATCCACATTTCTACTTTTAAATTGTTCTGCATATTCCACCATACAATGGAGTCTCCTCTAGGTACAGATGCCATGTCCCGGACATGGTCTTATAGGGAATTACCTCTATGTGTTAATGCCATATCTCGGATATGGTCTTACGTGTGCCATGTTCCAAACATGGTCTTACACTGGCACTAATAATATGGCCGATGCCATGTCCCAAACATGGTCTTACACTGACCCTCATAATATGGCCGATGCCATATCCCAGACATGGTCTTACACTGACCCTCATAATATGGTTGATGCCATGTCCCAGACATGGTCTTACACTGACCCTCATAATATGGCCAATGCCATGTCCCAGACATGGTCTTACACTGACCTTCATAATATGGCCGATGCCATGTCCCAGACATGGTCTTACACTAACCCTCATAATATGGCCGATGCCATGTCCCAGACATGGTCTTACATTAACCCTCATAATATGGCCGATGCCATGTCCCAGACATGGTCTTACACTGACCCTCATAATATGTGATAACATTTTTCGTATTCATCATAGTCCATTAGGACTTCATTATCATATTCACAAAAGTTTCTCAACTTATTGAAGTATCATGCATCAATATGACATCAAGCATTCTCAATTATGCTAATATAATATTGCAATAAATCACATACAACTTACCTCGTTTTTAAAATGAGTTAGTTCTTCGATTTAGTCCACGACTTTATCCTTTCCACGAATGAGGTGAATTCTCGTCTCCTCTTGCTCTATAATAGCAAATTAGCTCATTTTAATCATTTTATTAATATAATCATCTCAATAATCCTACTTAGGTAAAATGGTAATTTTACCCCTAGATTATGGCAAAATGACTGTTTTGCCCCTAGACTCAAAAATTAATTCTAATCACATTTTTATCTTCAACAAGCCTAGGAAAACATTTAATACTCTTAAAGCTATCATCAACAATCAATATTTCACATACTTATTACCAAGTTCATAACCTTTTCATTAAGGTCCTATTTAGTGTCTTCATGCTAACACCCTTTTTAAAAGTTATTCATCTAACAACTAAGACTCAAGTTCTTCCTTCAAAATGCAACAAACAACTAAAGTAGCTCTCATGGTAAAACTATAAACCTTTCACAACATTGCACAATAGTCCCCTCATTTGAAAGCTTAAGCTTTAGGGATCTCAAAAGTACAATTATTTTCAAGAAAAGTTCACTAGAACACTTACTTGAATGGATGAGAGTTTGCTGAAATTTTTGAAGGTTTCTTCCCCTTATTTGCTGCAAATTTTTGGTGGAAGATGATAGGAGAAAAAGATGATAACTTTTCTCTTTATTCTATTGTTAAAAGTCAAATTAGTCCACCTACTACTACTAACTTTAACACTAATTGACAATTTTGTCTCCCATGCTCTCTTATGGCCTGCCAAGCCTCTTTCAAAGGCTAAATTACCTTTTAAATACCCCTATTTAACAATCCATAGCCATTTTGTACTCTTAGCATATAGAATGAAACTTCGCACTTTATGCGATTTAGTCCTTTTTCGCAAATTAAACACGAAAATGTTAAAATTAAAATACCGAAATTTTAATGCTCATATGCTATCATGCTCTAACTCATAATATATCATGAAAAAAATTTCTCGATCTCGAAATAGTGATCCCGAGATCACTATTCTGACTAGCCCCTAAATCAGGCTGTTACAATTCTCCCTTAAGGATTTTCGTCCTCGAAAATCTTACCAATGAAAAGATTGGGGTATTGATTTCTCATCGTTTCCTCGGACTCCCATGTAGCCTCTTCTATTTCGTGCCTTTGCCATAGGACTTTCACTAGGGCTATGCTTTTATTTTTTAACTGCTTGATT
This sequence comes from Gossypium rotundifolium, assembly GCA_025506655.1. Taxonomy (NCBI): domain Eukaryota; kingdom Viridiplantae; phylum Streptophyta; class Magnoliopsida; order Malvales; family Malvaceae; genus Gossypium; species Gossypium rotundifolium. The sequence continues at coordinate 115,469,749 of CP106734.1, read as the reverse complement.
TCACGGGCCAATATTTTAACAGGTTCTTCACCATAAGTCAAATCTGGTTGTATCTCTACCTCTGTTGGTTCTATAACATGTGAAGGGTCTGAACGGTATTGGCGTAACATAGACACATGGAAGACATCATGAATCTTTTCTAACTCAGGCGGCAAAGCTAGCTGATAAGCTACCGGTCCTATCCTTTCGGTAACTTCATAAGGTCCAATAAAGCGCGGACTCAATTTGCCCTTCAGACTAAATCTGAGGACTTTCCTCCAAGGCGATGCTTTCAAGAACACTTTATCACCCACTTCATATTCTATCTCTTTCCTCTTTAAATCTGAATAGGACTTCTGTCTATTTGAGGTGGCTTTCAGACAGTTACAAATCACTTCTAATTTCTCTTCAGTTTCCTTAACAAAATCAACCCCGTGTATCTGTTTTTCTTTGAGTTCTGACCAATACAAAGGCGTTCAACACTTACGTCCATACAATGCCTAATAAGGCACCATCTTCAAACTTGACTGAAAACTGTTGTTGTAGGCGAATTTCACCAATGGTAAGTATTTCTCCCAACTACCGTGGAATTATAAAACACAACATCTAAGCATGTCTTCTAGTATCTGAACTGTTCTCTCTGACTGTCCATCGGTTTGGGGATGAAAGGCAGTACTGAAACTCAATTTTGTGCCCAAAGCTTCTTGCAGCTTTTTCCAAAGCCGTGACATGAATCTCAGATCTCTATCTGAAATGATTGAAAAAGATATACCATGAAGTCTTACTATCTTAGACATGTATAAGTCTGCCAATTTATTGAGTGAGTAGTCGACTCGTACTGGTATAAAATGGGCCAGCTTAGTGAGTCTATCGACTACTACCCATACTGCATCTTTCTTCTTAGGAGTCAAGGTAAACCCGTCATGAAATCCATAGTAATACGGTCCCACTTCCACTCAGGAACCATAATAGGCTGAAGTAAACCCGAAGGTACTTGATGTTCGGCCTTCACTTGTTGACAAATCAGGAATTTTGATACAATTTCAGAAATATCTTTCTTCATACCTCACCACCAGTACCATTTCTTCAAATCTTGGTACATCTTTGTTCTGCCTGGATGCACATTCAAACATCCGTTATGTGCTTCTTGCAAAATTTTGCGAATAAGCTCATCATTCCTAGGTACACGACCCTATCTCAAAATGTTAGACATCCATCAGGATTTATTTGAAAGTCTGACTTAACGTTCAACTCACATAAAATTCTTTTGGCTTGCAAACTGCTATCATCCTTCTGAGCTTCTTAAATCTCTTGAAAAAGTAATGGTGTAGCCCTCAACTTGACTAATATGGATCCATCCTCTAACAACGTCATCTGGGTGTTCATAGCTTTTAGTGCAAATAATGATTTTCTACTCAAAGCATCGACTACTACATTTGCCTTTCTTGGATGGTAGTCAATTAATAGCTCATAATCTTTAATCAATTCTAACCATCTTCGTTGCCTCAAATTTAGTTTCTTCTGAGTCATCAAATATTTTAGGCTTTTGTGGTCAGTAAAAACCCGACACTTTTCACCGTATAAATGATGCCTCCAAATTTTTAATGCAAACAAGATTACGGCCAACTCTAAATCATGAGTCGGGTAGTTCTTCTCGTGCGGCTTTAACTGCCTAGAGGCATATACAATCACTTTACCCTCTTCCATGAGTACACAGCCTAAACCGTTCAAGGATGCGTCGCTATAAACCACGAATTCTCTTCCCGGCTCAAGTTGCACCAAAATAGGAGCTTCAATCAACAGTGTCTTCAATTTCTCGAAACTCTGTTGACATTTTTTTGTCCAAACGAATTTCACATCTTTCTGCAGAAGTCTTGTCATTGGCGTGGCTATCATGGAAAACCCCTTGACAAAAAATCTGTAATAGCCAGTAGTCCTAAAAAACTCCTTACTTCAGTTACATTCCTCGGCGGTTCCTACTTAACAATTGCTGAAATTTTACTCGGGTCGACTCTTATCCCATCTCCCGAGACAATATGCCCCAAAAATCCCACTTCCTTAAGCCAAAATTCGCTATTACTGAATTTGGCATACAATTATTTTTCTCTCAAAATTTGTAGAACCATACTCAAATGTTTTGTATGATCATTCTCATCTTGAGAGTAGATCAATATGTCATCGATGAAGACCACAATAAATCTATCCAAATATGGTCGAAAAATGCGATTCATCAAATCCATGAAGATCACAGGGGCATTAGTTAGTCCAAAAGGCATGACAACAAACTCATAGTGGCCATACCTAGTCCTAAATGCGATTTTTGGTATGTCCGAGTCCTTGACTCTCAACTGATAATACATTGACCTTAGATCTATCTTAGAAAATACTGTAGCTCCCTTCAATTGGTCAAATAGATCGTCGATCCTCGGTAACGGATACTTATTCTTTACTATCGCCTTATTTAGTTGTCAATAATCTATACATAGTCTCATGGATCCATCTTTCTTCTTCACGAATAGAATGGGAGCACCCCATGGAGAAAAACTCGGCCTCACAAAACCCTTATCCATTAATTCTTACAACTGTGCTTTTAGCTCTTTTAGTTCAGTTGGAGCCATTCTATATGGAGCTATAGAAATAGGGGCAGTACCCGAAACTAGATCAATTCCGAATTCAATCTCTCTCTGTGGAGGTAGTCCTAGTAACTCTTCTAACAAAACATCTAGGTATTCACATACTATGGGTACTAACTCAATTTTTGATCCGATTTCTTTAGTGTTCAACACGAAGGCAAGATAAGCCTCATACCCTTTCCTTAGGTATCTCTGAGCTGACATGGTTGATATCATGGTTGGTGACCCATCCGGCTTATCTGATTCAACACAAATAAAATTACCATTTTTATCTCTCAACTCAAACTGCTTCTTCCCAATTCACAATTACTCCATGGGCAACTAACCAGTCCATCCCAAGAATGATGTCAAGCTCGTCAAATGGTAATAACATAAGGTTAACCGAAAAGTAATGACCCTTAATCATCAAAGGGCACCATTTGCAAACTCTATCAACCAACACACACTTGCCTAGGGGATTTGACACTCTTATAATAAACTCAGTAGACTCTATAGGCATGCCCATGCTAGAGACTAGTTTCATGCATATGTATGAGTAGGTAGATCCCGGATCAATTAAAGCTATAACACGAGTATTATGAAGAGAAAAGATACCCGTGATTATATCGGGGGAAGATGCTTCTTCACGAGCACGAACATCATATGTCCTCATCGGTGCTCTACCCTCAACTCTAGTAGCTTGTTCTTTAGAAGGATTCCTGCTCCCCATCTTAATGCCCGGGTTTCTTAGAGGTCTTCCTTTAGTGGAACTTCCTGATCTTGCACTCTGAAGCTTTTATTTCCCGTCCACCTCGGGACAATCTCTAAGAAAGTGGTCTAAGGACCCACATTTGAAACAATCTTTTTCATTAGCCCGACACTCACCAAAATGGCGTCTGCCACACAGGGAACATTCTTGTCTACTTGGTTGAACATTGCCCACACTAGCAACTGATGTGGTTTGCCCTTTCGATCCTGAAAACTGCTTGCCTTTACTTCAGTTTGAAAACCCCGTTGAAGCGACTGACCGAGTAGTGAAATCCTTCAATTTCTTAAATGAGGATTGGTGAGACTTGTTCAGTTGTCTCTTTCTCGAGTCACGAGGCTCGTACTCAGCTCTTCTCTTCTTTTTAGCCAACTCCTCGGCTTTACAGGCTCTATCCACCAACACTACAAACTCCCTTAATTCAAGAACTCCCACATATAGGCGGATATCTTCGTTCAATCCATCCTCGAATCTCTTGCATGTAATGGCCTCAGTAGACACGCACTCTCTTGCATACTTGCTAAGCCTTACGAACTCCTGTTCATAGTTGGTCAGTGACATCGGCCTTGCTTTAATTCTAGGAACTCATTTCTTTTGTGGTCGATAAACCTCTGGCTGATGTATTTCTTTCGGTATTCCTCATGGAAGAATTCCTAACTAACTCTCTCCCTTGGCATCACCGACACCAAGGTATTCCACCATTGATAGGCTGAATCTCTCAAGAGAGACACCACACACTTTAAACACTCTTCAGACGTGTAGGATAACTCATCGAATACCCGGATGGTATTCTCGAGCCAGAATTCTGCTTTCTCGGGGTCATCATCCTTATTTGCCCAAAATTTCTCGGATCTCAGTTTCCTGATCTTATCCACTGGAGGCCTTTCTCTTCTCACCACCTCAACCACTTGAGGGGCTACTGGAGTGGGTTGAGGTATAGGTGGGGTAAGAGAGGGCTGAGCGTTGGGATTTGCTTGGGTATACTCAGTATACCAGTTGCTCATCAAATGGAGAAAAGCTTCTCAAGCTTCATCTCTCTGATCTAAAGTCTCGGGTCTACTATTAACTAGCGCGGTCCCTTGAGCAAGAGCCGTCGCATTACTAGCAGCATCATCAGCTGCAGTTCGGTCCAAATCGAATCCATTTACTACATAAAACACAATTTTATACGTCAGGAGTCATCACACTATTATTACTCAGATACCTTTACATATGGCATGTATAGCTAGACTCATACTCACACTATGTTAGTCCTAGAATCGATTAAACCGTAGCTCTGATACCACTAAATGTACCACCCCACACCCAAGACCGATACTAGGTCTGGATACGAGACATTACAATGCTTGAACTCACTAAAACATGTACTTACTGGATATAAAATTTCGTTCTGACTTAAAAACTTCCCTTTCTTAGTCAACACATATAACAAAGATCTACGAGGCCTTTAACTCATGTCAGAAAACTTTTGGAATTTAATCAAATAACTCATTTTTTTTGAAGCAGGGTTCACACGCATATGTGACTTGGAACACGCTCGTGTACCCTTAAGCACGCCCATGTCTTCCAACCGTGGAAAGTTACTGACTAATTTTACACGGCCATGACACGCCCGTAGGCTTAGACCGTGTGCTACCCTTGATATACCAACTAAATTAACACGGTCTGGGCACATGCCCATGTCCAAACCATGTGTATTACACGGCATACACACATGGCCATGGGATTTGCTTATGGCCTATTCTGAATAATAATACTAAGGTGCAGGGTTAACACGGCCTTGACACACGCCCGTGTGTCCAACCGTGCTAGCACTTAGGGGCTATTTACCAAGCCATTTGCCACCCTGAAATCAGGATCAATCCAATACATTTTTCATGAATAATAATACATACCTCATTGACCTCAATAAACCTACATACTGAGACAATTTTGGTCAGTCAAATAGTCGATACAAAAGAATAATTAAAAGGGGCATACACCTCATTAATATTATCTTTATTGCAAAAAGAAGAGTTTGCCAAACATTTGCCTGAATCAAGAACCCATTACAAAATGATTTGCCACCAACACTTTAACTAACAATTACAACTTGACAAAACACCCTAGTCCTATACATGCCATATTCAAAATAAGTCTAAAATTGTTATACCAAAGTGTTGTTGATAGTGTGATTTCTGAACCCCTACGTCTACGATCTTTGAGTTATCTTGGCAATACTATAAGAAAGAAGGGCAATGAAAAAGGGGTAAGCAATAAGCTTAGTAAGTTACATGGAAATAATTAGAAATCATAATCTTCATAAAAGAATAATTCATCCATAACATTAATTAATCGTACACAAGTCAAGACTTCTTGACAATACTTACTTACACTTGCCCTTATCTAACATTTACCGAAACACATATAGAGCCAATATCTCGTGACTCATTCATTAGCACTTGTATTCATCCACATTTCTACTTTTAAATTCATCTGCATATTCCACCATACAATGGAGTCTCCTCTAGGTACAGATGCCATGTCCCTGACATGGTCTTATAGGGAATTACCTCTATGTGTTAATGCCAAATCTTGGATATGGTCTTACGCCTACTCTTGTCTCAATGCCGGTGCCATGTTCCAGGCATGGTCTTACACTGACCCTCATAATATGGCCGATGCCATGTCCCAAACATGGTCTTACACTGACCCTCATAATATGGCCGATGCCATGTCCTGCACATGGTCTTACTGACGACCTCATAATATGGACGATGCCATGTCCTAGACATGGTCTTACACGACATGGTGCCATGTCCTAGACATGGTCTTACACTGACCCTCATAATCTGTGATAGCATTTTTCGTATTCATTATAGTCCATTAGGACTTCATTATCATATTCACAAAAGTTTCTCAACTTATTGAAGTGTCATGCATCAATATGACATGAAGCTTTCTCAATTATGCTAATATAATATTGCAATAAATCACATACAACTTACCTTGTTTTCAAAATGAGTTAGTTTTTCGGTTTACTCTACGACTTTATCCTTTCCATGATTGAGGTGAATTCTCATCTCCTCTTGCTCTATAATAGCAAATTAGCTCATTTTAATCATTTTATTAATATAATCATCTCAATAATCCTACTTAGGCAAAATTACCATTTTACCCCTAGATTATGGCAAAATGACCCTTTTGCCCCTAGGCTCAGAAATTAATTCTAATAACATTTTTATCTTCAACAAGCCTAGGCAAACATTTAATGCTCTTAAAGCTATCATCAAAAATCATTATTTCACATACTTACTACCAAGTTCATAACCTTTTCATTAAGGTCCTATTTAGTGTCCTCATGCTAACACCCTTTTTAAAAGTTGTTCATCTAATAACTAAGACTCAAATTCTTCCTTAAAAATGCAACAAACAATTAAAGTAGCTCTCATGGTAAAATTCTAAACCTTTCACAACATTGCACAATAGTCCCCTCATTTGAAAGCTTAAGCTTTAGGGATCTCAAAAGTACAATTATTTTCAAGAAAAGTTCACTAGAACACTTACTTGAATGGATGAGAGTTTGCTGAAATTTTTGAAAGTTTCTTCCCCTTATTTGCTGCAAATTTTTGGTGGAAGATGATAGGAGAAAAAGATGATAACTTTTCTCTCTTTATTCTATTGTTAAAAGTCAAATTAGTCCACCTACTACTACTAACTTTGACACTAATTGACAATTTTGTCTCCCATGCTCTCTTATGGCCGGCCAAGCCTCTTTCAAAGGCTAAATTTCCTTTTAAATACCCCCATTTAACAATCCATAGCCATTTAGTACTCTTAGCATATAGAATGGAACTTTCGCACTTTATGCGATTTAGTCCTTTTTCGCAAATTAAACACGAAAACGTTAAAATTAAAATATCAAAATTTTAATGCTCATATTCTATCATGCTCTAACTCATAATATATCATGAAAATAATTTCTCCGATCTCAAAATAGTGATCCTGAGATCACTATTCTGACTTGCCCTTAAATCGGGTTGTTACAACTCATGATGTAATCGTGAATTGTGGAAAGAAGTTTATTGAGTTAAAATGTTAAAATGGGGTTTATTCGTGTTGAATCGAACGAGCGAGACAGATGACCAGTAGTGGTGTCATCCTTGTTGACTCAAAATTATTTAAGAAAGGGGTACGAAGCTTACCTTGCCTTTGTGATAAATACTAGAGGGACTGAGTTGAAAATTGAGTCGGCACCCATAGTATGCAAGTATTCAAATGTTTTCTCGAAAGAATTAACAAGGTTACTTACGGCTAGAGAGATCGAATTCGGGATTAAGTTAACTTTGGGTTCTACCCCCATCTCTATTACTCTATATAGAATGGCCCCAACCTAATTAAAAGAGTTGAAAGCACAATTGTAAGAACTAACGGATAAAGGTTTCACAAGACCGAGTTTTTCTCCGTGGGGTGCTCCCATTTTATTCGTGAAGAAGAAAGATGGTTCTATGAGATTATGCATAGATTATCGACAACTTAACAAGGTAACTGTGAAGAACAAGTACCCGTTGCTGAGAATCGATGATTTATTTCATCAATTGAAGGGAGCCACAGTATTTTCCAAGATAGATTTGAGGTCCGGTACTATCAGTTGAGAGTCAAGGACTCGGGTGTACCGAAAATCACATTTAGGACTAGGTATGGCCGCTATGAATTTTTGGTCATGCCTTTTGGTCTAACGAATGCCTCTGCCATTTCCATAGACCTGATGAATCACATTTTCGGCCATAATTGGATAAATTTGTCGTGGTTTTCATCGATGATATATTGATCTACTCTCCGGATAAGAACAAGCATGCCAAGCATTTGAGAACTATTTTGCAAATTTTGAGAGATAAACAATTATATGCCAAGTTTAGTAAAAGTGAATTTTGGCTGAAGGAAGTTGGATTTTTGGGGCACATCGTCTCGAGAGATGGAATTAGAGTCGACCTGAGTAAGATTTCAGCAATTGTGGATTGGAAACCGCTGAGGAGCATAACTGAAGTAAGGAGTTTTTTAGGCCTAGCCAGTTATTATAGTAGTTTTGTCAAGGGGTTTTCCATGATAACTACCCTGATGACGAGATTATTGTAAAAAGATGGGAAGTTTGAATGGATAGAGAGGTGTCAACAGAGTTTTGAGAAACTAAATACGTTATTGACTGAGACTCCTATTTTGGTACAACTTGAACTGGAAAGAGAATTTGTGGTTTACAGTGATGCATCCTTGAATAGGTTGTGTTGTGTACTTATGCAAGAGGGCAAGGTGATAGCATATCCTTTTAGACAGTTAAAGCCACACGAGAATAATTACTCAACCCATGACTTAAAGTTGGCTGCCATTGTGTTTACATTAAAGATTTAGAGACACCATTTATATGGTGAGAGGTGTCAGATTTTTACCAGCCATAAAAACCTAAAATAGTTGATGACACAAAAGGAATTAAATTTGAGGCAACAAAGGTGGTTGGAGTTGATCAAGGATTATGATTTAGTGATTGGCTACCATTCAGGAAAGGCGAACGTAGTCGCCAATGCTTTGAGCAGAAAATTATTGTTTACACTGAGAGTTATGAATACTCGGATGGCTTTGTTAGATGATGGTTCTATTCTAGTCGAGCTGAGGGCTAGACCATTGTTTCTCCAAGAGGTTTGTGAAACTCAGAAAGGTGACAGCAATTTACAAGCCAAAAGAGTTCTATGTGAGTCAAATATTGAGTCGGACTTTCGGATAAGTCCTGATTGATGTTTGATGTTCCAAGGCAGGGTTTATGTACCTAGAAATGAAGAGCTTATTTGGAAGATTTTGCATAAAGCACATTGCGGATGTTTAACTGTGACCTTGGTAGCATGAAGATGTACAATGATTTGAGGAAGTGGTATTGGTGGCCTAGTATGAAGAAAGACGTTTCCGAGTTTGTGTCGAGATGCCTAATTTGTCAATAAGTGAAGGCTAAACACCAAGTACCTTCGGGTCTACTTTAGCCCATTATGGTTCCTGAGTGGAAGTGGGACCTTATTACCATAGACTTCGCGACGGTTTACCGTTGACATTGAAAAAGAAAGAAGCGATATGGGTTGTGGTTGATAGACTCACGAAGTCAGCCTATTTCATACCAGTACGGGTTGGCTACTCATTTTTGATAAATTGGTGGACCTGTACGTGACAGAGATAGTAAGACTTCATGGAGTACTGTTATTGATCATGTCGGATAGAGATCTGAGATTCACATCACAATTTTCAAAAAAGTTGCAAGAGGCTTTAGGCACAAAATTGAGTTTTAGTACAGCTTTCCATCTACAAACCGACGGGCAGTCAGAAAGAGTAATACAGATACTCAAAGACGTACTTCGATGTTGTGGTTTGGAATTCTAAGGTAATTGGGAAAAAATTTACCGTTGGTGGAATTTGCTTACAACAATAGTTTTCAGTTAAGTATTAAAATGGCGCCTTTTAATGCATTGTACGGGTGTAAGTGCCGAACTCCTTTATATTAGATAGAACTTAAGGAGAATCAGATACACGGGGTCGATTTAGTTAGGGAAATTGAAGAGAAAGTAAATGTGATACGTGAATGTCTGAAAGCGGACTCAGTTAGATAAAAGTCCTATTAAGATTTAAAAGGAAAGAGATTGAGTTCCAAGTAGGTGATGAAGTGTTTTTGAAAGTATCACCGTGGAGAAAAGTCCTCAGATTTGGCCGGAAAGGCAAATTGAGCCCGCGTTTTATCGGAACTTATGAAGTTACTGAGAGGATAGGATCGGTAGCTTATCGTTTGGCCTTGCCACCTAAGCTAGTAAAGATTCATGATGTTTTCCATGTATCCATGTTACGACGATACCGTTCGGACCCTTCACATGCGATTATGCCATCAGACGTAGAGATTCAACCAGACATGACTTATGGTGAAGAGCCTATTAAAATTTTGGCACGGAAGGTCAAACAATTGAGAAACAAAAGTATAGCTCTGTGAAAGTGCTATGGAAAGGACATGGAATAGAAGAGTCTACATGGGAGCCCGAGGAATCCATGAGAAACCAATATCCCAACCTTTTCACCGGTAAGATTTTCGGGGACGAAAAACCTTAAGGGGGAGAATTGTAATGACCGATTTAGGGCAAGATGCAAACGATGATCTCGGATCACTAATCGAAGTCGAGAAAATTTATTTTAATTTTATTTTATGAATTAGAGCATGATTATATAAGTGCATGAAAATTTTGGTGCTTTAATTTTAGCGATTTCAAGCTTAACTGCAAAAAAGGACTAAATCGCATAAAGTGTGAAAGTTCTATTTTATAAGCTAAAAGTGCCTAATAGCCAAAGAATATTAATTTTGGGTCTTTAAAGTGCAATTAGACCCCTAAGAATCGAGTGGCCGACCATAGGAGACAAAATTGACAAAATTGGTCAAAGTTGGTAAAAGTTGGTGACTAAATTGACTTGTATTAATAAAATAAAGAAAGAAAAGATATAATCTTTTCTTCTTTCCATCACCACCGAAAATTAGCAGCAAAGAGGGGTTTGAAAACTCAAAAATTTAGCAAGCTTTCTTCCTAACAAGTAAGTGATTTTAATGGTTTTTCTTGAAGATAGTTGTACTTTTAGAACCCCTAGAGCTTAAGCTTTCTAATGAGGGGACTATCTTGCAATATGGTGAAAAGATTAGAGTTTTTCCATGAGAGCTTTCAATGTTATTTGCTGCATTTTTATGGAAGAAAATGAGTCTTAGTTGTTAGATGAACAACTTTTGTGAAAGGTGTTGCCATGAAAACACCTAAATGAACCTTTTTGTAAATGTTGTAAAATTGGTAGTAAAATGTGTGAAATGTTGGGTTTTGATGATAGCCATAAAAGAGATAAATGTTCACCTAGGCTCATTAAAGGTATAAATTTGATTAGAATTGATTTTCGAGCCTAAGGGTACAATGGTTATTTTGCCAAAGTGTAAGGGCAAAATAGTAATTTTGTAAAAGTATGATTATTAAAATGTTTTTATTAATGTGATGATTGAAATGAGCTAATTTTCTATTATAGAGCAAGAAGAACCAAGAATCAACCTTGATCGGGGCAAGGATAAAGTCTCGGACTAGATTGAAGATCTAGCTCATTTTGAAATCGAGGTAAGTTTGTATGTGATAAATTCAACATTTATGCTAGCATGTTTGAGAATGTTTGATGTTATAATGATACATGATGCTCTATGAAATTAAGTACTTGGTATTGAATGAGCAAGTTGAGATGGATGAGGCCCGTGTAAGACCATGCCGGGAACATGGCCTCAGCGCCGAATTGAGATCCCGTATAAGACCATATCTGGGATATGGCTTCGGCATTGAATATGAAAAATTATATAATACCATATCTAGGATATGGCATCGATATTGATGTGAGGTTTCCGTATAAGACCATATCTAGGATATGGCATCGGTATTTAGAGATGATCCATGTAAGACCACATCTAGGATGTGGCATTGGCTTTGTGTTTATGCTAATGATAATGAATGTGCATCTATGAGTATCCTTAGTGATTTATTGAGATAAATATATTTGCTTGGAAATAGAAATGAGAATTGTATTAAAGTCATGTGAATGAGTGAATACAGGTACCTGTGAGAAAATTCACGGGGAATATTTATGATATGTGGCATGGTATGTTCTAGATAAGAACAAGTACGAGTAAGTATGGCAAAGTGCTTATGACTTTGTATGGTTATCTAATGCTATGGATTGATGTCATTATGAGCTTATTGTTGCTATTTATTTTCATGCAAACTTACTAAGCTCTGTGCTTACCCCTCTCATTTCCCTTTTCCTTGTAGTATTGCCAAGATAATTCGGGGATCGCGGAACGCAGGAGTTCAGAGATCACACTATCAACATCACTTTGGTATAACAATTTAGACTTATTTTGAGTATGGCATGTATAGGACTTGGTATTTTGTTAGGTCGTAATTGTTAGCCAAAGTATTGGCTATGTATGTCATCAAAGTCATTTTGTAAATGGTCATCGAAAATGGGCCATCACTTGTTAAGTTTATATATATTCAAGGATAATGAAATTATGAAGTTTATGGTTGTGTGAATGATTTGAATTGAGTTCTTGGATGTGCCTTTAGGTCATGAATGATGTTTATATGAGTTGGATTTAGTATGTCTACTATGTAGGGTGGCATTTGGCTTGGAATATAGCCTTTTTATGTCCACACGGGTAGACACACGGGCGTGTTGATCGATCGTGCATCCCCTGTATGCTAGGTTTACAAAGTCAAGATGCTTAGTAGTAAACACACGGGCAGAGACACAGCCGTGTGTCTCAGGTGTGGGAGGCACGGCCTTGGACATGGCCATGTGCCTAGACCGTGTGAAGTCTACACTTTAAATGTGGAATTTAATTCGACACACGGTCTAAGGACACGGGTGTGTGCCTTGGCCGTTTGACCTTAGTGGAGTGATGACATCATAAATAGAATGTAAAGGTTTTGGCACACGGGCTAAGATACGAGCGTGTCAAGGCCGTGAGAGGGACACGGGCTAAGGGCACGGGCGTGTGTCTGGCCGTGTAAAATAAGTCAGTGCCGACCACGGGTGAAAAACACAGGCATGTCTCAAGGGTACACGGGTGTGTCCCTTGAGCAACACGGGCGCGTGTCCCCTATTTAGGCAAAAAAATTTCTAAGTGCGTAAAAGTTTTCGATTAATTCTCGAAACTTTCCGGAAGTATGATTAAGGCCTCATAGGCCTAGGATGAGTATGTTTTGGGTTTGTATGGAAATTTTTTAAGACGAAACGGAATTTTATAGCCCGAAACGTCATGTTTAAGCAAGTTGAGTTAGGTAATGCCTCGTATTCGGTTCTTGCTTTGAACACGGGTAAGGGGTGTTACAATATCTCCTGACTGTGATGAAAATTGTTTTACAAATAGATAGAGATGCTTCCGATCGAGCTAATTTCGATACTGCTAAAACTGATACTTACGTGCCTAAGTAAAAATGTTACTTTTGATGAAATGAGACTCATAAAGGTATGAAATAAATGTTTTATAGTGAACATGTTGATGGTACACGTTAAGTGATATGTGTGTATTTATGAAAGTTAATTTTTGAGGCTTACGATCTCCACCCCCTCACCAATACAGTTTTATACAATGAAATTCACAAGATCTATATGGATTAAGTTCATGAATGTAGAACTAAAGGGTTCAAAGGCTGAATGAATAATAACTTAGTCAGAATTGAGAATGGGTTAATAAGTAAAGACGATATTAAAATAGATATCAGATTTTTCTGAAGATTATTCTTAATATGTAATGTCATTGTTAAGGAAGAAGTTATTCATGAGTAATTAACGTATCCAGATATGATACTTACAGAATGAATTAGCTGAAAATTCTTCTGAATTAACTCTTTCAGTGAACTGAATAATGTAAGATTAGTGATAACTTTATTGATCAGTGGAATAGTGATAAAATTGCAAAGATATTTGAATACAGCCATTATAATTGAGTATATTACAGCAATTTCTTCTGGGTACTCTATAAGTTCTGTTATTCTCAGAGGCATATGAAATTGTTCATGTTCAAATGCAATATTTATCGTATTGAAAGACTAATAAATTATGATAGATGGAATTACTGTAATTCTGGTTAATTCATGAGTGGTATGGCTTTATCATACTTGGGCTTTCTAATTCATCATGATTGATATAAGATTTGATGATAAGGTTCAGGTGATGTTATTTTCTACTTCTACTAATTGAAGCCCTGAATTGCAAATGTGCAAATTATATTATTTTGATCGCAGTTATTTCTACTGAGTAAGCATGATATTACTCTTCTAAATTTTATCGTCAATCTCTTTATTATGTAAACATGGGTTACTTGTAAAAGATATTCTTTGATCGAAAGTAATTACATTCATTACAGTTATAAATATTGATTGGATCATGAAGTTTGGTAATAGAGATCACAGATTATAGAAACTGTATTATTGCATTGGTTATTATTGGGGCCACTTTCAGTTTTCCTCTTTTAATTTGAGGTGCACTATTGATGTTGAAGTATTGATTTATCTATACTGCTAAAATGTCGGTCATATTATAGCACTATGGTTTTAAATCTATCTGATGGTTATGACTTCGGAAAAACTCAAAGCTTCAATGTTAGTAATTTAAATAGCTATATTGATGACAGGGTTATTATAGAAAAGATGTAAGATTTGAATGGATCGATAAATATCAGTAAAGTTTTGACTAGTTAGAAGCTCTATTGACTGAAGTATTAATTCTGGTTCAGCCTGAATTAGGTAAGGAATTTGTTATTACAGTGATGTATTATTGAATAGGATTAGACTGTGTTTTGATGCAGTAAGGCAAAATAATAGCCTGTGCTTTCAGATAGTTAAAAACCACATGGAAAGAATTACTTGATACATGATCTAGAATTGACAGCTATTGATTTTGTATTGAAATCTTATAACACTACTTGTTTGGTAAAAAATGTCATAAATTCACCGATCATAAAAATTTAAAGTATCTGATGTTGCTAAAATATTTGACTTTGAGATTGCGTATATGGCTTGAGTTGTTGAAAGATTATGATTTGACAATTGAATATCACTCGGAAAGAGCGAATGTGGTTACAGATATTCTAAACAGAAAATCTCTGTAAACTTTGCAAGCCATGGATACCGATTATGATTGTCTAATAATAGCTCAATTTTAGCTGAGTATAGAGCTTAACCAATGTTTCTACAACAGAACAGTGAAACTCAGAAAAGTGATAATGAGTTGTAAGTTAAATGAATACAGTGTGAATTAATTTTTGATTCAGAATTTCAGAGTAGATTTGATAATTGTTTGTTATTCAGAGATAGAATTTGTGTACTGAAGAATTTGGAGCTTGTACAGAAAATTTTACATGAATGATCATAGTGGTACTATGTCTGTTTATCTGGGGAATGATAAGATACATAACGATTGGAAAAAGATGTATTAGTAGCCGAAATGAAATGTGGTATTTTTGAATTTGTATTTAAATGTTGGATATATTAGCAAGATAAAGATGATACTTTCAGGATGGTTATAGCCATTGACGATACCGAAATGGAAATGGGACAAAATTTTTATGAATTTTATATCGGGATTATCCCTGTTTATGAAAAAAAAAGATACTATTTGCATAATTTTTGATTGTTTGATGAAGCCTGCACATTTTATCCTGGTATGTATGAATGTCTCACTTGATAGATTGCTTGAATTACCTGCTTTTGAGATTGTCAGATTATATGATGTGTAACACCCAAATCCGCCTAGACGTTATGATCGGATATAGCGTGCCACATCAGGTGTTGTTTGAAAACTTTGTGTTCGTTGGAAAACTCATCTACAAATAAAAACTTTCTACCGTTTAAAAATCTTGATTTTCGTTGCTTATTAACAAAACAAGTTTCACTCGAAATCATTCCCTTTCAGAAATATTACTATGCATCTATTATTTTGATTTTAAACCTTATCTATTACGGAAGTTTGGTTTAAACAGTTGCGAAAATGTGATATTTTTAAAAACAATGGTTATTGTTTTAAAATCCGTGTTTAATGAATTAGCCATTTGTAAGGAAATACCAAATAAAAGTTAAAAAAAAAAACAATTCCAATGGCCTTATTACAAAAATTCTTAACCCAAAAATTTAGAATAAAGTAAACTAAAATGAAGTAGCTAAATTAACCCCAAGAATATACAGGACGTGTGGCCACCTCCGAGTCCCTCGTAGCTCCAAATCCTCTAAGGTTGGGGATTACCTGCACAGTTAAAGAGAAAGGCTGAGTTACGAGAAATCAGTGTCTAATCCCCTTATTACAAACATAATTTGGGCCCAAGCCCATATAGTATCAATCTGGGCCTAAGCCCTATTCAGTAACGGTCTGGGCCGAAGCCCTATTTAGTAACTATATGGGCCGAAGCCCTATGATATGTAAAACAAATATGTACCCAACCCAGTCCAACCAACACACCACCCATACCAACCAACACATCTGTGGGGACCAAGTCAACCCACCCAACCAGCACACCAATAATGTAGACTAGCTGCTAATAACAGTATACGTGGCTGAGCCACTAAATCAGTATAACATGGAAAAAGCCACTAAATCAGTATAACGTGGCAGAGCCACCAGTACAATGCTTCCTCTAAATCCATAATCTAACCCATGCAGTATGACATGCCATAATTAAATCATGTTAACAGTGCATCATCATTAACATCAATCATACAGTTACTACTCATACATCGACGATCCTACCACTAAGGGTAAAACAGTCATTTGGGGGTAAAATGGTAATTTTGCCCCTCGGAGGTATTTTGGTAATTTTACCCACTAAAGGTAATTCGGTAATTTACTCATCAAGGGTAATTCGATAATTTTACCCACCAAAGGTAATTTGGTAATTTACCCCTTATGATGGCCTTTTTGAAGGCCTACTGTCGCCTCGAGCGACACAGATTCCATTTTTGGTCATAACGATGCACTTGGGCCTGAGATCTAATTTCGGCCCAAACGGGCCCTCACGCTCGTGTGGCCCATTCAGCTCATTTTCAGTCTCGGTTATGCGGACTTCGCAGTTGCATCAATCTTTTGGCACTTTTCATCGTTTTCGCTCATGTGGGCCTGTTAACCCGTTGAGCCCACTTAGCCCGCTTCGGCTCAACAAGGCCCATTACGACCTCAGTATCACGAGAGAGTTCATGACACTCCCCATAGTCTATCACCATCACTAGTGGCTCAATTTATTTCTACGAGCGCTCGCACGCTCGAGTGATCTCAGTTGCCGATATTTCAAATTTTTGGGATTTGACTTTTAGTCGATTCATAGATCTTAGTATTACCAGAGTAACAGTGGTGTGAGATTACAGACCTGTTACGGATTGCGGTTCGTGACACTTTCCGAGGCACCTGAGATCATAATTGGCCACTAGTTAGTCTTCATCCTTGGTAATCCAAAATATAGAAATACACTATCTATTGGCTTTGCTTACCAGAGAATGGCAGACTCCTTGTTATGGGAGAGTATTCGGCCTACACCTCCTGACTAAAGAATTGAGTCCCTATAAAAAAGAACATGTTAGAAACGTTGTTCCAAGACAACAAGAGAAACGGCCTTTCGGCCCCAAAGAGTTTAAAATGATAAAGTGAAAAACTACCACCCCTATTCGGCCATGGCCACAACTTACCAACAAGTGGAAGAGATTCAGAAGTAGTTTGAACCAACAAGAAGAAAGTATTTGTACCCTAGAAGATTCGGCTTACACATAAAAAGTCAAGGCTTACTATTTGATTAGCTTTGCAAGGCCAAGAGAAGAATGAGAGAAAGAGAAGGGTTGGGTGTTTGGCTAAAGAGGAATCGAAAAAAGAAAGTGAATGTTCGGTTTACAAGATTTGGCCAGCAAAAAGGAGAACCCACACCTTAGGAAAAAGTATTTGGCCTAGGGAGAAATAGACAAGTGAGAAGTGTGGCTACGACTTAGAGGTAAAGAAAAGAGGTGAACGATTAGGAAGAAGAGAAATGAGAAGAAGAAAGGAAAGAAGATGAGAGTAAGGCTTACCAATTCAACACTTAATTAGGAAAAATGAAGAAGAAAGAAAAATAAGAGCAAGGTGAAACCGACAGAAGTCAGAGAAGAAAGAAAATGACCCGAAATGTTGGTGAAAATAAAACCCAAAATGCAAAACTCTCAAAGGAACACCAAAGAAATTCGGCACACTCTCCCCTTTCCAAACTGAATATGCACTCCCCTACTCACCAACCTTGGCTGAAATTCCCTATCACCACTTCCCCACATTCGGCCAACACTTGCACACTCATCCATCCCTGATTCTCTCCACTCTTTCCTCCTATTATTGCTCTCCTCTATCCATTTGAAACCTTTGACCAAGTCTCCAACTCCCCTTGAAGAGTTTGATCCGAACTATGTTTCCTCCCCTCTCAAGTCATAAAATAAAAGCCTCTATTTGCAACTTGTGGGTTTCGAACCCCTTCCCTCCTTGCTCTCCCATTGACGCCACAGCCACCTTGCCACATGCTCAACTTGTGTCTCCTAAATGCACATAATTATACTTAAGCCCTATTGCTAACAACCCTCTCCACTAAAGAGCCAAAAACTAAAATTTTTCCCAAGCTCAAACTCGAACCTAGGCCTCTGTAAGACCCGTAAAAACACTCAAATAACCAGCTGAGCAAGCACAACATAAAAGTATGCAGAAAAATTTACAACCCCTCATTTGGGACGTTACATGATGTGCTAGCTTCTGTTATTTCTGATAGAGATCTATAGTTCATATTTCAATTCTAAAACAAGTTACAAGAAACTCTGGGTATACAGTTACATTTTAGTATCGTATTTCATTTTTAGACGGATGATCAATCTGAACATATGATTCAGATTTTGGAAGATATGCTTCGATGTTGAGTACTTGAATCTGAAGGTAACTGAGAAAGGTATTTGCCTTGGGTTGAATTTTCTTATTATAATAGTTAATAGTCAAGTACAAAATTATACTGTACGAGGCTTTATATGGTCACAAATGTAAAACTCCAGTGTTTTGGATGGATTTTAGTGAGAAAAGATACGTGTAGTAGGTTTAATTCTTTGAAACCGAAGAAAGGTGAAAGTGATCTGAGACAGTTTAAAAGTAATATTTGATCGTAAAAATCAAGTGGATCTAAAATGAAAAGAAATAGAGTTTCTGATGGTAACAAGTTATTTCCAAAAATTCACCATGAAAGAAAGTTATTCAGATTGGCTGTTTAGGCAAAATTAAGTCTACAGGCTTACTAAGTCATATAAGATTATTGAAAAGAATTGGACATGTTTCGTATTGATTGGTATTATTGACAGAGTTGGACAGAATTTATAATGTCTTTCCTGTGATTATGCTATGATGGTAACAATCTAATCCATCACATGTTATTTCTCTGATAGATATTGAAATTCAGCCTGATATGATTTACAATGAAGATTCGATTAGAATTCTAGCACGTGAAGTGAAAGACTTGAAAAATTAAAAAAAGGTAGTTTTAGTAAAAATTTTCTATTAATGGCATGATATTGAATGAGCTACCTAGGAATTGGAGAAAACTATGAGAAAGCAATATCTGAATCACTTTACTGGTAAAAACTTTCAAGGACGAAAATTCCTTAAGGGGAAGAGTTGTAACAGCCCAATTTCGGTGAAATCGAAACAGTGATTTCGGGACCACAAATTCGAGTCAAAAATAAAATTTATTTTTATTTTATTATACCGATCGTACTATGTTAGAAATGTCATATGAAAATTTTGATAAGAAAATTTTACCTATTATGTGCTTAATTACGAGAAAGACTAAATCGCATAAAATGTAAAAGTTGAATTCTAGTAGCTATAAGAATTAAATAGCTATGGAATTCAAAACTTAAGGTCCTTATGGGTAATTATACCATTAAAGAAAATTATGTAGATATTTTGATGACTCATCCATGTAAATTTAGAAAAAGGGCAAGGACTAAATTGGAAAGTAAAAATATTTAATTAATTAAAAAATTATAAAAGAGATATCATCTTATTTTCTCATCTTCTTCCCCAAAATAATACATGGAAACCCTAGGAGAGAGAAAAAAAAAACTTTCATGGCCAAATTAGGTAAGTTTTCATGTCCCGATTTTAGTAATTTTGATATTTTTGAAATCGGGATAGCTTAATCTATCTATTTGGAGGATTAATTTGAAAAGTTATCAAGGTGTAAAATTTGGGTCATGGATGAATATGCTAAAAATTATAAATTTATGGTAGAAAATGAAAGGTTGTTGATAGATAAACAACTTTTACAAAGTGATTTTTTATGAAAACATGATTTAGGGACTAAAATGTAAAGTGATAAAAATTGATGAAAAATTCTAAAATTTATAGGAAAATGTGCTGTAAATCTTATGTTGAAATTTCGGTTAGGCATGGAATAGGGAGTAAATTGCATAAATTTCATTTTCCGAACCTAGGGACGAAATTGGAATTTCTCGAAAATTTAGGGGCAAAATGGTAATTTTGCCTAGGATGTAAATTGAGTCCAAATGTATATGAGATGTGTGAATTTGATGTTAAATTTACTCGTATAGATCTGAATAGACCAAATTCAGAGTTAGAACAAGGAAAAGAGGAAAATGTCGGATTAGTAAATGTTTGTACACGAACCTTTGTCGAGGTAAGTTCGTGTAACTAAATTGTGTTTTCGTTCATGCTTGCATTGATTGTGTTTATGTAAATTGTATAAATGTCATGAATATGTGAAATGATTACATATTTGATCAAGCCCGATAAATAAAAATGTTTAAATTAAATTATAATGCCCGATAAATAATAAAGGATAAACGACGAAAATATTAATTTTATGCTTGGAATGTGATCATTTGAATTATATGGATGTTATAGATGTATGAAATAATCACATACCGAAAAATGCTTGAAAATGTTAAATCCCGTTTGAATAAATAAAAATCGATGGATAAATGCAATTGCCGAAATGAATGAGGTCCTGTATTTGTTACAGAATGGATTAGGCTCGAACGAGCAATCCTAATGACTTTATTACAGAAAGGATTTAGCCCGGACGGGTAATCCTGATATAAGTCCTCTCGAGCATATGTTATGGATTCGATTTAGCCTGGACGGGTAATCCGGGTCAAGCTCTCTAGAGCATATGTCATAAAAAGGATTTAGCCTGGACCGGTAATCCTGTTGTATACATGTGTGGCTCAAGAGTGTACTATCTGAAATTGTACCTATGGTTACTATTGGACATGACTTTGCAGATTCTGATTTGTACATCTCGAGTGTACTACCTGTGTATCCATCAATATTTCAGATAAATTCAACGGGTAAAAGTTCTTGACAGGAGAATATATGAACAAGAAACAAGTTATTTCACATATCAGCCTGAAATACATGAAATTGGCGATACATGATAACTGATATATGGAAATATGAAATGATAATATTGTACATGGAATTTATTTGATGAGTATGTACATCCTTTATTATAGACTTGTACACCTTGAGTGTATTAATTGTGACTTTGATATTTCGAGTAATATGGGTAAAGTTCTGATATGAAATGATATGAACTCGAGATGAACTTTTATGAAATTATACTTGTAGTGTAAAGAGATGATTTATACATGTCAAATGAATACATGTTGTGGAAAGCATATGTGCATGGAAACTTGATTGTTATTGAGCCCATATATATTTTGATGTTATTATGAAATATATAACTAACAAGGGCAATGATGACATGTGTAGGGCTTGAGGTTGAATTGATTGAATATGCCTTACATAGTTACCTCAAAATAAAATGAATGGTAAGTTAAGTACCATGTTATATGAACTTACTAAGCATGTAATGCTTCCTTAGTTTTATTTCCCTATTTTATTACAAAGCGGAAGCTCGCTGGATTGGAAGCTCGGCGGAGATCACTCATACTATCTATCGGCCTATATTGGTATATATGGTAAATCAATTATGGTTTTAATGGCATGTATAGATTATATTGGTCCTATTGGCATGTAAATGTA
Source organism: Gossypium rotundifolium (assembly GCA_025506655.1). NCBI lineage: Eukaryota > Viridiplantae > Streptophyta > Magnoliopsida > Malvales > Malvaceae > Gossypium > Gossypium rotundifolium. Next base: position 115,447,771 of record CP106734.1, on the reverse strand, counting down.
AATGATGCTTGTAATCTAGCCATTGGAATGGCTAGTAATGGTTTGTTTTGATATACTTGTAATGTCATGCTATGGTAGCTATATATATACATGTTAGTTTGTTGATCAAATCTTGTTTAACCCATGGGTTGAACCAAGGTAAGATAGTAAACATGTATGCATGCAATGATATGCCATGTTGAATGATGGAAATTGCTTAATTTGAATGCTTGAAATGGTTGGAATGTGTTTGATATGTTTTAGTACAGGAAAATGGTAAATTTGGGTGACAATGAGACTAGGAAATGGCTTTATTTTGTCCACACGAGCAGACACACGGGCGTGTGTCTAAACCATATGTGACACACAACCGGGTACATAGGCGTGTAGTTAGGCCGTGTGTCCCCTGCACCTTAATTTTGAGAAACAGAATGCTCAAGATTGAACACATTGGCAAAGACACGGGCGTGTGTCTCAGTCGTGTGTGCTACACTGCTTAAAACACATGCGTGTGCCTTGGCCGTGTGAAACCTGCACTTAATTTCGAAAGAATTGAATTAACCACATGGCCTAACACGCGGGCGTGTGGCATGGTCGTGTGCAGAACTCAGAGAGTTATACGGGGTAAGACACGGCCTGTAACAGTCTGGTTTATACCCTAGTCGAAACAGTGGTTTCGGGACCACAAATCTGAGTCTGTATAATATTTTAATATTATATTCCTGTGCCGTTGATATGTGACTAAGCATGTGGTAAATTTTCGTAAGTTGATTTGTTCGTCTGTGTGTTTAATTTGACAAAAGGACTAAATCGCATAAAGTTTAACATTAGCATGCTCTTTGATAAGGTATCTATTTGATGTGTCTTTGTAAGAGGGAGGCCTTATGTGGCAAATAAGCCCATGTTTTGGATAGTGGATGGCATATTGGCTATAATGACCTTGGCTTATATGTTATTTATATGTTTTATTAAAGGTTAGTTTTGTAAATAGATAATTATGTATAAATTGATAAAACAAAAACATGATAATGGCCATTGTCATCATCTTGTTCCACCGAAATTAGAAAGAAAAGAAAGGGTTTTGAGCTTTGGATGTTTCGGCTAAGCAAGATTAAGGTAAGTTTTGACTTCGGTTTTTGATAATTTCTACGTTTTTGTAATCGTTGCTTCGAGTGCTATCCAACCCATGTTTCAATTTTGTGTTTTGATGATGTATATGAAATATGCCATTGATGATTTTACAAGCTTTGTGATGTTTGAGGATGATATATGAAAGATTTGGGCTAAGTGAACATGTTATGTTCTTGAAGTTTTGATGAATTTAGCTAAATAGGGTTAAATGTGAAAATGGTAAATTGAGGGACTAAATTGCAAGTTTGATGAAAAATGTGGGTTTGTATATGATGTATATGTATTCGGCTAAGCTTGTGTATGCATTGATCTTGTGAAATTTGATGTTTTGAGTAAAATGGACTAAATTGATAAAATGTGCAAATGTGAGGACTAATTTGTAAATAGCCCAAAATATGAGTGTATGGATTGAATTGAACGAATTAGTGAATAAAAGGGTTAATTCTGAATATGTTTAGATCAAGAACCGAGGAAAACGGACTTAGATCACGGGAAAGCGAAAGTTAACGAGTAGCCATTTTCATTCGAAATATCGAATCCGAGGTAAGTCACTATGCAAATAAACGTATTCGTATGATATTATACTTGTTCGTATGACTAATGTTGATAATGAATACCTATGAGAGTATATGCTTATGAATTCTGAGATGAGTCTGACATAGTGATTAAGTCTTAGAAGTCCCAATCAAACCTAGGAATAGATAGGATTAGCTATGTCATGACATAGGTATCTGTTCTGTTTCATCATGTAAGACCACGTTCGGGACATTGGCGTTGATCTGTGATCTCGTATAAGACCACGTCTGGGATGTTGGCTTCGATATAAGCTTTATGAGCAAGACCACATTTGGGACGTTGGCATCGATATGAGTTTTACGTGTAAGACCATGTCTAGGACATTGGCATCGTATTGATTAGTATAAGACCCTGTCTGGGATAGTGGCATCGATATCCTAGTGCATATAAGACCTCGTCTGGGACGTTGGCATTGTACAACTATTTCGATCTTACTGAGCATCCTATTAGTTTCCTAAAGGTTCAATGGGCAAGTCTGTGAAACGAATCGTAAATACGAGCTGTGAGCAAATAAGTGAATGATTATTCGTTTCAGGTACGTTGAATGTACATTAAGTGTGCATAAAAGGTAAGTACCTATATGACCTTGATATGAAGAAAAGTATTATTGAAAATGAAAATGTGAATTTTGAAATGTTGAATGTGGCAAATGTGGTCATAAGTTTACGAACCAAGTTATATATATGTGATAGTTGCTAAGTGATTGATATATGTACCAATGTGTTCATTTGTATATGACTTACTAAGCTTTTAAAAAGCTTACTCTATGTATGTGTTTTCTCTATTTTATAGGTCGTCGAAGCTACTGAAGGCTGGGATTGTCAAGGATCATCATCACACTACAAAAACTTATTTTGGTACCCTTTTGGAAATGTATATAGCTAAATATGGCATGTATAGGCTAGATATGTGTATATGCTTTTGGAAGTGAACTTAGCCATGTGTTTTGGCAAGTTTAATTTGGTAATATGCTTGAATAAATGTGTTATATGATGCATATCTCGGTAAGGTGGAAGCTTATGAAATGGCCAAGTTTTGAGCGAGCTATTGAATGAATTATGCTTGTAATAATATGAGTTTATTTCTTTGGAATCATCATGGTTGGAATTGGTATTGAGTGTATAAATTGAATGGTCAATTTGGTATGTTTTGGTTGCCATATATGCAAGGTATGTGTTAATATATATATTGCTTGTAGGAAGACCCTAAGTGGGTGGCATATTGGCCTTGTAAAATGGCCTATAATGTCACACGGTTGAGGCACACAGGCGTGCCTAAGACCGTGGGTAAATGGGCAGAATATGGCTTAAATTGCACACGACCTCGACATGGGTGTGCTTGATGGCCGTGTGAGAAAGGGCAGTATGTGATCTAGTAGTACACGGCCTTAGCACACGGGCGTGCTTGGTGACCGTGTTGATTTTGGCAGTATACTACCACGGGAAGGACACACGGGAGTGTCAAGTAGCCGTGGGTGAGGCACAGCCTGCCCCCCACGGCCGTGTGTCCCCTGTATCTTAGAAAAGTTTCAAATTTTTATGAAATTACTTATGTGTTTCGGTTTAGTCTCGACTCGATTTATAAGCATGCTTAGGGTCTCTACGACTCATTTAAGGGACTCTATGATTGAATTCAAATGTGATTGATGACGATTGATTTTGTGTCATGAATGAGATGTGAAATGATCCTATTGTTAGGTAATGCCTCTTAACCCTATTTCAGTGACGATTTTTGGGTTACGGGTGTTACACGGCCCGTAACACGGGCGTGTCCCTTGGACCACACGGACGTGTGAGCCCTATAACTTGAATTTTTTTTTTGTAATTTCACGAAAAAAATTCTTAAAGTTCCCGATTAAGTCCCGACTCGATTCTAATGCTCGTATTGGGCCTCGAAGGTCCATTTAATGGACAATATCAATGATCTCGGTTAATGAATAGTAATTTATATAAATTATCTAAAAATGTTTTGAATGTTTTGGAAATGCTCCATAACCCTGTTCGACGATGGATACGGGTTAAGGGTGTTACACTATAGGTTGGATACCTTGATGCCAAGAATGGGTCAACAACAAGTCAACCAGATGGAGGCGGGACACGTGTTTGTCGAAGATGTCAGGAATGCAATGGTTGCAAACCATCGAATGGCGAGGTCGATGAATGTAGAAATATATTCACGACGTCTTGAAGCATTTCAAGTTATAGAAACCATCGGCTGTCGACCCAGTATACCACCTAAGTCCTATGGAGTTGATCTTCGGAACAGATGGTGTGATTGTAGGAGGTTCCAAACACTCTATTATCCATGTGCGCATGTCGTGGCGACGTGTGCTAAAGTCTTGCTCAATTTTCAACAATTTGTTGATGATGTGTACACTCTCGAACGCAGTTGCATGTCTGGGAGAATGAGTTCCCTGTCCTGCCTGACCTGTCTACGTAGGAGGTGCCCCCGACGACTTTCGAGCTTGTATTTAATTTATATAACATAATTTATATTACCAAACTAAGTTTGTTACTAGTTTTAGTGTTCTAATATTGTAATGTTGCAATTAATCTAATTTATGACCACAAATTTTGTTTTAATTTTTAAAGTTCCAATTAATCTAATTAAATATATACAAAGATTGTCTTTTTCTTAATTTATATTTTTTTAGAATAAAAAAGTACAAACTTTGTAATATCAAAACCGCAAGAAACCCCTAAAATTGATGGTTTGATGGTGTGGTCCTAGGGGCATATTTTTGCGGGGTCGACGTTCACCGTAACAGCCCGATTTAGGGCTTAGTCAGAATAGTGGTTGTGAGACCACAAATCTGAAGTAGAAATATGTGTTTTATGGTTTTATGAGGTTTATGACTTATTTGCATGATTGTGTGAAAATTTCATGAGGAAATTTTATGATTTAGTGATCAATTTATCCATTAGGATTAAATTGCAAAGATTGAAAAAAATGAGATTCTAGAAGATTCAAGTGTGAAATAGCATTAGAAAAATTATTAGAGGTCCTTATTTAGCAATTAGACCATTATATGTCAAGATGGACAAAAATGGACATGGGAAGGAAAAATCTCAAGAAAGGGGCCTTAAGGGCATTTTTGTCATTTGGATAATAAAAGAATTAAAAGGGAAAATAAGTCAAAAATCTTGTCCATTTTCTCCATGCTTGGCCGAAATTCTCAAGGACACCATAGCTAGGGTTTCTTCAACTTTCAAGCTTGATTATCAAGAAACACGAAGTCCGGACCGAAACCGAGGAAAGAATAAGGTGGTGGACTAAATTGAACGACTATACATTTTTTGTTACAGAGGTAAGTTTGTGTGCAATAAAGCTACATAATGTTATTGTGTTTTTAAATGCTTGATATCGTGAGAAATGTATACTATCTCTATGAAATTGATTAATAAGGTCTCGATGAAAGTATGATGAGATTTTATTAAGCCGAAGTCCCGATTGAACCTTAGGAATAGAAAGGATACCATTGTCATGACACGAGATTAAGAAGGTCCCGTATAAGACCATGTCTGAGACATAGCCTCAGCATCCAATTGAAATCCCGTATAAGACCATATTTGGGATATGACACCAGCATCGAGCAGAAATTTCGTGTAAGACCACGTCTGGGACTTGGCTTTGGTATGAAATCACGTAAAACCATGTCTGGGACATGACATCAATATACGATCTCGTATAAGACCATATCTGGGATATGGCATCGACATCGCTATGAGATCCCGTGTAAGACCATATCTGGGATATGGCATTGGCATCGAGATGTGATCCCATGTAAGACCATATCTGGGATATGGCATTAGCATCGTATTACGTGTGTGATGATTCTTGTGTATCCTCAAGTCTTCCAAATGGTTCAACGGGATAAGGAGTCAAGTTTATGTTAAAGGTGAAAATAGTGATAAAGTTATGTGATGAAGTGATACAGGTACATATGAGTAACTTACGAGAAATATGTTCCATGTGATATGTGATTGGTAAGAGTAAGCCTGAGTAAGTTACAACAATGTGCTTGAGAACTTGTATTATTATTCAATGTAATGTATGGATGGTATCATAAGCCTTTATGTTGCTATTTATTTCAGGCAAACTTACTAAGCTTTATGCTTACTCCCTCTCTTTTCCTTTTTCCTTATAGTATCACCAAGCTAGCTCAGGGATCGAAGGAAGTCAGAGTTTGATTCACACTATCATCTATTCTTTTGGTATAGTAAAGTTTGATTCTTTTGGGTATGGCATGTATAGGTACTTGGTTATTTTGTGATATGTCATATTTTTTAGCCAATGTGTTGGCTATTAATGTCTGTAACACCCCAAACCCAGCCCATGCATTTCGACTAGATCTGGCATGTCACGGCTTGTACATTGAAAACTTTTGCCTTGTTGGTTTTGGAAGTTGTAAGTTAATTAGACATTATTAGAGTAAATAAGTGACATTTAAAAATAAAATCTTATATTAGTATTATTAAGTACAAATAAACCTTGACATAAAATTTATAAGTTGCATAACATTGAAAACTTCTTAGTTGAATAAAACTAGGGCCTTAAAAAATCCCAAATAAAAATAAAATAAACTTAAAGAAATCCCAAATAATTTGTAGAAATAAAACTTGATGGCCCTCGAGTCCGCCTTCGGCTCCCATGTTCACGATCTATCGCTCACCTAAAATGTTGGGAAAAATAAAAGGTTGAGTCACCAAGACTCAGGTGCAAACCCCGAGAACACATAAAAGGCTTGAGGCCCAAAACACATTATGAGCCTTGGCCCGTATACAAGGGTAACAAAATATGCAACATGGCCCATCCCAAACCTATGAGTCCATCCTCTACACACCCCTGTACCAACCATCACCCCGGGATTTCTACAATCAACCCTCCATCCGCTACACACCATATCGACAATTGTCTTTTCGCCATAAAGACCGATCACTATGTGACCTATGTGGCGAAACCACCGATCATTGTATGCGACCTTAATAATATATCGACAATTTGTCTCATTCATAAAGACCGATCACTATGTGACCTATGTGGTAAAGCCACCGATCGCCTCGCGACCTGCTTCCCTTCCGTAAATCAATCAATCCCATCCCATGCATACATTCAAGAATCAGAATATTAAGCCATCTAAACAGATCACATATTTTTACATACTTCGATATACATAGAGAAGTTTCTATGATTACGTACCTGGCATCCCTTGCCTACCCTTTCTAGGTAATACGACTGTTCATACAGCCTCATTTTTCGGCTTTTAGCCCATAACATACATATAATTCAGATTAACTAGTGTGATAGAGATCTACACACCTTTTTCGGCTTTTAGCCCATAACATACATATAATATAACAAAGCTTATGTGTCAAGAATCTACACACCTGATTACCGATAAAACAAGGCTTTCTATATTGACGCTATCCTTAGCCGACACAACTGCTATCTGCCTAAGGTGTTATTCAGAAGCCGGTCCACAACCAATTGTCCAATCTTGAACAGAGACATCGCTTCGTTTCTTAAACTTAGGATTCTTTCTTTTGCTCGATCCATATTTAATTCCATCATTAATCCTTATCGAGTTACTATAATAATATTTAATCGTTAATCCTCCTTATAAAGTTAAAATCTTGTATATAATGATGAAATCTAATAGAAATCTAGGAAAATCTTCTTACCTTAAAAATCCCAAAATTGGAGACTTATGAATTTCGCTTTTAGATCTAGTCGACTAGGCTTCCTTCAAACCCGACTTGCCCCCATCATAAACCATTAAACTATTAGCTTTCGACTTTTGCCTTTTCAAAAATCGGGAATAGATTATGAGAACTAATCAAAATCTACTCTTACCTTAACTTAGGAGATTAGGCTAGTACTAGAGAGAGAATTGACAATGTCAATGGAGGATTTAAATGCCTAAGTATAGAACAATTTCTCAAATAGGATGAATAAAATAAAAACTATAGAGATTTTGGCTTTTTAGAGAAGGAAGAGAATAATGGAGTTTTCAACTTTTAGAAGAAAGAAGAGAATAATGGAGTTTTCGCTTTTAGGAGAAAGAAGAGAATAATAGAGTTTTGGCTTTTAGAAGAAAGAAGAGAATAATGGAGTTTTCGCTTTTAGAGAAATTGGAGAAAGAAATTTGGAGAAATGAAGCTAAGGAATTTCGGCACAAAAGGAGAGGATTTAATTTCGAAACAAGGAGCTAGCCCCTATTTATAGGAAATTCGGCAACCCTTTGCCATGTAGTAGTGGTTTCTTTACTTCTCTCGTTGATGGATTCTTGGCCATCACTCTCTTTAGATAAATTCTAACTTTTCTCCTTTATCTTAATCTACTAGCTCATCTAAAAGAGACTTAATTATCTCTAACTCCTCCCTCCTTTATAAGCTATTATCCACATATTTTAATCATAAAAATCCCTAGATCTTAGCCTTTATCTGCTTATTATCCACATAAAATAAATTCCTAAATAATAGCCTTTATCTGCTTATTATCCACATATTTTAAACATTAAAACCCCTAAATTTTAGCCTTGTTGCCATCCACTCCATCTAATCCTAATGCCCAAAATTTAGCTAACTTAAATTAAAAGAATTGAGCTCCATGAAACTTAAATTTGGGCCCCTTACTCCTTGTGTGTGGCATCACCTCCTAAGATTGGGCCACAAGCCCACTTTGGTATTTTAAACATAGATACTTCCTTTTAAACCCTATAATGCCCAAACAAATAATTTTAATCAAGGCCTCTGCCTAAGCCTGAGCCCAATTTGGACCCCTAACACTTAAATTAACTCATTCCACATATTCACCCATTAAACGCATAAGCCCAAAAATTTAGGATGTTACAGTTCTACCCTCCTTAAAGAAATTTCGTCCTCAAAATTTCCAACTAACTAGTAATCATTCTACCTAAGTCTCACCATTATGCTTTTCACAAGACTCTAATTCTAAAGCCAAAATAGACACTTAGTATACTATGGTGGTACGCACCATTATTCGTGATCTCAAGCATCTTCGTCCCCTTGTACTCATTCTACCGATTTGCGTTTATCTAATTAGAAATTTTATGAATCATTATTTCTTTCCACTAATTTATCGCGAACAGTCTTATGATTAATAGTTCTAAAAAGTAGTTTTTTTGAATTCATACACACACTACAGTCTCAAGTTCATTCATTCAATCATCAACATTCATGAACTCGCGTTCATTACAGAAAAGTGTTGTGGTTGTCATTGTTGTTGTTTTCCACTACCCAGGGGTATTTTCGTAATTTTATCCTACAGGGGCATTTTCGTAAATTTTTTTGAAATGAGGTTTCTTGATGATTTTATAAAATAAAGGTATTTTGGTAATTTTGGAATCTGGGGGTATTTCGGTAATTTTGAAATTTAGGGGTATTTAGTAATTTTTTTAAATTTGGGGGTATTTCAGTAATTTTGAAATTCAGAGGTATTTCGATAATTTTGAAATTCGGGGGCATTTCGATAATTTTTAAATTTGAGGGTATTTCGGTAATTTTGAAATCCAGAGGTATTTCGATAATTCTATAGTTCGGGGTTTTCAGTAATTTTGAAATTTGAGGTATTTCGATAATTTTGAAATTCGGGGGCATTCGATAATTTTTGAAATCTGGGGTATTTCGGTAATTTTGAAATCCAGGGGCATTTCGATAATTTTACCAAATAAGGGTAATTTGGTAATTTCTTCAAACCAGGGTTATTTTGGTCATTTTGCAAAACAAGGGTAATTTGGTAATTTCCTTCATGACTGTGAACATTTTCAAATCAAGTATTTTTTTTGAAGTGTACAAAACTTAGGTTTTTTTTTTTTGCAAAATAGGGTGGTTAGTCCCTTTCGGGTTTTAATTATGGGTTCAGCCCATGAACAAGTCCTTATTGCTAGAGTGAATAGTCACTACGCACCAGGTAAGATTCCAGCGAAGAGGAGGTGAGTCACTTGGACTGCTTAAATACCAAGCTCCTCCGGATCTACTCCTAGACATGCATATGCCTGTTACCACACCTTAGTCTTGCGACTTGTTTACAGGTTTTGTTTAGTAAAAATTAAGTCTTATGTAATTGAAGAGTTGTTTGTCTAAGCCTAGAGTCCATCAAGTTCTAATCTAGATAGTCTACGTCCCATAAAGCCTATTAAGCCCACATTTATATCACAATCAGGAGTTGAGAATACTTACCTGGGTGGATTGGTTGCCGGTAGACTCGAAGGCCATGTCTTCAAACCAAAAATTTTTCTTAAATACAATTTTTTTCTAAAACACTTCTAGACCCATTTCACAATTAGAGTTTTGAACTGGCTCGATATAAATTTGTAACACCCAAACCCAAACCCATGCGTTTATTTGGATCTGGCGTGTCACGGCTTGTACATTGAAAACTTTTGCCTTGTTGGTTTTGGAAGTTGTAAGTTAATTAGACATTATTAGAGTAAATAAGTGACATTTTAAAAATAAAATCTTATATTAGTATTATTAAGTATAAATAAACCTTGACATAAAATTTATAAGTTGCATAACATTGAAAACTTCTTAGTTGAATAAAACTAGGGCCTTAAAAATCCCAAATAAAAATAAAATAAACTTAAAGAAATCCCGAAATAATTTGTAGAAATAAAACTTGATGGCCCCTCGAGTCCACCTCGGCTCCCATGTTCACGATCTACTGCTCACATAAATGTTGGGAAAAATAAAAGATTGAGTCACCAAGACTCAGTATGCAAATCCCGATAACACATAAAAAGGCTTGAGGCCCACAAACACATTATGAGCCTTGGCCCATATACAAGGGTAACAAAAAATGCAACATGGCCCATCCCAAACCTATGAGTCCATCCTCTACACACCCCCGTACCAACCATCACACCGTGGGGATTTCTACAATCAACCCTCCATCCGCTACACACCATATCGACAGCTGTGCTGCTTGTCATAAAGACCGATCACTATGTGACCTATGTGGCGAAGCCACCGATCACTGTGCGACCTTAATAATATATCGACAATTTGTCTTTGCCTATCATAAAGACCGATCACTATATGACCTATGTGGCAAAGCCACCGATCGCCTCACGACCTGCTCCCCTTCCATAAATCAATCAATCCCATCCCATGCATACATGCAAGAATCAGAATATTAAGCCATCTAAACAGATCACATATTTTTACATACTTCGATACACATAGAGAAGTTTCTATGATTACGCACTGCATCCCTTGCCTACCCTTTCTAGGTAATACATTGCTCATCATCTGACCTCATTTTTCGCTTTTAGCCTATAACATACATATAATTTAGATTAACTAGTGTGATCCATAACATACATATAATATAACAAAGCTTATGTGTCAAGAATCTACACACTTGATTACCGATAAAATGAGGCTTTTCAGATCGACGCTATCCTTAGTCGACACAAGCGCTATCCGCCTAAGGTGTTGTTCGAAACCGGTCCACAACCAATTGGCCAATCTCGAGCAAGCAGAATCGCTCATTTCTTAAACTTAGGATTCTTTCTTTTGCTCGATCCATATTTAATTCCATCATAAATCCTTATCGAGTTACTATAATAATATTTAATCGTTAATCCTCCTTATAAAGTTAAAATCTTGTATATAATGATGAAATCTAATAGAAATCTAGGAAAATCTTCTTACCTTAAAAATCCCAAAATTGGAGACTTATGAATTTGACTTTTAGATCTAGTCGACTAGGCTTCCTTCAAATCCTAACTTACCGCCCATCATAAACCATTAAACTATTAGCTTTCGACTTTTGCCTTTTCAAAATCGGGAATAGATTATGAGAACTAATCAAAATCTACTCTTACCTTAACTTAGGAGATTCGACTAGTACTAGAGAGAGAATTTGACAATGTCAATGGAGGATTTAAATGCCTAAGTATAGAACAATTTCTCAAATAGGATGAATAAAATAAAAACTATAGAGATTTGGCTTTTAGAGAAGGAAGAGAATAATGGAGTTTTCAACTTTTAGAAGAAAGAAGAGAATAATGGAGTTTTCGACTTTTAGGAGAAAGAAAGAATAATGGAGTTTTGGCTTTTAGAAGAAAGAAGAGAATAATGGAGTTTTCGGCTTTTAGAGAAATTGGAGAAAGAAATTTGGAGAAAAGAAGCTAAGGAATTTCGGCACAAAGGGAGAGGATTTAATGTCGAAACAAGAAGCTAGCCCCTATTTATAGGAAATTGGCAACCCTTTGCCATGTAGTAGTGGTTTCTTTACTCCTCTCAATGATGGATTCTTGGCCATCACTCTCTTTGTAGATAAATTCTAACTTTTCTCCTTTATCTTAATCTACTAGCTCATCTAAAAGAGACTTAATTATCTCTAACTCCTCCTCCTTTATCAACATATTATCCACATATTTTAATCATAAAATCCCTAGATCTTAGCCTTTATCTCGCTTATTATCCACATAAAATAAATTCCTAAATAATAGTCTTTATCTGCTTATTATGCACATATTTTAAACATTAAAATCCCTAAATTTTAGCCTTGTTTCCATCCACTCCACCTAATCCTAATGCCCAAAATTTAGCTAACTTAAATTAAAAGAATTGGGCTCCATGAAACTTAAATTTGGGCCCCTTACTCCTTGTGTATGGCGTCACCTCCTAAGATTGGGCCACAAGCCCACTTTGGTATTTTAAACATAGATACTACCTTTTAAACCCTATAATGCCCAAACAGATAATTTTAATCAAGGCCTTTGCCTAAGCCTGAGCCCAATTTGGACCCCTAACACTTAAATTAACTCATTCCACATATTCACCCATTAAACGCATAGGCCCAAAAATTTAGGATGTTACAATGTCACTTAATTCATTTTGTAAATGGCCATTGGAATCAGCCAAACTAGTTAAGTTATATCTATTCAATGATGATGAAATTCATGAAGAGCAAGTTTAAGAAATTGAGTGAATAATGAGTGGAGTATGTGCTTGATGAAGTACAGTGAAAATTTATGGTGTGGATGTTTTGATAATAGATATTTGAAGTATATTATTGTCTTGTTATGTGGTACCTGAAATGGAATAAGTGTGGTTGCTTTTCAGGGTGGCAAATGGCTTGGTAGATAGCCTTGAATTTGTCTACACGGATAGAGACACGAGCGTGTGTCTAGACCATATGTGACACACAGGCAGCCCCATGGACATGTTGATAGGCTATGTGTTCCCCTGCATCCAAAATTAGCAAAACAGAATGCTTAGTAATAAGCACACGGGAAGAGACACGACCGTGTGTCTCAGCCTTGTGAAGGGCACGGCCTCAGGACATGGGCGTGTGCTAGACTGTGTGAAGTCTGCACTTAATTTGCAAAAAATCAGCTCGTCACACGGGCGTGTGACCTGGCCGTGTGGCCCTAAAGGTCTACTGATGTCATAAACAGAAAGTCAAGGTTTTCACACACGGGTTAAGACACGGGCATGTCATGGCCGTGTGAGGGACACGGGCCCTAGACACGGGAGTGTGGCCTTGTTTTGAGCAAAAAATTTCTAAGTGTTCATAAGTTTCCGGGTAAGCCCTGAACCATTCCGTATGTATGTTTAGGGTTTCGTAGACCTATAACAGGGACGCTATGATTTTGTAGTAAAAGTTTTAAGTTGAAATGAAATTTTATGGCTCGATATTGTATGTTTAAGTAAGTTAAGTTCGATAATGCCTCGTACCCAGTTCCAATGTCGAATACGGGTAAGGGGTGTTACATTCACGTTGTGGGTTATTGTGGCAATCAACATCCTCTTCAGTCGCAGGTGGGGATGTGCTAAACATGGATGAAAAATCATATGCCTCGAATGCCATCGATGAACTTGAACCGGGAGGAGTGCCATATCGCAGTGGATACGACCTAGGAGGAGTGGAGTACTGTGGTGGATACAGGCCGGAGGGAGAGCTGTACTGTGATGGATACGGGCTGAGAAGAGTGTTGTACTATAGTGGGTACGGGCCGGGAGGAGTGCTATACTGCGGTGGATACGACCCAAAGATATCAAACCCAAAATGGTATCCGTGTCTTGACGACCCCGGGAAATAGTCATTGACTGGCAAATCTGGATGATAAGAACTATCAGTTGAATGTGTAAGCGATCTCTTAGACTCGGCCTCCGACTGTGGCTCGGGCTCGAGCTCAGGCTCGGGCTCAGGCTCGGGCTCAGGCTCGGGCTCGAGATCTTGCTCTGGCTTTGGCTCAGCCTCTATATCGCCACTGGCTCGTATGCCCTAAGTCGCTGCATGTGTGGGGGACAACAGTCGACTGCCCACCAAGTAAATATGGCTTTCCCGTAGTAGAGTACTAACGATGGTTGCAAATCGGAAGAAATATCCATCTGAGGTCTCCGCGCCATTCGATTATCCCACACTAAAATATATTTTTGGTGCACAACCCCTAATTATTTCCATGTTTTCCTCTCTTGGTGATCAAGTGAATCTTCCCCACCTGCATTGGTGGATTCGGGATATATTGGATGCAACCAAACTGCCGAAGTACTTGATCCCCGTTATACCACTCGACTGTTTGGAAATTGATAATTGGTGCATTAATGCACCACAAGTGAGAATGAATGTGGGCATACGAGGGTATAACAGCCACAATTTCTGGTCTCCGATTCGGCATCCAAATAAACTACACGATTAATAACTTGGTTAAAATTTAACACGGTTCGAGTAAGATATACAAAGTAATTACATGTCACAAATATTGGAATAACTTACCCCTTCCCCGGCATATTGTTCAATCATCAGACGATATATCGGGACAGTGTACGACCTCCCGATACCCGGATAAAAACTCTATCTATGAAAACAAATTTCAAGTAAATATAGTATCATTAGAATAGTATCATTATAAAGAAATTGTCAATTAATAACAAGTTAAATTTTATTACCTGTTCACTAGTGGAAATACGTATGGTTGGTGCCTAACCGATGCCAAGAATGGCATCCGATAAAGAGCCCATGACTGCAGCAATAAAGGCATCTGCCTATGCCTTCGGCATTAGGCTTTGTCGTCCGACAAAGCTCACGATACAACATAGCCAGAACTGCGGAACCCTAACTATACGAGCGAAAACTTTACAAATTAGCTAATAGGGGTAAATAGATCAAATGAACCCTGTTCTTGTTCGCATCGGGCATCAGTACACCCCCTATAATATGCATAATGTATGCTCGAGCTGCGCACATCAACTCATGTTTAGTGGCATTAACTGATAAATGTTCAAAATTGGCTTTCAGCTAATAAATTTTCAAACTCATAAAGCTGGACTCATCATTGACGGGCGAGACTCCTAGTAGCTATAACAAAGGGCAGCCAGCTCAGCTATTGTACTTACGCCCGTTACGGCACTCCCGTTGATTGGGAGCCCAAGTTGCAATGCAACATCCTCCAGAGTGACAGTGCATTCCCCACACGAAAAATGGAAAGTGTGGGTCTTTGGGCGCCAACACTCGACCAATGCGGATATTAAATCGTATTGCAAATCAAACGTCTGGATCAATGTTGCTGACCCCAATCCAGCTAACTCCAAGTATGGCATCAGTCGTGCATCCTGAGAATATCCTAAGCCATTGGGCGGTACGGGCCCGACAGTGATAAATTACAGAAAATAGTTATAATAACATAATTTATTTCCGTAAATTACGTAGATCTTTTTTAAGGGAACCCGTGATTAACAAATAACAATAGATTACCGTATTATTAACTGTGTTTGATATGTAACCATAATTTTAATCAATGGAGCCATTGCTATACTGCAATTTCAAAACAAATTTGGTTATTAATTTCAAAGTTTGATGGATTTTAAATATTTTTCAAAATACCTAAAATTTATATTTTGCTTTTAATTACAAAAAATACCAAATGATTTTTCCACATCAAAATATTAAAATACTAAAAATAATATGCCAATAAAAAAAACATAACATAAACGATATATAATAAATACGAATATTTTATTATTATTTTAAAATGATAATAAGTAAATTTTATATTAAAATACTAAAAATAAAAGGCCAATAACAAAAACATAACATAAACATAACATAAACGATACATATTAAATATGAATATTTTATTATTACTTTAAAATGATAATAAGTAAACATTTTTGGTTTAAAATATAATATATATAATAACATGCCAACTTAATTATTGTCAAAAATATAAAAAATTTTTTATAGAAGTTCAAAAGAAATTTCATTTTAATATTTACAAAAACATAAAATAAAATTTAAAACATAAACTCTTATTCTCAATTATAAAATCTTAAAAATTAGACATATAAACTAATTCCTAATTTATCCGATAAATTCCAAATTCCATATAAATGGTCTCATCTTTTACATACATAAAAATATTAAAATAATCAAAACAATAACATGCCAAATAAATTTCATAAAAAATTTATCTAATCAACCTAAAGCACACATAACAAATAAATTATATAAAATAATAAAACATTCTTTGTATATAACATAAATAGGCTTTTTTACTTCAATAAATATTAAATTAAAAATAAATTATGAATGAATAAAATATAAAATAAATACAAGTATACCTTAATAGCTCTTTTAATCAAATAATACAATATAAAAATAAATTTAAAAATTAAATTGAATTAAATCAACAATAATAACAACAAAAACAAATTAAATTGACATTAATCTATTAATTTATAACAAAAAAAAAAACCTTTTCTTTCTATTTTTTTTCTTCTCTTTCTCCTCTCTCTATTCTCCTTCTCTTTTTCCCTTCCCTTCCCGCCCTTCTTCTTCTTCTCCTTCCCTTTCTTCTCCTTCACCCACCAGCAAAAAATGAAATTGGGGTCAACACGCAACCGTCCCATCACTGCAAAGTGGTGACACCTCTGACAGCCCCTCCACCAGTGCCGCCTACGCCAATTCCTCCACCAGTGCCGCCTCTTCCCTAGGCGCGTCCCATCATGTTGCCAATTTTTTTTATTGTATTCCGTTAGAAAATGAGGGTAGTGCCGCGTATGCACCAACCTCCACCAATTCAAATGTACCATTTTGGTACTTAACTTTGGAACATTCTATTTTGGTTTTTTATTTTATTTTTATATTATTAGGGTAAAAAACTTGAAGAATGAAAACAATTATAATACCTAAAAAATTATTAAAAATTTAATAACGATAATAACACCAGAGGTACAGATTAAACTTGACCATGGGCCGGGCCAGATAGGCTTCCTGAAAAATAGGAGGGTCCGGATAAAAATATAGGCTCGAAAAATAAACTTGGACAAAAATAAAACCCGTTTAGAAAATAGACCGAGCCTCAGGAAAAGATTTTTTTAGCCCGAACTCGACCCGAATTATATAATAAATATTTTATTTTATTTTTAATCATTTTAAATTTTTAACTTTATTTTTCTAAATTCACTTTAACTTTTAATTTCAATTTGTGTATTATTTTAGTATCATTTTTTATTTATTTATTTTTATGTTTTTAAATATATTTAATTTATTATATTTTAAAAAAATTTAATATAAATCAAATTGAATCAAGTTCAGACTTAACAATTTTACTTTGGGCTAGACTTAGACACTTTTTTAAGTCCATATATCGAGCCGAATCAAAAGTTTTGCTTAGGCCCGAGCTAAACCTAACCCATATCAGCTCTAGTACAGATCCATATCAAATCGACGCCATTTTAGGAAGAAAAACTATGGTACATCAACAACAGAGAAGATCAAAAGAATCAAATCCATCAGATTCAGATCCCAAAAATGGAAGATTTTTCGAAGCGCTCCAAGTCCTTCGCGGAAAAAACGGCGAAGAAATCTCAGACCCTAACAATGCCAAACAAAATCGCGGATTTAGTCGCCGAAACCGCCAAGAAGTCCAAGGAGCTTGCTCTTGAAGCCTCCAAGAAAGCCGATGAGCTTGCTCTTGAAGCTTCCAACAAGGCCGATGAGCTCAAAGTCGCCGCTCTCAAACAAGCCGATCAAATCCAACTCCAAAGCCAAAGTCTCTCCAAGTCCATTTCCGACATTATCCCTTCTCAACTCTCCTCCCTCTCCATTGCCTCCTCGGATCCTCCACCCATCTCCGATTCGGAGCTTCGGAAGTTCGGTCTCACTGATGATTTGAGAGACTTTGTTAGAAATTTTACTTCTAGTACTTTCCAGAGCTTCCCTTTCCCTGTACAAGGTAAATTTTTTACATTTATTTTTTTCATTAAAAAAAAGAAAATTAAATCTAAAAGTTTAGATTGAGTAGATGAACCGGACGCGACTACTAGGGGGACCAATGTACGGAAGGATCTGAATGAATGGCAAGAGAGGCATGCCACTCTTGTTCTTACTACTGTTAAGGTAAAAAAAAATTACGTATCATTCTGGATTTTTTTAATTTGAAGGCTACGTTTGGCATTTTGATTTGAGTTGTTTTCACCGTGATCGCTGATAACATTGTAGTTAAAAAATATTTTTTGAATAATTTTTTCGTCTAAATTTTATTATTGTAAATTTCAGTTGCAATCGGAATATGCAAACATCGTTTCATTTTTTTATACTATGGTAGTAATTTATAATTTATGCAGGAAATCAAGAAATTAAGATATGAACTGTGTCCACGTGTGATGAAAGAAGGAAAATTTTGGAGGATATATTTCACTCTAGTTAGCACTCATGTTGGCTCGTAAGTATTTTATTAGAATATGTATAAACGATACTTTAGGATAAGGGATTAGATTATTATTTGATGTGAGATATTTGTATTTTCAGCTATGAGCAGCAGTACATGGAGGAAGTTAAACAGAGAGCAAAGCAGGAGGAGGCAAAGGAGGATGAACTAAAGCAAACACCTGTACTTACGACAGAGCAATCAGAAACTAGTCTGAAAAGTAAAACTTCGAATGCATCTGCCGAGCAAGATTTGGATACATTTTTGTTGGGAGATTTTGATGATAGCGATGCTGGTGGTGGAGGTAAGGATATTAAATATTGACACAGGTTTCCTTTTGTTTCCTGGAGTTTCGATAGTTTGAATTGCTTGCTCTTGAAGTTACTTAGCAGTTTTAACTTTTATGTTGATGACTTCTTATTCAAATTATATTTCCGAAAGGATGCTATTCTCGAGAGTCATATTAAAGCCTGATTATGCATTCTGTTGCCTAACTTACTATGGTTGATTCATAATTCAAAGCAATGTATGATTTTGGAAGAGGTGTTTATATCCTGATAAGGTACCTGAGACTGGAGATGTTAATGAGGCCATTATTACAATAATGTGACAAGATTCATTGTTGAAATAGAACCCTTTAGAAATGGATTGAACTAGACATTTCTTTCTCTATTTTAAATAGTATTTGTCCTTTCAATTTGTTAATTATTCAGGTGATGGTGATGGTGATGGTGGTGGGAGCTTTGGTGATGATTTTGACAAGATTGAAAATTCTGTAAGCTCGAACAACTTTTACGCCTTATCATTTTGTTACATCCTTTGATCTTTAATTGGTAACATGTTTACCTCAATTCATTGATGCTTATGCCAGGGTTGTTCCTTCTTTGAATGGTAGTAAATTGTAACATATGGTTCCATTTATATGGCCACTTACAGGATGTTGAAGATGAAAAGAAGCGAGGAGAAGGAACTAAAGCTTAGAGTTGCAGTTAATATTGGAGCAAATATTGAAACATAGCTGCTACGTGGAGAAAAAGACTGCAGAGTGTATGTCTGGTTTATACAAGATATATGATTTACTATTTGTTAGTGCTATCACCATTGTTTTGCCTTGTAAAAAGGATCTCATTCTGTTAATCAAAATATTCATGTTAATGCTTTTGAATCTTGATTTCTTGTTCATAGTTAATAACATGTGTAAACTTAAGAAACTCTCCACTCTCATCTTGTTGTGAACAGTATGCATGGATATGAAACAGTGACTGGTAATTTTGCGAAGCCTTTGGAGGAAGTGTGATCTATAAATATCTTAGGGATAGGCTGAAGATTTTAGCTACGCATTACTATTTTATATCATATCATCATGTGACATGACTTTTTTAATAAAATATTTTAATTTTTATATAATTAATATAAATAATCATTATTAGTAGATATGTAAATATATAAAATATTCATTAGTTTTATATCATATCATATAGACATAATTTTTTATTTTTAATAAAATATTTTAATTTTATATAATTAATATAAAAACCATTATTAGGAGATAAGTAAGTATATAATATATTTTAGAATATTCATTAGTGTTTTTTGAAACAAAGGTTGGACATTTTTAATGAAGCAATACGACAAATACAAACATTAGGACTTAAAAAAAAAATCAAAATGAAAAGTATAGATTCCAATCACACTTGAGCTTTCTTCGTTTAAAAATCAAAATACCAAGAAATTGAAAAGCTCTTTAGTTTGCCTTTGTCCACATCCGTTGCTAGTTGCATATGGTAGCAAAAGCATCCGACAGTAAACAAGCCAATGGTAAGCATTCTGACAGTTGAGATACATTCCAATCCTTCGTCTCCCGCCACCTTCGCGCTCAAGCCTGACCTATCCACCACATCACCTCCGTGGACACTTTTTGTCGTTCTTCTTTTACAAGAAAAAGAATGATTGGGATCCACTTCACTGATTAGCATCCTGTCAAAGGGAAGATCCATGTGCATTAATGTCCATGAAACTAACTAAAAATTTAACTAAGGCAAATGCACCTATCAATTAATAGTATAGCTACGGTAAGCAAATATATCGTTCACACGAAGACTAAAAGTATTAGTAATTACTGTTTTTCTATTATATAACCGAATAATTCGAGTGATTGATTGAAAACTAAAATTAACTAAATTAATAAACTAATGAACATGACAAAGAACTAATCACGAAAATAATCGAGTAACAACCAAGAAGCAAAACAATACCTAAGAAAGAATTCACCTAGATTTCATCTGTCACTATTAATCTAAATTACGCAATTTTCTTACTTAGTAACTTGATCTGTAGAAATCCCTAAATTATGCAAAAATCTCTTTTGAGTATAAGAGCAACTAACTCTAGGTTGATTAATTGAAATTTCTTTCTAATTAAAATCCCTATTATCACATTAACTCATGCTATGGATTCCCCTATTAGATTGGACTCTAATCCGGTAGATTTATGTCATCCTATTTCTAGGATTGCATGTAACTCCACTCAACTATACAAGATCTACTCTTAAACATGGTCTATTCAACCACCTATTTAAGCACATCAAACATGAATTAATAATCTAGAAATATCAAACCAATAATTAAGCACACATAATTGAAAACAAGAAACTAAATATTTATTGCGTAAAATAAAAATCAAACGAAAGAAGCCATCATAGGGTTCATCTCCCTTAGGTTTAGAAAATTAGTTCATGCTTGAAAATAGAAACAACCAAGATACAGTATAACTGAAAGAAATAAAGAAACTCATGATAACTTCTTAAGAAATCAACCAGGAATCTTCAATCTTGATGGAAATCTGCTTCAAAGCTGACTTAAATGGTATTTTTCTAGTATTTTTCTTGAATATTCTATGACAAATCTCTCCTATCTTCTTATTTTTGTCATATATACGTCTTAGAATGCCCGGAAAACCTAAAATCACAATTTTTTTTTGTAGTTTGTGCTCAATTCCATGAAATTGACATGACCTACCACACGCTCGTGTGGGTCACATGGCCATGTGGAATGGTTAAGCCAGTGTGGGTCACACGGCCGTGTGGAATGGTTCAGCCTGTGTGGCTCTTACAGGTTTCTTCGACACTTCGATTTTCACTCATTTTCACTCCCAAGTGCTCAATTAAGCATTAAAACATGAATTTAAAGGATTAGGAGCATTAAATTCACAATTAACATCAGATAATCACCCAAAAACGTATTAAGAATATGATTAAAACATATTAATTTTAACACTTATCAAATATCCTCACACTTAAGCATTTGCTTGTCAACAAGATTCTCAACCCACATTCAAGTTAACTTCTCTCGATTTATTGTTGTAACACCCCTAACCCGTATTCATCACCATAATAGGGTTATGGAGCATTACTGAAGTTTACGTTTCAAAACTATCAAAAAAATTAATCATTTAATAACTCAACATCAGTCATAGCAAAACCAATCAATATCATTCATATTGACCCTTATACGAGCCCTCGAGTCCATAGAAACGCTTTAGAAACGATTCAGACTAAATAAAAAACATTTAAAATCTCATGGAAAAAGATAGAAAATTTTACACTACAGGGTCACATGACCGTATGACTCACATGAATGTGACACACGCTCGTGTTTCAGGCCATGTGGGCATTCGAAGTAGGGACACATGGCCGTGTTCCAACCCGTGTCCATGCCCGTGTAACTCTTTGACTTGAGTCACACGATCGAGTCACACGGCCAAGCCACACGCCCGTGTGCCAGGTCGTGTAACACTCGAAATGAAACCTTTAAAACCTACATAGGACACACGGCCGTGTGTCACACACGGCTCAGACACACGCCCGTGTCTTAGACCGTGTGGACAAGAAATTGACCAAAATCAAGCCATTTCTTTCACCCACCTCATGTTTGCACCTAAACACAATTTGCACATGTGACCAAGGCATCAAAACATATCCAAACATGCATAAAATGAGCAATTCAAATGATCAAATTCCATTCAACTAATATGCCATATAAGCATACAAAATTACTTAAACATATACATGTACTTGACACATTTCATTCATCAACACCTAAATCGTTTTGATTTCAAACTTATCATAAATTGACCTATATCACTTAAACTTAAACTAACCATTTGTACCATACCATTCACACATTATAAGTACCAAACTATCATAATGTAACCATCATTAAATTGGCACTAAACAACCAGCTTATACATACCAAAATCCATGTCTTAACATTTAAACAAACATCAAACACAAGTCCACCTATACATGCCATTATAACCTTTTTTAAAACATTAAGAACTACCGATATAATCGCTAGATAGTATGACAGATCTCCGATGAACTTCCAAACCGATCAAGCTTCCGATAATCTGAAAAGTAAAGGATGTAAGCAATGAATGCTTAGTAAGCTCGTATAATTTTAAACATACATTTCATTTCAATAATGAACTTTATAAGGTAAACATAACCTATACCAATGCCACAAGATTTATCAAACCTTCCATTTACTTATGTTAGCTTAAAAGACATTATCAACTCACAAATTAGTGTAGTTATCTAGAACCTAGATAAGTTTATCCATAACTTAAGTAAATTTCTCACATATATGTAAACCTTTTAACTCATCAATGCATTAACATTATCACATTACATCTCAATTATGAACTTATTGTTTTATTACATTTCCTCACTCATATCGTTTGCATAACACAAGACATAAGCATAAATATAGACCAATTACGCAAACTTGACACAAGCCTATTTATCATCACCAATACACCAGTTAGTGCATATACTCATAATTCACTCTAAACATCATAAGGTAAGTCATATATATGAATAACATCACTTGAAATCATTAATTTCATGAACATAAACATACTTTCATTGAACTATTCCTTTTCATAGATTCATGACATAAGTCTTTTGAATACTTACAGATCCCTTCCTTTTTATACCCGTTGAGTCAAATGAAATAACATCAAATAATGAAAACAATATTTTCAGTACAACTTACCTGGTACAATACATTGGCACGAAGACTGCCAGGCTTAAAGCCTAATATAACACATCGGCATAAAGCCTGCCAGGCACAAAACTTGATATAATACACCGACACGAAGCCTGCTAGGCATAGAGCCCGAATATCACCAGCACAAAGCCTGCTAGGCATAAAGCCCGATTATCACCGCCCAAAGCCTGCTAGGCATAAAGCCCGAATAACGTTACATTTCTATTTCTTAAAACATAGCTAAATGACACTCAAGATTTAATCAATAATGACATAGTATGAAACATTCAATTCAATTAATAATAATTGTATAATGAACTTACTTGGCTAAATTGCAGAAATATCAAAGTATAGGAGTTTTTTGGTAATTTTCTATTCTCTCGATTTTTCACTCGATCTTGATCTAAATTAATAAATTCATTCAATTTATTAATTTAGATAGTAAAACAATGTATTTCATTCAATTTGGTCATTTTTTAACATTTTTACAAAACTTCCTCTAAAGTTTTACTTTTATTCAATTTAGTCCCTGAGCCTAAAATTTTGTAAAAGTAAATTGCATCCAAAATAGCCCATTCATGTAACAATTTCACATCAAATCCTTGTACTTTTACTATTTTAACAATTTAGTCCCTAATCAGAAAATTTATCAAAAATCATTTGATAAAATACTTTTAAATAACAACTAATATCTCAAATTTATCATTTAACATCTAAAATCACAAGGTTCATCAATGGGAACATTCAAAATCTTTAACAGTTTCAAAATCGAAGGTACGAGCTAGTTGGACCTAGTTGCAACGATCTAAAAAACATAAAAATTATTAAAAACGGGTAAGAATTACTTACCATGCATTAGAATATATGCAAGCCGAACCTTATAAAAAAAATGGTGTTTCATCCTCCCCCATTCGGTCATGAAAAAAAAAAAACGAAGAAGATGGCCACTAATTTCATTTGTTTATGTTAAAATATTTATTTAATTACCATATTACCCTTGCTTATAAACTAAAATTGTTTAAAAATTACACCTTGAAACCGTCCATTAATAAAAAAAGGTATAATTACCTTTAAAACCATAAAATTTATGGTTCTTTAACCCTTTAATACAATTAAACTAATAGCGATTGACTTTTTCAACTTTTACGATTTAGTTATTTTCGCTTAATTAACTATCGAAACGTTAAATTTTTTCAATGAAGCTTCAATGCCACCTTAATGACACTCCGTATATGTTTATAAAAATATTTACGGCTCAGTTTATAGAAATGAGGTCTCGATACCTCATTTTCTAAAACCACTTGACCTTAAGGTCTTACCACTTGAACTTAATAAATCGCTTATATAACATAAATTATCAAATTAAAAACCTCTTTAAAACCATATTTGACTTGTAAATATTAAATAATAATATTTACGAACTTACTTGTCGGATTTGGTGGCCCTGAAACCACTGTTTTTGACACCAATAAAAAACGGGCTATTACAATTGTTTTCACATATAATGTCTTACGATAATTTACAGATAATCATGCATTGGAAACTTAAACTAAAATGACATTATAGAATACAAGCAATCCAAGCAGAAACTTTTAAAACACAAAAAAAAAAAAAAAACATAGGAGTCTCCCCTCTCTCAATAATTACCTGAAATTCAACTCAACAAGAATGAACACCAAGGTTATTACCATGGATTTGCTTGAAAATCAAATCTTCAGCACTATATAATGAGATGACACACCAATCAAAAGTTCTTTAAAAGGTTGTAACAGAGCTTAGGTTAAGGATGCGAAAAAGGTCGAAATGTTGGTTACAATCGAAAGTCGAGTTAATAAGTTACCAAACTAGAAAAAAATCAGTTGCTGAATTAAAAGAACTTACATCAACAAGAAATAAATTGAAACACCCCAAACCCGGCCCAAAAAGCCTGACCGGATTTGTTATGTTCCTCGAATCTAACTTTAGCAAATTCTCGTTTTATTTAAGAAAAACTTGATGATTTTGTAGAAAATGCATTATATTAATATTTTAGGTTGAAATCAAATTGTAAAGTAAGTTTATGTCTTTTAAAACATTATTTTAGAAGGAGTTAATAAATTAAAAGGAAACCAAATTTATGGAAATTACTTTAAAACATATATATATTAGTGACAAAAACATTTTTAAATTATTTATCGAAAAACTATTTAGTTATTTAATAGATATTTGTTCATGGTAAAATAAAAGTCCAAACACAAAAATTAAAAACAGTTTATAGTGGCCTTATTACAAAAATAGCAAACCCATAATAAAGTCTAAGTAGCAAAAATTAACTTAAATAAGTTTAAGTAGGAAAATTTCCAAAATACTTTGAAAATGCATTGGCCACCTCAAGTCCTTATCGACCGATCCATCGACTACTGAATCATCCGAAAAGTTATCCCACAAAATGGGTGAGTTTTAAACTCAATGTGTAACACATATATTAAAAAGCCCATTTTATCATATGCCTTAAAGCCCAAAAATTACACATATGGCCATAGGCCCATTTAACTCATATTTAGCTCAAAAGCCCATTTAGCTCATATTTATCCAAAAAGCCCATTTTAATAGCAGATTAAATAATAATCAATTAAATCACATGGATATGTACAAATAATGAAATGCAAACCCACCCACCTAATATCCATCCGCTACACACCCACCGTACCAACCAACACACCGTGGGATTACTAAATCGACCTCCATCCGCTACACACCATCGAAGGCGCTTGTGCAGTCAACATGCACATCGCCTTATAATTTTGTGGCAAGGCCACAGACAAAATTGTGACCAAGTCACCAGATTTCAAATATGTGACCAAGTCACCAGATTTCAAATATGTGACCAAGTCACCAGATTCACATATGTGACCAAGTCACCGGATTTCAAATATGTGACCGTAGTCACCTAATGTGGTAAAACCACCGAATACTTCCTCCTTTATCAAATATACCCATATGCCCATGCACATACATATCATTTAGTTTTCATGCCATTTACCCCAAAATCATAATATAATCATACTTATTTCATACTTATTTCACATTTTATGCATATAGCAAAATTAACGAATATTGGGGTAAACATACTCGAATATCGATACCACCGAATGGTATCCAAAATCATTATTAAACATATTATCATAAAATCACATATAAAAATAGATCTATGAGTTTTAATGTAGGTTACACACCTTATGACAAGTGAGAATGATACTCTCGCTCGTCAACACCTAGTTAATCATCACACTTGGTTAGTATACACTATTACTAATAAAACTATATTTATTGACGAGAGATCTAAATCCTTACCCTCGGATTCTCGAACAACCGTTATTTGTGGTTTTTCTCCACTAGATGGATCAAAACCCATAGATATTCCACCAACGTAAAGTGGTTCGGTTCTACGCACTACTTCAAATAATCGCTCTTCGTTAGCAGAGGGTCCACAACCCGGTGGAAAGTCTCTTACCGCCGATATAGCCCTTCTTTTAAAGTTCGATGGTAAAACAGTGCCTCCTCTCTTCCAAACACTCCGTACTGCTCTTTTCTTACCTATCTTGTTAGTCTTAAATCACCCCTAAAAATAAGATTGATTAGTGATCCATTCTAAAAGGATTAATATAACCAAAAAGGAATAATCTTACCTTGGATGATTTCAAAGGTTACTTCTTAAAAGTTGGCTTCTACAAAGATCCTTAAAAATCCTTTCCAAGGATTCGGCCTAGGAGAGAAAATAAGAGAATCATGATTCTAAATTGGCCAAAGTAAAAAGAAATAATGAAAATGATTGACGAAGAGTCTTACTTACCCACTTGAAGATTTGGCCTAAAACAAGAAGAAGAGAATAAAAATGGATTTGGTAGTTTCGGTTTGCACAAAAAGAAAAGAGAAAAAAGATGGTGATTTATGGCTAAAATGGTTTCGATTTTCAAAGAAAGAAATGGAGAAAGGAAATCGAAATAAAATATGATTCGGTTGGCAAAAGAAGATGAAAATAGATGTTGATTCTCAAAAGAAAAGAGATGTGTTTAGGGACCAATGTGCATTCGGCCAAGAGGGAGAAATTGAAGAAAAATGGTTCTTTGAACTTTGGTAGATTCGGCAATGAGAGAAAAAGAAAAGAAGAAAAATGGTGAAAAGATTATAGGATAGTTTCGGCTATGAGAGGGAAAGAGAATAGAGAAATAGAATGAAAAGAAAAGAAAATGAGAGAGAATGCTTTTGGTGAAAGATGAATTCAAGACTAGAGAGGAAGAAAAGGATAAGTGTCCTCAAAAGTGACAATATTTTGGTATCAAAAGAAGATAAAAATTTGAGAGGAAAAGAAGAAATAAAAGTACCTATTTGATCAAAATGCAAAGGCCAAAACAAAGCAAACTTTTTACCAAATGCCAATAGACAAATTCGCTAAGAGAAAAAATATTGGACAAAGGAAAATGCACAAATGACAACCTTTTGGTCAACTAAAACCTCCCTAATCCCATACCAAAATTCGCCAACACAATAGCCTACACAATCCCCTTTTTCCTCCACAATTCTTCCCCATCAACCCTTTATTTGCTATCACCATTAACCATCCTCTTTATCCCCTAAAACTGACTAGGTTCATGGTCAAATGACCATGAACAAGTTTCCAAAACATTGCCCATATATCAAGCCTTATGTCCCCCCTATCTTATCATCCTATCTTGATTCCATGCCATAAGTCTTTAGCTTGCCTTTTCATATGGTCAAATAGCCAAAATTAAAAGAATGCTCATCCATTCTAGAAGGATCTTGGCCGACACTATAGGAAGGAAACAAAATAAAATCCTCCCATTTGTTAGCTAGGGATTCAACCTCTCCCTCAAGCACTCATCCATGCATCCTAACCACCTTGCCAATTACTCATCTTATGCTTAAAACTCCTTGTCATTATTTCTTAAAGCCTAACATGCTTAGCTCCATCTTAATTATTAAAAATTAAAAGTTTCACTAAGCATTCACTCAATTAATGAAGTTCAACAATAACTTCCAAATCACACGTAACATATTTAAGCATGCAACATCATTCAATTAAGTAAGATGCATAACCCCTAATTATCAGGATGTTACATAAATGGTGGATGTGAGCTTTTATGCAATTGATGTGACTCACGATTCAAGCAAAATTCCTTTTTTATTTCTTTTTTTTCATTTATTATTATTTTTCAATTTTTTTAGAATAAAGAGAATTCAACAATGAAAATTATGAAACATAGTCAAACAACTAACCAAATCAAATCTCGACAAAAAAGGAGTCAATAAAAATGATTATTTACAACATTAATATAGGTTGCGGGTTAACACAAACGGGTGATAAGAAAAAAATGTTAGGATCAATGGGGTTAATTAGGTGTTAATTCAAAGAGTAAGCTATTTACAGGTTGAGCAGATTAAATCCTAAGTGCCTCTATCATCTCAGATTATAAAATCAATAATGTGCTCTAGAAATGTATAATCGAAACAAGTTCTAGAGTAACAAATCAAATTGACATACTCACAACCAAAAATAAAATGAGCCCGAAATAAAATGTATGCTTTATAGGCTCAAAAGCTCACAAAAAATTATGGTTTTGATGTTAAAATTGTAAATTTCAATTTTCAAGATAGTGCTTAAGTTCAGGGAGATAACCTAAAATAATATTCTAAAAAAAACTTATCATGCTTGACTCTCTCGTGTCTTAAAGTGTAAATCACACAATGCATAAAAATTCACAAATTAATCCCAAACAGAATCAATAAAAACTCCAAATTAAAAAAAAAAATAACTTCAATGTTTGGTTTGAGAAAATTACTTAAACATAAAAATAAAATCAATTCAGGGACTATATCGCATAAACATATAAATCCTCCTCACACTTAAGATGTACATTGCCCTCAATGTACAAACAAATATAAACACAATAAGCAAAATATAATAAGAGAGAAAGAGAATAGAAACTTTCTTGAATTTGGATGATTTCGTTAGAATAGTGAAATATGGAATCGTAGGAGATTCTAAATTAAGTACATGGTTCTGAGCAAACTAATTAGAAGATAGAAAAAAATAAAATACGATAAAAAGATAACAAAAAAGAAATACAACAGACAAAATAATAATAAAAATAAAATTCATAATAAAATAAAAAAACAAAACATATAAGTCCAACAAATAGAATAAAAACAAATAAAAATAAAAGATAGTTCAGGGGACTTTCAGGCGCGTGATGCAAACGACGATTAGGGTTTGGTGAAATGGAGTAGGAAGGAAAAAAACTAGCTTTAAAAAAGGGTACGCCCACATGGCCGTATGGCCTATTAAAATTGTTAAAATTTGTTCCATTGTTCACATGGCCTGGGACACGCCCATGTATCTAGGCCGTGTGCACCACACGACCATGTCGCTAGACCGTGTGAATCCACTCAGACCGTGTGTGTAACAGTCCGAATTTGACCCTAATCGGAACGGTGGTTTCGGGACCACGAATCCGAGTTTGATATATATTTAAATATTATATTCTGTGCTTATTAAGTGTGAATTAATGTGTGCGAAAGTTTCAGAGAAAAATTTATCGTTTAAGTGTTTAATGTGATAAAAAGGATTTAATCGCGTAAAGCGTAAAAGTTACATACTATAGTGGGAAGTGCTTAAATGATGATGGCTTCTTAATATGGAGTATTAAAAGGGAAAATAGCCCATTTTACAAGTTAGTGGATGGCTTATGACTAATATGCCCTTATTATATATGATAGTTAAATTTTTATTAAAAGGTTATAATAGTAATCTAGTAAATAACATAATATATGCTTTAACAAAACAAAAAGAAAGACATTATCATCTTTATTCTTTTGGCCGAATGTGGGAGAAAGAAGAAGGGTTTTATTTCCTTTGATTTTCGACATTTAGAAGCTTAAATTCAAGGTTAGTTTGATTTCGATTTTTATTAATTTTTACGTTTTTGAGATCGTTGCTTCGAACAGTAGCTGACCCGTGTTAGAATTTTTGAAACTAAGCATGCTTAATGGTCGGCCATTAGTGTGTTCATGTGGTTTTTGATGTTTGATAATTTTAGATTAAAGATATGTTAAAGATTAGTATGTTTTGTATTGGAAATTTTGATGAAATTGAGTATTTAGGGATAATTTGTAAAAATAAATTTTTAGAGGGGCTTATTTGCAAAATGAATGAAAGATATGGACTAGTACGGTCCCTATGAATATTCGGCCCTAAGGTACCATATTGAAAATTTGTGTATTTTGTGTTTTGTGCAATTAGGACTAAATTTTAAAAATGTGAAATAGTAAGGGTAAAATGGTAATTTACCTATTT
This sequence comes from Gossypium rotundifolium, assembly GCA_025506655.1. Classification (NCBI taxonomy): domain Eukaryota; kingdom Viridiplantae; phylum Streptophyta; class Magnoliopsida; order Malvales; family Malvaceae; genus Gossypium; species Gossypium rotundifolium. The sequence continues at coordinate 115,416,996 of CP106734.1, read as the reverse complement.
ACATGCTTAGGGACTAAATTGAGATGAAACGTACTTGAATGAGCTGAATTTTAATGTGATTAGATCAAGAACAAAGAAAAAATAGATTTGGATCGGGGAAAGACGAAGGTTATCGAATAGCCGATTTACGCGGTTCGTCGACAGTCGAGGTAAGTCTTTAAGCGAATATATGTTAAAGAATTATTTATGAATCAGATGAATGATGAAATTCGAATATTTTTAGCATGAATCCATGAATTAGCCGAATGCAAGGGTACTAAATTGGATTGATTGTAATTATATTTAATGTGATGTGAATAAATGCATTTGGTTGATATGTGAATGTAATATGTGATATATGGATGGTTGTGAAGTTAGCATTATGAAATGTGAATTGAAGGATTAACCATACTGATATTCGGGCTTCGAGCCTAGCAGGCCTTGTGCCGGTGATTTGTATCGGGCTTTATGCCTAGCAGGCCTCGTGCCGATGACATATTTTAGGCTTATTGCCTAGTAGGCTTAATGCCGTTGTTTTGGATTTCGGACCTTGAGTCCAGTAGGCCTAGTGCCGGTGTGTGTGATTCGGGCTAATGCCTAGCAGGTTCTTTACCGGTGAACTGAAATTCAGAGCCAGAATATGTAACAAAAAAGTTATAAAATGTATTGGTTCGGCCTTGAGGTTTGTGATTTCATACTTATATGTTGTATATGATGTTAATAAGCAAATAATATGAGGAAGCATGTGAACTATACATTGATTACTTGAAAGTATACTAGAGATTGAAAAGGGTTATGTAAGTACATTTATACTTATAAATGTGTTGGTATATTTGATGACTGGTGTACTTTGGTTGAAAAAATGAAAGTTGTTAGGCTAAATGAAATAATGAAATTCAACTATGGTGAATTTATAAGTTAGACTATGTATTTCAAATGTCTTGAATGGTATGATAAAAATGCCTGGGTGACTGAAGCTTTTTTGTATTTGGTTAAGACTTACTAAGCTAGTGAGCTTACTTTGTTTGTGTTCATTGTTTGTTTTATAGACTTTGGTTAAGCTACGGGCTCAGAGGATCATTGAAAAAGTCAACCACACTATCAACTCTTTTGGTACTCATAAACTTAGTTTTTGATTTGAAAGGCATGTATAAGCTAGTCTAAGTTGTAAACCAATGGTATTTTAATCTTGTATATAAGTATAGCTTTGCAAAAATGGCTAATACTTTTGGGTTAAGCTTTACTTATGTGTTTTGATATAATGGCTTGTACAATTGTTAATGGTTATGTGTTTTAGTCATGTTCTAATCTTAGATTGGAAGTATATATATCATGGCATATATGTTGAGATATTGAATTATGGTTAGGTGATGACATTGGAAATGTTATTGTCTATGTATATTGGATTGATCTTTGGAGTCTTATTTTTTTAGGTCTGAGTATGTGGTGAATGAATTGGTTATAACTAGCTATTCGGCTAGTTAGATGGCTCATGTGTTTGATAAGTTTATAATGATATTTATGTACATAATTAGTTCATGTGGCTTTGAGTTGAATGAATGCAAAATAGGCATTAATTCTTATATAGATATGTATTTGGCTTGTGATATTGAATGGAATTATATGGAATGTTAACTTGTTGATGTTCAAGTCATATAATGAAATAGATGTATTGACACAATTTGATATGACAAGTTATATATATTTTATGATATATATTATTTTATGTTTATGTATGTACATTGTTCTTGAAAGATGAATAGAGTTTTAATGCATGTTTCATGATTATATGATTCGCTTATTCCCAAATGTTGTCAATAATATGGTTACGTAAATTTGTTAATCATGATTGATTATGGCTTTGTCTTTGAGAGATATGCATATATTGCATTAGTATCATGAACATGTTCGGTTATACTATAGTGTATTAATGTTACATATGTGAACGAATATACAATAGAGTTCTAAGGATTTGTATGTCTTAATAGGTGAATTATATTTATAAGGTGAATCATAAATGCTTGAACATGTATTAAATATTTGAATGACATATATTCGATGATTCAATGGTTTGAAATGTACAAGCACGAATTTAAACGACTGTGAAAATATGAGTTGGGTTTGGTAATGCCTCATAACCCTAATCTGGAGACTGACATGGGTTAGGGGTGTTACATTTGATTGGTATCAGAGCTTACGGTTTAGTCGATTCTAGGACTACTGTAAAACGTGAGAGTTTAGTTATACATGCCTTTTATTGTATATACGATAGTGTGGTGACTTCTGACATTTCAAACTGTGTTTTATATAGTAAATGGATTTCGATCCTGACAGAGCCGTAGCAGATGATGCAGAGAGTGTAGCGCCTGATCGTGCACGCGGGTCAGCGCCGGTAGACTCTCGACCTATTTTCGGTAGCCATAAGGGGGAGGCTAAGCAAGCCTTCTACCAGATGATGAATGAATGGTTTACCCAATTTGTTGAGAATAAGCCGGCTGTACAACAACCTCTACCCCCGAATAATCCAACTCCGGTACCTTCCGCACCTCCGATGATAGATCCGATGAGATCTAGTAGGACCCCCGTTGATAAAATTAGGAAACATGGGGCCGAATAATTCAAAGCTAATGATGATGATGACGCAGAGTGAGTCGAAATGTGGCTTGATAACACTAGTCGGGTACTTGATGAACTATCCTGTACTCCTGATGAATGTCTAAAGTGTGCTATATCGCTACTTCGGAACACTGCATGTTACTGGTGGAATACACTAGTATCAGTAGTTCCAAAAGAAAAAGTGAATTGAGATTTCTTCCAGGTTGAGTTCCGTAAGAAATACATTAGCCAGAGGTTTATTGATCAGAAAAGAAAAGAATTTCTAGATCTAAAATAGGTCCGCATGATTGTAACTGAATATGAGCAGAAATTTGTCAGATTAAGCCGATATACCCGAGAGTGTATATCCACTGAAGCCATTATGTGTAAAAGATTTGAAGACGGCTTGAATGAAGATATAAAGTTGCTTATCGGCATTCTTGAAATTAAAGAGTTTGTGGTACTAGTCGAGAGAGCTTGTAAAGCTGAAGAGCTCGGAAAAGAGAAGAGAAAGGCTGAAATAAAAGCTAGAGACACTCGTTAAAGATCATCAAGTAAGACTTTCCATTCAGTGCCTAAGAAGTTCAGAGATGACTTCAGCCGACATAAAGCTACTTCAGATTTGTCTAGACGTGATAGACCTCCAGTGAGTTCTCGAGCCACTTCGATGGTTAGTGTTGGTAATGTTTCGTAGAACCAGGCTGAGTGCAAACATTATGGGAAATGGCATTCTAGAAGTTGTAGATTCCATGATCGATCCTGCTTTAAATGTGGATCATCGGACCATTTTATTCGAGAGTGCCCGATGCTAGCCGAGCAAAATATGACTCAGAACACTAAACCTAGCAACATGTCAGCACGAGGTAGACCACCCAGACATGCAGGGAGTGTAGGTGGCAGTCAGAGAGGAACGAAGGACACTGTAGTTCGATCAGAGGCTCATGCACCAGCTAGAGCTTATGCTATACGTGCTAGAGAGGATGCTTCTTCCTTAGATGTTATTACTGGTATTTTCACACTCTATGATACTACTGTAATTGCATTGATTGATCCTGGTTCGACTCATTCATATGTGTGTGACACTATGGTGGCCAGTACGACTCTGCCTGTTGAGTCTACTGAGTTTGTGATTCATGTGTCCAACCCCTTGGGTTGATGTGTACTTGTTGATAAAGTGTGTAAAGGTTGTCTGTTGATGATTCGGGACTCCTACTTTCCAGCTGACTTAATATTGTTGCCTTTCGACGAGTTCAACATAATTTTGGGAATGGACTGGTTAACTTTGCATGATGCAGTGGTAAATTGCAAAAGAAAGATTATTGATCTGAGATGTCGGAACGGTGAAATCATTCGGGTTGAATCTAATGATCTGAGTGGATTACCTACTGTAATATCCTCAATGTTGGCTCGAAAGTATGTGAGAAAGGGATGTGAAGCTTATTTGGCTTATGTGTTGGATAGTAAGGTGTCTGAAAAGCAGATCGAATTCGTACCAATTGTGTGTGAATACCAAGATGTGTTTCCCAAAGAATTATCGGGTTTACCACCAGTACGAGAGATTGAGTTCAGCATTGAATTAGTACTGGGGATGACTCCGATTTCGATAGCTCCATATCGAATGGCACCTACTGAGTTGAAAGAGTTGAAAGCACAGTTGCAAGAGTTGACAGATAGGGGCTTTGCACGACCGAGTTTCTCTCCTTGGGGTGCACCATTTTTGTTTGTGAAAAAGAAAGACTGGACTATGCGAATGTGTATTGATTATCGGTAGCTGAATAAAGTGACAATAAAGAATAAATACCCGTTGCCTCGAATTGATGACTTGTTTGACCAATTGAAAGGGGCTTCAGTATTTTCAAAGATATATCTGAGATCGAGTTATTATCAGTTGCGAGTCAGAGATTCCAATGTGCCAAAGACTGCATTTCGAACGAGGTACGAACACTTTGAGTTCCTGGTTATGCCTTTTGGACTTACTAATGCACCTGTTGTTTTCATGGATTTGATGAACCGAGTCTTCAAACAGTATTTGGATCGGTTTGTGGTAGTGTTTATATATGATATCCTGATCTACTCTAAAGATGAAACCGAACATGCCGAGCATTTGAGATTGGTGCTACAAACTTTGCGAGATCAACAGTTGTATGCAAAATTTAGTAAGTGTGAATTCTGGATGAAGGAAGTCAGTTTTTTGGGACATGTCGTATTAGCGTCAGGTATTCGGGTTTATCCGAACAAAATATCAGCTATACTTGATTGGAAGCCACCAAAGAATGTTTCTGAGATTCGAAGCTTTCTGGGACTTGCGGGATACTACAGACGATTCGTCAAAGGTTTTTCCATGATAGCTACACCTTTGACAAAGCTACTACAGAAAGATGTCAAGTTCGAATGGTCGGAAAAGTGTCAGAAAAGTTTCGATCAGTTGAAAGCCCTTTTGATGGAAGCTCTAGTGTTAGCTCAGCCTGAATCAGGTAAAGAATTTATTGTTTATAGTGATGCTTCTTTGAATGGCTTAGGTTGCGTTTTAATGCAGAAAGGCAAAGTTATAGCCTACGCTTCGAGACAATTGAAGCCTCATGAAAGAAATTACCTGACTCACGATCTGGAATTAGCAGCAATCATTTTTGCATTGAAAATTTGGTGTCATTACTTATTCGGTGAGAAATGTCATGTGTATTCGGATCATAAAAGTCTGAAGTATTTGATGACTCAGAAAGACTTGAACTTGAGACAACGCAGGTGGCTAGAATTGTTAAAAGATTATGAATTGGTAATTGACTACCATCCAGGAAAAGCTAATGTTGTTGCAGATGCCTTAAGCCGAAAGTCATTGTTTGCTCTTCGTGCATTGAACGTACATATGGTTATAACTAGTGATGATTCGATCATAGTTGAGTTGAAGGCTAGACCATTGTTTATTCAGCAAATTTGTGAGGCACAAAAATTGACAAAGATATGATTGCTAAACGAACTCAGTGTGAAAATAATGCAGAATCAGAAATTCGAATTGATGAAAATGATTGTTTGAATTTCAAAGGCCGAATATGTGTTCTGAGGAATATGGATTTGATTCAGATGATTTTGGATGAGGCTCATAGTAGTGAACAATCGATACATCCGGGTAGCACGAAAATGTATAATGATGTAAAATAGTTCTATTGGTGGCCTGGCATAAAGCGGGATATATCTGAATTTGTTTCAAAATGTTTAATTTGTCAGCAAGTAAAAGCCGAGCATCAAGTGCCTTCCGGATTACTTCAGCCGATTATGATACCTGAATGGAAATGGGATAGAATCACTATGGATTTTGTATCCGGTTTGCCTACGGCACCAAGCAAGAAAGATTCAGTCTGGGTTATTGTGGATAGACTGACTAAATCAACTCACTTTATGCCAGTTCGTACAAACTATTCGCTTGATAAACTTGCTGAATTGTATGTGTCACAGATTGTGAGATTACATGGTGTGTCGAGTTCCATTGTTTCATATAGAGATCCGAGATTTACATCGCGGTTTTGGAAGAAGTTGCAAGATGCTTTAGGTACTAAACTTCACTTTAGTACAGCTTTTCATCCGTAGACAGATGGTTAGTTTGAACGAACTATTCAAATACTGGAGGACATGTTGAGATGTTGCGTCCTTAAGTTTGAAGGTACGTGGGAAAGATACTTACCTTTGATTGAATTTGACTATAACAATAGTTTTCAATCTAGTATCAAAATGGCACCTTACGAAGCTTTGTACGGTCACAAGTTTCGAACACAATTGTACTGGACCGAGCTCAGTGAGAACAAGATACACGAGGTTGATTTGATTAAAGAGACTAAACAGAAAGTGACTATAATCGGAGATAGTTTGAAAGCTACCTCGGATCGTCAAAAGTCTTATGCTGATTTGAAACGCAAGGACATTGAATTTTAGGTCGAAGATCGAGTATTCTTGAAAGTTTCTCCGTGGAAGAAAGTACTCCGATTTGGTCGGAAAGGCAAACTTAGTCCAAGATTCATCGGACCATACGAGATCATCGAACGTATTGGGCCTGTTGCTTATAGACAAAAGTTGCCTTCTGAATTAGAAAAGATGCACAATGTGTTTCACGTTTCGATGCTCCATAGATATAGATTAGATCCATCACATGTGATTTCTCCGTCTGAAATTGAAATCCGATCCGATATGACGTACGAAGAGGAACCGATTTGTATTTTAGCCCGGAGATGAAAGAGTTAAGAAACAAGAAAATTTCGTTAGTGAAAGTACTTTGGAATCATCACAGAGTTGAAGAGGCTACGTGAGAGCCTGAGGATTCAATGAGACAACAACATCCGACTTTGTTTAACGGTAAGATTTTCGGGGACGAAAATCCCTAAGGGGGAGAGTTATAACAGTCCAAATTTGACCCTAATCGGAACGATGATTTTGGGACCACAATCCGAGTCTGATATATATTTAAATATTATATTCTATTCTTATTAAGTGTGAATTAATGTATGCGAAAGTTTCGTAGAAAAATTTTATCGTTTAAGTGTTTAATGTGATAAAAAGGATTTAATCGCGTAAAGCGTAAAAGTTACATACTATAGTGGGAAGTGCTTAAATGATGATGGCTTAATATGGAGTATTAAAAGGAAAATAGCCCATTTTACAAGTTAGTGGATGACTTATGACTAATATGCCCTTATTATATATGATAGTTAAATTTTATTAAAAGGTTATAATAGTAATCTAGTAAATAACATAATATATGCTTTAACAAAACAAAAAGAAAGACATTATCATCTTTATTCTTTTGGCCGAATGTGGGAGAAAGAAGAGGGTTTTATTTCCTTTGATTTTTGGCATTTAGAAGCTTAAATTCAAGGTTAGTTTGATTTCGATTTTTGTTAATGTTTACATTTTTGAGATCGTTGCTTCGAACAGTAGCTGACCCATGTTAGAATTTTTGAAAGTAAGCATGCTTAATGTTAGGCCATTAATGTGTTCATGTGGTTTTTGATGTTTGATAATTTTAGATTAAAGATATGTTAAAGATTAGTATGTTTTGTATTGGAAATTTTGATGAAATTGAGTATTTAGGGCTGATTTGTAAAAATAAATTTTTAGAGGCTTATTTACAAAATAAATGAAAGATATGGACTAGTACGGTCCCTATGAATATTCACCCTAAGGTACCATATTGAAATTTTGTGTATTTTGTGGTTTGTGCAATTAGGACTAAATTTTAAAAATGTGAAATAATAGGGGTAAAATGGTAATTTACCTATTTATATGCTTAGGGACTAAATTGAGATGAAACGTACTTGAATGAGCTGAATTTTAATGTGATTAGATCAAGAATAAAGAAAAACGGATTTGGATCGGGGAAAGACAAAGGTTATCGAATAGCCGGTTTACGCGGTTCGTCGACAGTCGAGGTAAGTCTTTAAGCGAATATATGTTAAAGAATTATTTATGAATCTGATGAATGATGAAATTTGAATATTTTTAGGATGAATCCATGAATTAGCCGAATGCAAGGGTACTAAATTGGATTAATTGTAATTATATTTAATGTGATGTGAATAACTACATTTGGTTGATATGTGAATGTAATATGTGATGTATGGATGGTTGTGAAGTTAGCATTATGAAACGTGAATTGAAGGATTAACCATACTGATATTCGGGCTTCGAGCCTAGCAGGCCTTGTGCCGGTGATTTGTATCGGGCTTTATGCCTAGCAGGCCTCGTGCTGGTGACATATTTTAGGCTTATTACGTAGCAGGCTTAATGTCGGTGTTTTGGATTTCGGACCTTGAGTCCAGCAGGCCTAGTGCCGGTGTGTGTGATTCGGGCTAATGCCTAGCAGGTTCTTTACCGGTGAACTAAAATTCAGAGCCAGAATATGTAACAACAAAGTTATAAAATGAATCGAGAAAGTTTATGCTTTTGAAAATGAATCATTATTGGTTCGGCCTTAAGGTATGTGATTTCATACTTATATGTTGTATATGATGTTAATAAGCAAATAATATGAGGAAGTATGTGAACTATACATTGATTACTTGGAAGTATACTAGAGATTGAAAAGGGTTATGTAAATACATCTATACTTATATATGTGTTGGTATATTTGATGACTGGTGTACTTTGGTTGGAAAAATGAAAGTTGTTAGGCTAAATGAAATAATGAAATTCAACTATGGTGAATTTATAAGTTAGACTATATATTTCAAATGTCTTGAATGGTATGATAAAAATGCTTGGGTGACTGAAGTTTTATTGTATTTGGTTAAGACTTACTAAGCTAGTGAGCTTACTTTGTTTGTGTTCATTGTTTGTTTTATAGAATTTGGTTAAGCTACGGGCTCAGAGGATCATCGAAGAAGTCAACCACACTATCAACTCTTTTGGTACTCATAAACTTAGTTTTTGATTTGAAAGGCATGTATAAGCTAGTCTAAGTTGTAAACCAATGGTATTTTAATCTTGTATATAAGTATAGCCTTGCGAAAATAGCTAATACTTTTGGGTTAAGCTTTACTTATGTGTTTTGATATAATGGCTTGTACAATTGTTAATGGTTATGTGTTTTAGTCATGTTCTAATCTTAGATTGGAAGTATATATATATATCATGGCATATATGTTGAGATATTGAATTATGGTTAGGTGATGACATTGGAAATGTTATTGTATATGTATATTGGATTGATCTTTGGAGTCTTATTTTTTTTTTTTAGGCTTTGAGTAGAATGAATGCGAAAATAGGCATTAATTCAGTTGAATGGAATTATATGGAAAATGTGCAGAATTATGATGTATATTTTTGTACTTATATAGATATTTATTTGGCTTGTGATATTTCTTACTCTGATTGAGTATTTGGAATTACAAAACTTGATTTGTGCTATGTGATGAACTGGAAATTTGATGAATGAGAACTTGTATATTCGGTTATGTGGAAATAAGTTTCAAGTCATATGAAATTCAGTCTTAATAGGAAGTTATTATGTATTGACATCCGAATTATTCTTACTTAGGTGTAACTTATATATGTGCACAAGTTATGGAATGTTAAGTTGATGTTCGACTAATGAAATAGATGTATTGACACAATTTGGATATATATATATATTATGTTTAACAGGTATGTACATTGTTCTTGAAAGATGAATAGAGTTTTAATGCATGTTTCATGATTATATGATTCGGCTTATTCCCAAATATTGTCAATAATATGGTTACGTAAATTTGTTAATCATGATTGATTATGGCTTTGTCTTTGAGAGATATGCGCATATTGCATTAGTATCATGAACATGTTCGGTTATACTATAGTGTATTAATGTTACATATGTGAACGAATATACAATAGAGTTCTAAGGATTTGTATGTCTTAATAGGTAAATTATATTTATAAGGTGAATGATAAACGCTTGAATATGTATTAAATATTTGAATGACATATATTCAATGATTCAATAGTTTGAAATGTACACGCACGGATTTAAACGACTGTGAAAATATGAGTTGGGTTTGGTAATGCCTCATAACCCTAATCTGGCGACTGACACGGGTTAGGGGTGTTACATTGTGTGTTAAAAGAAAATTGAAAAATTGACTCCATTATTCACACGGTCCATGATACGCCCGTGTGTCTAGGCCATGTGTATTGGACGATCGTGTGGATAGCCCGTGTGAATTTATTCAGGTAATTTGGGGTTATTTTTTCACTTCTCCCATGATCGTGTTAAGGGGGTGTGGGTCATATGGCCGTGTCTCTAGGCTGTGTGGTCTACCCCAGACCGTTTGACACTTTTTCTTTTTGATTTTTTTTGAATTAATAAAAACAAAAGTTAGGTAAATAAGAAAATAAATATGCAACAAAATTAAATGAAAAATAATAATAATAATAATAATAATAATAATAATAATAATAATAATAATAATAATAATAATAATAATAGAACACTCGGGTTGCCTCCCGAGAAATGCTTGTTTGAAGTCTATCCTCGACTTCCCTTTTCAAGCTTACGATTAAGTCAAAATTTGGAGCCGAAGCTCCTCTCTCTCGTTATCAATATCACCACCAAAATAAAGTTTGAGATGATGATTTTTTACCTCGAATGTGCTGTAATTAGGGTGTGTAACAGCCCACTTTCAGTGAAATTAAAAAAGTGGTTTCGAGACCATAAATCTAAAGTGAAAATGTTTATGTTATTAATATTTTAATGTGTGGAGCATGTTAGTACTATCGTATCAAAATTTCGTTAAGAAATTTTATAGTTTGCATGCTTAATTCGATAAAAAGGACTAAATTGCAAAAGGTGCAAAATTTGAGTTCTATAAGCTAAAGGGATTTAATAGTTATGAAATTAAATGGTTAACGTTTTTATGTGGCAATTAGAACATATAAATTGCTAGTGCACATATATGTACACTTTATTAAGTGAATTAAAGGTTAATATCAAAGGTTATTTAAGTAATTTAATAATTAAAGTATAGTAAAATGATAAAACAAAGGCTATCATCTTTGTTTTTCTTCCTTAGCCGAATTTTAATCTAATAAAACACCATTTTTGTGCATTCAAACATTAGACCATCTCTCTCCTTTGCATGTAAGTGAATTTTCATCATGTTTTTAATGATTTTTATGTTTTTGGAGTCGTTATAGCTTAATCTAGCTAGCCCATGGACTAATTTACAAAATATTTGAAAGTCTAAGGTTTTAACATGAATGTATATTTGTTGTTTGTGATGTTTGGTGGAAGAAAATGAATGTTTTTTTGTTAGTTAAACAACTTTTGTAAAGTGAATTTTTATGAAAATGTCAATTAGGGGTTAAATTGAAAAATGTGTAATATTCATGGTAAAATTGTGATAATGAAAAGTATGAACTGCTAGGCACCTATATGAAATTCAACTAGCTTGGGTTAGGGATAAATTTGCATGAATTTCATTTTTATGAGATTAGGGACTAAATTGTAATGAAATTACAATATTAGGGACAAAAGTGTAATTTTTCAAAAATATGGTTTTTGGATTTAATTGAATAGAATAATTATTGAATGGGCTGAATTTGATTATTTAGATCAAGATAAGCATCGTACGAGTTTAGATCGGGGAAAGAAAAAGTGTCGGATTAGTTGATCATATTTCCTCTTTTGTGATCGAGGTAAGTTCGTACATTTAAATAGCATTTTAATAAGTTTAATTTATTGCTATTTGGTTGTATTATTATATTATGTTTCTACAGAGAAATCCAACAACGTTTGACGACTTTAGAATCCCGTTTGAACCTTAGGAATATATAGGATAAAAATGACATGTCATTAGGGCTACCGTGTTTCAGGTGCTGGTCCTGAACGTCTACCGGTGGCTAAGTTCTGGCATGTGTTGTAGATACTTGATAGCTTGTGTGAGCAACACTGTGTAGCTACGTTTCGACCGACAGCTTGTGTGAGCAGACCCACTTGTGGCTCGAAAGAGAGCATCTATATGAGAAAAAAGAAAGAAATGGTTTCAACCATATGTTAGCACATGTGAGATTCCTGCGTATCTAATATTATTTTAAATGGTTCAATGGGTATACAAAGGGAAGGAACGATAGGTTTTTTTTTTTCGGATTAGTATTTCCATGAAAGCATTAAAAGGTATGAGTTGTTGATGCTTAAAGTATGCATAGCCATGTTCATGAAAGTATGAATGCTTATATGCTATGTACATGAAAGCTATTATGTTATGTAATGAATTTTCTAAGTTATGTGTTTATCACTAACTTGAATTGTTGTTGATGCTTAGGCTTGTGCCAAGCTATGTTGGATTAGTTCATAAATTGCTTTTAAGCTTATATAGTGAAATGGTAAGCATTGTTTTTTATTTATGAACTTATTAAGCATTACATGCTTACACTGTGTTATTTTTTCCATGTTGTCTTTAGATATTCGAAAGCTCGTTCGGGTTGGAAGCTTGTCGGAGATCCATCACACTATCCATTAGCTATATCGGTAGATTTTGATGATTTTGAGTCATGGTTTTAATGGCATGTATAGGTGTTTTTTTTGTTTGTTTGATGAAATAGCCATTATGTTTGGCTTGTAAATATGGTATTTTGGTTGATGATTAGGTTGTTATGTTGGCATGTAAATGTGATGTTTTAATTGTTGAAATTTTGGCATTTTGGTGCTTAAATGGTGAATGATGGAATGGTAAATCAAATGCATGCTATGGAATGTTGTTTTGATATGCTTGATTGTGGTTGTTGAGGTGTGAAATTTGATAGTGAACTTTGTTGTTAAATGGCTAGTTTTGGTAGCTTTAGGTGTGGTTAACTTATGGTTAAGTTGTTAAGGTAGTGATGATAGGTTTTGAATAGTCATATTAGTGATTGTGAGTATAAAAATTGGTATAGAATTAGTTCAATTGGTTGATTGATTTATGGCTAAACTTAGCAAATGATTAATCAAGTTTGATTGTTGTGATTGAGGTGCCTTTTAGGCATATTGGTTGTATGGTTAAATACTATGTTATTTTTGCTTGAATATGCATATGTTAGGTAATTTGAATACATGAAAATATGTGCATTTGGTTTGTGTAAGTGCTAAGCTTTGGGTGAGAAAAATGGCTTGGAAGTGGCCTATTTTTCGTCCACACGGCCAAAGACACGGGCGTGTGTCTCAGTAGTGTGTGGCACACGGCCATGCGACACAACCATGTGTCCCCTATAGGTTTTAAAGGGTTACAAGTTAGGCAGTTACACGGCTTAGCACACGGCCTGACACACGAGCGTGTGAGGCCATTTCGAGGGGTACAAGGCTTGGCACACAGGCGTGCGGCTTGACCATGTGACCCAAGTCAGAGAGTTACACGGGCTGGGACACAGTTGTGTGTCCCTACTTCGAATGCCCATACGACCTGAAACACGAGCGTGTGTCTCAGCCGTGTGAGTCACATGGCTATGTGACTCCTACAGTATTTAAATTTTATAATTTTTCCAAAATTTTATATGTTTTTTAATTTAGTCTCGATTCGTTTCTAATTTGTTTTTAAGGCCTCGAGGGCTCGTATAAGGGACAATAAGTATGAGTTTGAATAATATTGCTACGATTTATGTTATATTTTGAATATGTTGAATAATTGTTCATTGTGAGATGTAAACTTTCGGTAATGCTTCGTAGCCCTATTTCAGCGACGGATACGAGCTAGGGGTGTTACAGGGTGTGTTACTTCAGTGGTTCTGTATGGGAAAACGTTTCGTACGATAAATGGATTCAAATAGTTTCAACTCTTCAAAAAATATTCGTGGATCTAGATTATCTAGTAGTACTTTGTCTCCAACTTTGAATTGGTTTGTCCTCTATACATGCACATCATGACGTTTCTTTGTTGCTTTTTTGAACAATTCTCAGGTTCTCATCAACCTTTGCTCTCCATTCATCTAATTCATCGAGCTGAACCGTTTTTTCTTCACTTTTCCCTTGATTTTCATCTCCTTTAAAAGGATACGGTTTTAACACGTCTTCATGATTGATTTCTTGCAAAGAATCTTAAGCCGCATGATTACTGACATCAAGAGAATGACAAGTATCATCTCTCTCACTAGAAACTCGCACAACATTACATGCTTGAAGAGTAACCTTTCATCACCTACCCTCAGCACAAGTTCACCTTTACCTACATCAATAACAGTTTTGGCAGTGGTGAAAAAGGGTCAACCTAAGATCATGGGTATCTCAATATCCTTATCCATTCTAATATAATGAAATCAATAGGGAATATGAATTTATCTACTTTAACAAGTACATCTTCAATAATACCCCTAGGATACTTAATTGATCAATTAGCTAGTTGAATACTCATCCTAGAGGATTTTGGTTCCACGAGACCAAGTTGTTTGAACATTTTATAAGGCATTATATTTACACTAGCATCCAAATCAGCCAAAGCTCTTTCAACATTTACCTTAACCCTAAACCTCTAAATTCATCGCACAATGAATTAGTGGCCTCAATAATGGCGGTGGTCTTGTAGAAAATGGAGCAACATGTAAAGGAACAACGGAAGGAGTAGTTTGAGGAGGATCATGCTCGGGAGAAGAAGGAACCTCATCCTGATCTCCATCAGCATCTTCATCTTCAAGGGGTGCTAGCTTGACATTATTAACCCAATATGACGTAAGGCACCAAAGCTAAGTTGAATGTGGGAGGTGGCCATTGGAGGATCACCCCGGGATTTTGAGATGTTTAAAATTATAGGAGAGGAATGCTCCAAAAGGCAAGGTGAGGGTGCTAGTAAGCTCTTGCTAATGACCTTGGTAATATCGTTAAACATGATAAGCTAGATCGGGATGCCTATTTGTTTGAAAACAATCAATCCACCAATAACTGATGGATCAAAGAATGACATGTTTAGAAATAGGGTGTAAATCCATGTAAGAATTAAGTGTAAAAAATGATCATGGATGTTGAGCTCGAATGCGTTCGAGCTCGGAATAGTCAAGGCTAGATTATAAGGGCCTTTCTAATTAGACACGCTTCTGGGTGGTAGTTTTAAAAATTCTCCAAAATTCTCTAAAGTGAGCCATATAGGAGTGTTCATTAGAAAAGAATTGATGGCAACGAATGTCTCACCCGTTTCGTTATGTTTGAGAATGCTCGAATAAAGATTGGCATGGGTTTGACAGTAGATTTTGAAAATATCAACCCAATGCCATTCAGCCAAAATAGGAAGATAAGCAAAGTTAAAATATGCTAAAAAATCAAAATCAAGTGGTCGAGTGACATTAGCCTTACGAGTAGAGAAATGACTACTAAAATGGTATCTTTCATTGGATTTTCGAAAACAATCATTTAAAGAATCGATTGGACCACTAAAAGGGATGAATGACGAGGCGTCGATTCGAGGATGTTTCTTGATAGGCATGCTTACAAACTAGAACTCTAGACACACTAAGTTCACTTAGAAAATTTGTTGGGGAATTTTATCGAACAATTTGTGGGCAAGGGTTTTGAAAATAAAAATATAAAAGTTCTAAATCAACCCAATAGCACATTTTTAACAAAAATTAATCATAAATATTGTTGAAATTTCAAAATAAAAAATTGAGATTTTTTACCTCGGAATTGCTTGAAAAGTGATGAAAACCTTTAGCAAACTTTGTTGAATCCTTATTAAAATGGAAGTGGAATAGTTGTTGTCAAGATTCTTTTTAAAGAAAAACAAAAAAAAAAAAAGAAGAAATTTTTGGTAAAATGGAGTTTTTGGGTTGAAGGCATGGGAGAGGGAAAAAATTTGGGGTTTTAGTTTTTTGAAAACTATTTTAAAACGCTATAGGAATTTTAAACGCTCGAAAGGTATTTATACTTTAATGTAAGTATTGATACTTTATAAAATAGTATTTGTGTTGGTATCGATACGAAATGTCCATTCTGTTTTTCAAAGTGCAGAAAATTTTCCCAACTTAGTTTCTAAGTCATAATACATTCTAAACTAACTTAAAATGACTTGTTAGCACATTCTAATGAGTTCATATGTTTAAATATGCAGAATTTAGGTATGAAACTTATGAATCATATATCATTATAAGTTCATTCAAAAATTGATTACATCAACCAAGAAAAGTCTATTTAAACACTCTTACTGTGGTGTGTGGCAGGGTATGGGTAGGAACTTTTCTGTTAAACATGAATGGCATTAACATTCTTAAGCATGCTCAAATAAACTATCAAATTCTGTTTTGTTATACAATTGTGCTTGTTCTAGGAACTATTATTTTGTATGCCATGTCTATTATTTTGCACTGATTTTCTTGTGTTAAAACTCACAGTGAAATCTTTAAGCTCACCCCTCTTATTTCAACCTTCATAGACAACCAGCAAGGTTAGGACACGGGCTTGGTACGAAGGAATCAGCTCTGATTATTTTCATTAAAAGTATTTTAGATGTAATATTTATAATTTCTATTATTTGGGAATTGTATTGTTTTAAGTGAATTGTATGAGACTTAAGTTTTGGGTTAATTTTGGCATGCATGGAATTCAAGTTGTTTGCGTTATGGAAATTTGGGAATTGATTTAATGATACATGAAATCTGGTTTTTAAATAAATCTTTTTTTATTATCACTTTTTTGTTACAAAATTGTAAATGAGATTTTGAAAGGTAAATAAATTGGAAATCAACTAAGTTTTCAAAAATAGACACCATTATAAGGAAAATGTTAAAATTAATCTGTAACACCCCTTACTCGTATTGGACTCCAGAACAGGGTACAAGGTGTTACCTAACTCAAACACATACTAGCATACATTTCCAAGTCATAAAAGTTCGTTCAAATTTAAAACTTTTCAATCTTCATCTTAAAGTCCTTAATATGAGCCGACGAGGCCCAAAGGACACTTTAGAAACTGTTCAGGACCAACCCGAGTTCTTTAGAAAATAGAAAAAATGTTAAAAAAATGTCACTAAAAATAAGGGCACACGCCCGTGTGGAAGGGCGACAAGCCCGTGTGACCTAATAACATGGCCATGTTAAAGGACCGTGTAACTCACACGGCCTAAGCATATAGGGACACACTCGTATCCCATGTCCGTGTGGATTTATTTCTCAATTCGAACCTACAGGGGTCTTCACACGGCCTGGCACACGCACGTGTCCATGGCCCGTGTCCCTCACACGACCATGACATGCCCGTGTGCAAAAACCTTGACATTCTGTTTCTAAAATCATCATTCATTTAGGGTTACACAGCCAACGTACACACCTGTGTGCTAGGCCATGTGGCGAATTTAATTTCTCATTTAAGGTGCAGACTTCATACGGCCTGGGCACATGCCCATGACCTAAGGCCGTGTCTTCCACACGATCGAGACATACGGCAGTGCCTCAGCTCGTGTAGTTACTACTGGGCATTTAGTTTTGCCAACTTAGGGCGTAGGGGGACACATGGCCGGACTACGCGTACATGGGGCAGACTGTGTGTCACACACGACCTAGACACACGCCCGTGTGGACCAAAAACAAGGCTATTTACGAAGTCCTTTCTGCCACCCTTACTTGCACTATCTTAAACCACATCAAATAACTTACTCATTCATGCATTAATATACCAAGTACTCAACCATGAAACTTGCACATGCATGAAAAACATCAACATTTGCATAAAATAATGACTAGCAATCACCCATGGCCTTATACAAAATGAATCAATCTTTCAAAATAAGCCAACACCTTTGGCCATAACAAGATGACACTTGATAAAAGACTAAGTCCCTATACATGCCATACTCAAAATGATAAATCTAACTTTGCCAAATGCTTCAATTGATAATGTGATCGATGCCTCCGATGTCTGTTGATCCTCGAGCTAGCTTGGCGGTATTATAAGAAAATGGAAAGGAGAGGGAGTAAGCATATAGCTTAGTAAGTCGCATGTAAATAATTAACAACAATTACCATGCATTATCATACTCATAACATATTATAAACTTGCACATAATTCTCATATAATTAAAAGCATAACTTACTCATTTCCATCCTTCCTAATCATACAACATAATTCAAGCTCATTTCTCATGAATTTCATGTAGGTACCTGTATCACTTACAACATAATCGTAACTTTTCTCACTTTTGACACAAGCTTTAAGTTAACCGCTGAACTAGTTGGAATACCAAAGGATACCCAAAAAGCCTCATATAAGAGAGTGCGATGCCGATGCCATGTCCTAGACGTGGTCTTACATTGGCTCACATATCGAGGTCGATGCCATGTCCCTGACATGGTCTTATACTAGCTCTAGTTTGAATGTTGATGCCATGTCCTAGACATGGTCTTACACTGGCTCTCATAATGTGGCCGATGCTATGTCCCAGACATGGTCTTACACTAGCGCACATATCAACGCCGATGCCATGTCCCAGACATGGTCTTACACTAGCGCACATATCGCTCAAATGTCATGGCTTGGATATCCAATCTATTCCTAAGGTTCAACCGGGAATATACCACATCAAATTTTGTCATGCATAATTCATAACAATAGTAAACATTTTATGCAATATCAATTGTTTAATGCATAATAACAATAGAGTTGTATTATTTACGTGCAACTTACCTCGATATACAAATTATGGGTGACTTTTTCGATTTAGTCCAATAATTTGGTTTTCCCTCGGTCTAAGTTTAGAATCCATTTTTCTTGATCTATAATGATAAAATTCACTCATTTAATCACCACATTAATCAATACATTCCAAAATTCCTACTTTAGTAAAATTACTATTTTTCCCCTGGACTTTCACATAATTACGATTTTTCCCCTAGGTTTGTAAAATGATTTTCATCAAATTTCCTCATTAATCAAGCCTAGCCGAATCTATTTTAAGCTTATAGAAACTCAAAAATCCAATTATTTCACACATTTACCACCTATTTTACAACCTTTACAAAAATGTCTATTTTAGGTGTTTTCATTAATACCCCTTTCACAAAAGTTGTTTATTTAACAACCAAGTTTCATTTTCTTCCATAAAAAAATTCAGCAAACAACACTAATTTTCTCATGGGAAAACCCTAGACTTTCAACCATAGTGCAAAATAGTCCACTCATTAGCTAGATTAAGCTACAAGGGTTCAAAAAACACAAAAATCAACAAAAATGACCATCAAAATGACTTACTTGCAAGGGTAAAGAGCTATTGAAAATTTTCAAACTTCCATGGATGTTTTCTTGGGGAAAAATTGGTGGAGAGAAGAAAGATGAAAGATGATATCTTTTCTTCTCTTTATTTTATTTTATTATATCAATTTAGTCACCTAATGTCACCAACTTTGACCAATTTTCATTTTTTTGTCCCCTATGGCCGGCCATCACTCATTTATTGGGCTATTTACACATTAAGGCCAATTTAAGGTTCTGTAGCTATTTAATCCCTTTATCTTGTAGAACAAAACTTTCGCACTTTATGCGATTTAGTCATTTTTCAAAATTAAGCATGAAATCACTAAAATTAAGTCATCAAAATTTTCATGCACTCATATAATCATGCTATAACAATTAAACTAATATTAAAAATAATTCCTCCAGCCTCAGATTAGTGGTTCCAAAACCACTGTTTCGACTAGCCCCAACATCGAGCTGTTACATAATCGGGTTTCAAAACTCGTAAGTTTTTGTGAATAGGAGATATGATGCTAAGTTTTCTTTTACAGGTAAAAAAATATTTTAGAAAGGCTGTTATTAAAAAAAAACTCCAACAATTTTTACTAGGTCATTTCGGAGGCTAAGGTAGCCTTCAAAATTCGGTTGAAATGTCTAGGCCAGGTTAGAGAGGCTACATCTCTGATTTATTTCTGAACTTATCCATTGGCAGTTAGATTGTTAAGCAATCTTCCTTTGGGTAATCCTTTCAATCTTCAACTAGTCTTGATGGTTCTTCAGATGTCTCGCCAAATCCATGGACTATGTCTTTCCTTTACTTGTATTCTTTATTTTATTTATTCCCAGTGTGGATTCTTCTTTCCACCATGTCCTTATAAGAAAGTCCCTCAGCCTACCCTCCTAATGACCTTCTGTTATGTCCCCTTTGGCGATCATTCCAAATTTGTTTAATTATTGTCGAACTCTTTTTTCTTACTATAGTCTCGAAGGACTTGCTAACATTCCATTCGTTGGGATAACTTATTAGGTCCCACGCCACTCTTGCGGACTAAGTCCCACTTGGGATGAGAAGTGATTGGATTACTTCCTTGAATCTGCCTTATTCGCGACACCTTTCTTACAAGTGTAATGCGTCTATCTTCTAGGAACCGCTTGGGCCTATAGTATCCAAGCAGACTATCATCTGAGTGACCATTTGAGTTTACGATTTCTCTTACGTAATGGTTCCTTACAGAACTAGCCCTTTGGCGGGTACTTCGTAGTATAACCCCCTGAAAGAGGAATAATCTTAATAGACATATCTATCACTCGGTTATGCCTTTCTAGTACCTCTTTTCTGTTAGTGGGTTCTAACTAATCCCTCTTTGTTGATTAGTTTATCCAAAGTTTATCCAAAGTACGAACGATTAACCCTCTCTGCATAAACCACAAATTTAACGAGTTTTATGTCGGTCATCAATCTTCCCATAACTTTCCAAGGTTTTTCATTAGCATGCTGAGCTTCTTTGAACACTTCTTGACGGTTCTTAATGATGGATCCTTTCCCGCGATCTACAGATAGATCCCCTCCCATTGCTTATCTACAAGGCGTTAATGACACATCATTCCCCAACAAATCCTAGCTGGGTTAACACTATACACCCTATTGGTCCCCTTGTTTACCATTGGGTGGACTTTTCCCATTTCTATTACCTTTGTTCCTTTCTGGCGATTTCCTCAAATCTGATGGTTGGCTATCACCTACCAAAACTTGTAATTCTTCTTATTTACATGACTTTCTATATACGCAGTCCTAGCAGACTACCTATGTTTATCATCCCGACGGAGAGCTATGGTCTTACACAATATACCCTATGTTTAACGTCCTGGCGGATTACCCCATATTTATCGTCTTGATGAACTACCCTATTTTTTAATGTCCCAGTGGACTATCTTTTTGTTGTCACAGTTGAGCCATTGTCTTACACGCTCTATCTCCGTGCTTAATGTTCTAGCGGACGTCCCTGTGTTTACTGTCCTAATGAACTACACTGGTTGCCATAGCTGAGCTATGGTCTTACTCATTAAACCTATTTCGAGGTGTCACCCAGTAGAACCTTACCACCATCGCGGTGTCGCCCCATAGAGCCTACTGACCATCATCTCGGTGTTTCTCTATGGAACCTAATAATCATCGATATCCATATCATATCTACCTTGATGCTCGAACACCAAAGTTTCCTCCGCAAGGCCTAAAGCTTCACACATCACAGTTTACACTTCGCAACACCGTATGGTAGTATCTAACAAAAATTCCATTTTTCCCTATCCTTCCATCTATTCCTCTATTTTTTCATTCCTGACCTTAATGCTCAAACACCGCAGTGTCCCTTTCGCAAGGGTCAAAGCTTCACACATCACAGTTTACACTTAGCAACATTGTATGGTAGTATCTAACAGAAGTTCCCATTTCCCAAATCCTAACTTCATCTAGCCCGTCAAAAATTTTGCTTCGCACCACGCATACAATACTCAAACATATCATACAAATTATCATTATGTATACAACACATCAGTTAACTAATCCTCTTATCTTAGTTTTTTTCGAACACTAGAACTTCTATTCTCATAGAAGCTAAGCTTGACAACCAATGTCATAAAATAAACTTATCAATTTCATTTTCAAAACTCAGTTTCCAGAAACATGCAGAACCACTCAAAGGTTCTGCAAATTCTTAGATTTATTTCTTAAACTTAAAAACACCGAAGAACTTAGAACCTTACCAGTTCATCAGATTCTCCTCTTTTCCAACTCAAACCTTATGATAATCACTCCATGCATAGCTTCCCTTGACTGTTTCTTCTTCGAAGCAACCAAAGAAGAAGATGAAGAAGAGAAGAAAACGAAATAGAAATGAGATGAATTCTCCCCGGAAAGTCATTTCCCAATTATTTATAGCCCTACCCACTAGGTTATTAACCCTATTGAAACCATCCATTGGTAATCATTTTGTCTCCCACTAAGGAATCAGCTAATTTTAATCCAATCGAACCAGAATTGGATTTCAACCATGTCCAATTTCATTACTAAATTTTCTTAATTTTTTAGTAAAGACCGCCAACTGATGGCTTCTTTCAATTAACCCTTAAATTGTTTCTAATTTTTGGATTTAAAAGAAACTAGGTGTGACATCTTGGATCCATGTCATCAATGTGTGGTACTAATTAAACATGAGACAAGTGAAAAAGCTAAGGTATTTTCTACAATACAGTTTGCTAAAGGGGTGCGCAGAGATGAAGTTTCTTACTTAGTAACTTTAAAGGTTACAGAGTCTCATGAACCCTTTGATGAGATTCAAAAAGTGGCGGTACAGTTGCTATAATCTTTTCGAGAAGTGATGCCTACCGAGTTACCCATGAAATTATCACCTAAGAGGGAAGTGGATCACGAGATTGAGTTGATTCCTAATATCGAGTCACCAACCAAGTCCTCATAATAAATGTCGTCGCCAAAATTAGAGGAATTACGAAAATTGTTGAATGAGATTTTAGATACTAGGTTCATTAGACCATCTAAAGCCCAATATGGAGCATTAATTTTGTTTCGAAAGAAGCATGATGGGTCATTGAGATTGTGCATCAATTTTCTGGTATTGAACAAGATTAATGTGAAGAACATGTACCCAATTCCATCCATTGCAAATTTGGTTGATTAGTTTGGTAATGTAATATGTTTTATCAAGTTGGATTTGCAATTAGGGTACCATCAAATCAGGGTACCAGAAAGGGATAAGCCAAAGACAACTTGTGTGACACGCTATGGCTCGTATGAGTTTCTAGTAACGCCCTTTGAACTAACTAATGCCCCAACAACAGTCTACACTTTCATGAAAAAGGTACTTCAACCTTTTTTAGATCATTTTGTGTTTGTTTATCTTGACGAAATTGTGGTGTACAATAAGTCACTTGATGAGCATGTGGAGCATTTTAGGAAGTATTCCAAACCATGCGAAAGAATGAGCTTTATGTCAAAGAGGAGAAATGCTTATTTGTTCAATGCAAGGTGCCTTTCTTAGGCCACATTGTGGGAGGTGGCAAAATTCGGATGGATGAGAGAAACATTTAAGTGATTCTTGATTGAGAGCCACTAACCAAGGTAACGGAGTTGCGGTCTTTCCTTAGGTTGGCCAATTATTATTGACGCTTTATTGAAGTTTACTCTAAAATCACCACACCCTTAACAAATTTATTGAAGAAGGGTAAAGTTTAGGATTAGGGCCCTCAGTGCTAGAAAGCCTTTGATTAGGGGAAATAGATAATGGCAAAAGACCTCGTGCTTGCCTTGCCGGATTATACTAAATCGTATGAGGTACATACCGATGATTTAGACTATGCAATTAGGGGAGTACTAATGGAGGATGGGTATCCAATTGCTCTTAAGAGTCGAAAGCTTAAAGAAACTAAGTGTTGATATAGGGTTCAAAAGAAAGAGATGGTCGTAATGGTGCATTTTTTGTGCACATAGAGACACTATTTGCTAGGTTCTAAGTTCGTGGTATTTACAAATAATGTTGCAAATAGTTATTTTTTACTTAAAAAAAGTTGTCTCCCAATTAGGCTCATTGGCGGGTTTCTTAGCAGAATTTGATTTCAACATGGAGTATAAGCCAAGGAAAGCCAATGCACTAGTTGATGCACGAAGCTGAAAGGTAGATTTGGCGATATTCAATCATCCTAACAACTTTTTTATTGGAGCGCATTAAGAAGGGATTGTCCCATGATCCCACAACCAAATCATTGATTGAGTATGCCAAAGAGGGAAAGACAAGGTAGTTTTGGCTTGAGCGATACTTTTCGTACACTCGAGGGAATTGTCTTTTTGTGCAGTATGGGAAATTGCATAAAGAAGTCATGAAAAATTGTCATAATTAAAGATGGGCTAGCCATCCAAGATGCACCGCATGTTAGCTTTTTTGGAGGATAGTTGTTATTAGCGTCATATGGGTGATGGTGTTGAGACCTATGTGAAAACTTATCTAGTGTGCCAACAAGACAAGGTAGAGTTGAAAAATTCTGTCGATTTACTACAACCTTTGCTCATTCTAAAATGCCCATGTGAGAGTGTATCAATGGACTTTATTATTGGTTTGCCTAAATCTAATGGGTTTACAAGTATAATTATTGTGGTTCGCAAATTTTCTAGGTATGGAACTTTCATTCCAGTAACCAATGAGTGCCCAGTTAAGGAGGCAGAGCATTTTTTCCTTAGACATGTGGTGAAATATTGGGGAGTATCACAATCTATTGTTAGTAATCGAAATGGGAGGTTTATGGGCCGATTCCAGACAGAGTTGTACAAGTTGTAGGAGTCAGACTTGAACTTTCAACTAGCATGCATCCGCAAACTAATGGGCAAACCAAGAGAGTAAATGTTTTGTTTGAGATTAATCTTTGGCACTATGTGAGTGCCACATAGCAAAACTAGCCAAAGTTGTTGGATGTGGCCCAGTTTTCTTATAACTTGCAATGAAATGAGGCCACAAATCAGAGTCCTTTTGAGATAGTGACAGGGCAGCAGCCACTCTCACTTGATTTTAACGTTAAAAATTTTAGTATTGGTATAAGATAGAAATTTTGGTAAAGGTTAATAATTTTAGTATGCTTATAGAACGTACCACAGAATTGCTCAATCTGAAGTTCTAATCATTGAATTAAAAGTTTTTCAATGCTATTTTTATTTTCTTAAAGGAAAAAAGTCGATTTCTTTTCCTTCAGGATAATTGTATTCTTATCGAGCTCTTTGCCCAGATTCAAAGTTCAGAATTAAGTGTGATCAATATACAAATAATAAAAAATATTTAAAATGTGTCAAAACCATTTTAAAAATTGGGTTTAGAAAAAATGGGGATCGACTTTAAAAACAAAAAAGGGAGTTGCCACCAATCTCTTTTTTACTTAGGTGTGATTGGATCACCTTATAAAACGTTTTATTTTAAAACATTTTTTTTGGTCCACGAAAACAAGAAAACGAGTTCGGGAGTTGGTTACGTATGAGGAAGGGTTAGCACCCTCATAACGCCCAAAAATTGGTACCAAATCGATAAAATCATGTCCGAATGTTGAAAATAAAGAAAATTACAAAGTATGATCCTTTTATTAGAAAGAAAACCAAGACTTACCTATCTCAAAGAAATAAAATACTTTACCCAATAAGTTAAGGCATAGCACCTCATGGCTTTGAAATTAAGCTCGCCTTTATTTTAGGAATTTCCTACCTCGAAACGTAAAATGTCGAACCCAGTAAGTTAATGCACCACACCTTGAATTCCCAAGAATAGGTTTTTTATTTTGAAATTGATAAATCTCAAATTTCTTAAAAAAGGGAAATATGTAATACCTAAAGTTTTGCGAGAAAAATCGAACCCAATAAGTTAGGGCAAAATTTTTCTCGAAATTCCCCAAATATCACATATCACCATATTTTGAAAATCATTTGAAATAAGATGTGTCGATTCAAAAGATGTTTTTATAAAAGCTATGGTTTGGATAGGATATTACAACATATATTGAAATAAATAACAAATTATAAATAATAAAAGAATAATATGAATAACAATATAATCTACAAATCATACTAACAATAAATGATAAAATATAACATAAATATAATGAACTATGCTAAATAATAATAAACAATCTAAAGCAAATAAAAAAATAAACATGTAATAGCAATAATTGAAATTTTCATGAAATAAAAAAATAACATATTAAACATTAAAAACTAATAATATTTTTTGTATAAAATAACACAAATATAATTTAATAATATAATATATATAAATGATTGTAGTAAAATAATTAATAAATAGTATAAAGTATTTTAGAAAAAACATATATAAAACTACATAAATAATATAAATAATATAAATAAAATATGTTAGATAATATAGATAATTTAAAAATAAGGATTTTAGGAATATATGATATAACCTAATACTATATAATGTAAAAAAGATAATATATTAATAATACATAAAAATATTAAATCATATAAAATAAATGATAATATATAATAGATTAGTACATATAAAAATATAGATATATAAAACTTATACTATTAATATACAAATAATAAAAATATTTAATATGATAAAACATTTAATAAAATAACAAAATAATTTAAATTAAAAAAAAGAAATTTAGGATTAAATAAATATAAAGGGGTTAAGCAGCAATTAAACAGATTAAAAGAATTAAATCAAAACGCGAATTAAATAACAAGGATCAAAACGAAAATTAATCCTTTGTTCAAAACGACATCGTTTGATTTTTAGCCTTTAAAGCAGCCCAGGGGTTAAATTGAGACAAAATGCAAATTTTAGGGTTAATTTAAAATAAATGAAAAGTTGATTTGAACGAAATTAAAAATAATAAAAATTACGGAAGGACTGAAATGGAAATTACACCATTCAGTGAAAACGCGCGGATCCTTCGGGTCAGGTCGGGTCAATACGCGGATCCCCTCTTCAAAACGACGTCGTTTTCAATCTGCTATATATATCAATTTTTTAGGCAAAAATTCATTTGCGCCTTGTCCCTTTAAAAAAAAAATTCGCAAATTCTCTCCAGAGCCCTCCTTTGGGTTCCGATCGTTAGTCCTCTGGGACTACCGCTACGCGCCTCCGTGAATGGCTACCGAAGTCCGAAAGCCTCGCTTTTCGGCCTTTTAGAAGGTAAACCCTTCCTTTTCCTTTTATTTTTATCAATATTTATAGAGAAAAAATATAGATCAAAGGCAGAAATAAATAAAATAAAATAAAGCGAAAAAAAACCTTTGCTGGTAAATCTTTCTTTTTTTATTCAGTATACTTTCTGTCTGTGTATTTTGTGAATTTTTTTTCTCTCTGTTGCATGCGTGTGTCCCCCCCTCGATTTACAAAATAATCGGCTTTTATATCCATTAAAAAATAAAAATAAAAAAGGAAAACATATTGTTGCCATGTTTGCTTCTGTGCCTTTCTTCCTTTCTTCCCTTTTCTGTGCAGACGACAAGAACGCGGCAGTGGTGGGGCTGTGATGGTGGTGCAATTCACGGATTGATGATGGCATGAGGCGTGATCGATGGCCGAACGAGGATTGCGGCGCGACAATCGGTCTGGCGAGGTTATGGCACGACTGATGGGTTCCAGCTTGCGGCGATTGGGCTCCTACTTGCGGCTCTAGGGTTTCCCAGGAACCCTAGGCCGCTGATGCTGTTTAGTATTAGGCCTATTGGGCTGCGTTTGGCTTTGGTAGTCCATTTAGGACATGTTTTGGGTCTAAGTCATCTGCTGGTTTGTTATTGGGCTTAGGTGTAATGGGATATTGGGTAGTTTGTTTAGGTTTAAGTTTGGGTTCTAGTATTGTTCGGGCTTTGTAATAAGACTGGACATTATTTTTATTTTGGTTTTTTTTAATCCCCAGGAAAAATTAGGTACTTATAGCTGCCCCTCTTTGCTCATTGTCGTGTAACGAGAATAAATAAAAGACTATAAAAAGAAAAATTTTGCCCGGTTTTAGTCGAGCTTCGACTTCTTTGATCCTCGTCTTCTTCAAATGACTCCAAATCCGCTGCAACTTCACCAGTATTGGAACTTCATCTTGATTTCTGTAAGTTTGATAGCTTCAACTTCATGAAGGCCGTATCCACTATCTTTTGATCTGTTTCCTACAACTTTAGGAAGATAAGATCTTATGCAGTCGATTTGCTCCACTGCAACTTCAGGAAGATAAAATCTTCTGTCTTTAGTCTATTCCACTACAACTTCAGGGAGATAAGACTCAAACATCTTTGATATGCTTCCTACAACTTTAGGAAGATAAGATCTTCTGCGGTCGATTTGCTCCACTGCAACTTCAGGGAGATAAAATCTTCTGTATTTAGTCTACTCCACTGCAACTTCAGGGAGATAAGACTAAAACATCTTTGATCTACTTCCTACAACTTTAGAAAGATAAGATCTTATGCGGTCAATTTGCTCCACTGCAACTTTAGGGAGATAAGACTAAAACATCTTTGATCTACTTCCTACAACTTTAGGAAGATAAGATCTTTAGTTTTTGATTTGCTCCACTGCAACCTCAAGGAGATAAAATCTTTTTTTTTAGTCTACTCCACTGCAACTTCAGGGAGATAAGACTAAAACGTCTTCTGATCTGCTTCCTACAACTTTAGGAAGATAAGATCTTTCTTCAGTCTGCTCCCTACAACTCCAGGGAGATAAGACTAAAAGTGTCTTTTAATCTGCTTCCTACAACTTTAGGAAGATAAGATCTTCAGTTTTCGATTTGCTCCACTGCAACCTCAGGGAGATAAAATCTTTTTTTCAGTCTATCCACTACAACTTCAGGGAGATAAGACTAAAACGTCTTCTGATCTGCTTCCTACAACTTTAAGAAGATAAGATCTTCAGTTTTTGATTTGCTCCACTGCAACCTCAGGGAGATAAAATCTTCTTTTTTTAGTTTACTCCACTGCAACTTCAGGGAGATAAGACTAAAACATCTTTGATCTGCTTCCTACAACTTTAGGAAGATAAGATCTTCTGCGGTCGATTTGCTCCACTACAACTTCAGGGAGATAAAATCTTCTATCTTTAGTCTACTCCACTGCAACTTCAGGGAGATAAGACTAAAACATCTTTGATCTACTTCCTACAACTTTAGGAAGATAAGATCTTCAGTTTTTGATTTGCTCCACTGCAACCTCAGGGAGATAAAATCTTCTTTTTTCAGTCTACTCCACTGCAACTTTAGGGAGATAAGACTAAAACGTCTTCTGATCTGCTTCCTACAACTTTAGGATGATAAGATCTTCTTTCTTCAGTCTGCTCCCTACAACTCTAGGGAGATAAGATTAAAAGTGTCTTTTGATCTGCTTCCTACAACTTTAGGAAGATAAGATCTTCAATTTTTAATTTGCTCCACTACAACCTCAGTGAGATAAAATCTTATTTTTTCAATCTACTCCACTGCAACTTTAGGGAGATAAGACTAAAACGTCTTCTGATATGCTTCCTACAACTTTAGGAAGATAAGATCTTCAGTTTTTGATTTGCTCCACTGTAACCTCAGGGAGATAAAATCTTCTTTTTTCAGTCTACTCCACTGCAACTTCAGGGAGATAAGACTAAAATGTCTTCTGATCTGCTTCCTACAATTTCTGGAAGATAAGATCTTCTGCTTTCGATTTGCTCCACTGTAACTTCAGGGAGATAAAATCTTCTATTTTTAGTCTACTCTACTGCAACCTCAGGGAGAGAAGACTAAAACGTCTTCAATTTACTTCCTACAACTTTAGGAAGATAAGATCCTCTTTCTTCAATCTCCTCTACTGCAACTTCAGAGAGATAAGACTGAAAGTATTTTTGATCTGCTTCCTGCAACTTCAGGAAGATAAGATCTGAAACTTCACTAATATCGCTACACCGTCTACTGAAAGACATATCCTGTAGACTCGGTTTCATGTGTTATGAGTGACATGAATGCAACATGTCATGAAAATTATTAGGATTAGAATGCAATGACCGAAATGCACCTAATAAAATTTGCTATGATACAAAAATGTTATGAGTATGATTCTTACTCTAGGTGTTATTACTCATTTATTCTTCATTTTTGTTCATTAATCACGTTTTGCTTGACCAGCTTGTCCCAATGTAATTTTTGAATCATCCCTACTTGGATCTTGAGACATAAAGTTGGTATCTCCCACTACAACTTCAGGGGAATGACATTTGGTTTCTTCCTTATCTCTGTTACCACTTAGAGGTATAGAACTTGTATCACTTTCAATCTGTAACACCATCCCCTAAGAGTAATGACCAGATGTATGTGTCTGAAATTTTCAATGAATTGTAGGGTATCCCAACAATGATCCCCTTGTTCGTCATTTGCCAATGTGGTATCACCAACAAATTTGTCTTATCCAAAAAAAATCTAAAGAGGTAATCATTTTTCAATGTTTCCAGCACGTAGGTTTGGTGAGTTCAGAACAATAGTCATGTTTTAGATTCCTCATATTATTTAGAAGCTTCTAGAGTAATATGCGAAACTCCTTTTATGAAAACGTTTTTAGTCCATTAATCATTATTTCAGAAATGCTTGAAAAATATCACAGCAATGGACATGAAAGAAATTAGTCATGAGCATATCTCAGAAAAATAATTTAATCAAAGATAACCCAGGCAATAAAAGAAAATTGATTAGGGTGTATCTCAAAAAGAATAAATCAATCAAAGATAAAGAATTCAAAAATTGGTAGTTAGAAACTAGGTGCCTCAGATATCGCAGCCTGAGCTTCTTTGTTCCAACTTCTTGAGGACCATTTTAAACTCAATATATGTTTAGGGGATCTAGAGTACTCTGTCAATGCC
This sequence comes from Gossypium rotundifolium, assembly GCA_025506655.1. Taxonomy (NCBI): domain Eukaryota; kingdom Viridiplantae; phylum Streptophyta; class Magnoliopsida; order Malvales; family Malvaceae; genus Gossypium; species Gossypium rotundifolium. Next base: position 115,386,389 of record CP106734.1, on the reverse strand, counting down.
CCAAGACGTAACATACTTCTTCATTGTTAATTCAAATATGGCAAGAATACTATGTGCCCCACTTTTGATCAAAATTTGAGCCGCCCTTTTCGGGTTTTCAGCTCAAAGCCCCTTTGGTCTCAAAGCGCCCTTTGCGGGTTTTCACCTTGACCTCTCCTTTTCTTTCTTTCTTTCTTTCTTTTTTTTTTTGAGGCGTCCTTTACGGGTTTTCACCTTGATCGTTCCTCTTTCAGGTAAAATATCTCTTGACCAAACCTGAATTCACCAGAGGCAAGTCTTCGCCATCCATCTCGATCAATACCAATGCTCCTCTAGAACAGGCTTTACATAAGCCCTTCCTAGCTCGGCATATGCTTTCTTCTAAAATCATTTTGTAGAGAAAAAATATTTTTCAACATCAAGTTCCTCTTGTGGAATTCTTTTGGATGAACCTCTTTGTCGTAAGCTCACATCATCCGACCATGATGGATAACTTTTAACCTCTTCTTTGATTAGATTCAATTGGCAAAAATGCTTCAATTCCATAATGGGCAAGATGTTGCCCCAGTGAAGGTTCTAGCTGACATTTAATAAGACATAAGGTAACGGTAGCTTCTTATACCAATCCTTAAAAGTCTAAGTCACATTTCATTTTTTTTTTGGCAACTTTTGATATACAGTGATACGCTGCCTGATCTTTGGACAAACTGTAAACTTTGACTTTGTACAGTTATGCATTCTGTGTTGGCATCTGATCTTTATTATTATTATTATGATGATGACTATCGACTTTGCAATATTAGCATATGAAGCAAAATTTACCCTCTTAGTGAAGTAGACGACAACTATGCCGATGAGTTGATATTGCTAAAAGCTTTTGACGATATTGCCCCCCATCACATCCATGCCCACATATAGAAAATTTGTGAAGAACTGGAATAGGTACATAAATCTTGTCTTCTTGAATGCGGTATAGCGGGTACCATCCCTTTTGATGTAGATCGGTAATATTCGATCTTCGTGTTTAGCCTACATCTTAGTAGCCCAGGCATGTCTTAGTATGATTGTGCAAAAGCATCTTTGATTTCTTCAATGATGTCTCGCCTTATTTCTATGGTGAACTAGGCTACAATCTTCGCTCCTTTCCTAAGCTTGCAACGACCCTTTGTAGAGTAGGGTCTGTTTTCCATCTTGCTAAATCATTCTTAACAAGTTAGAAGATATATTACAATCTCTGTTATCTTCAAAGTCCTTAGATCCCCTAGACCTATATCTTATTCAAAAAGGGAGTTAGTAGCAATGTTGCTCATGACATTGATATCTGGGTACCTAGGTACGAAGGCGAACAAATCCAAAGAATAAATGATTCAAAGGATGATTATTGGTATGGTCATGAATAAAGAATGAAAGAATATTCTAACAAAAAAAAAGAATGTATAGTATAAAATAGAAAGAATTGAAGAATATGTGCTCAAACAGATGCATTTTTATTGAAATAAAATTTTAAACATAAGCCTATTTCACAAAAGAGTTCTTGTTGTCCTTAGGCTTCAATACAACAAGCATGTTTTGAACATTACTCTAGATTAGCCCTAAAGTACATGGATTTCTTCCACAGTTCATTATTCAAAACACTCCAAAGTACACAAGGGTTTGGAAACTTCGTTCTCTGATTCCCTCTTTGATTTCTTCAAGGAGTAGCAACTTTCTTTCTTCTCCTTCAATCACTGCATTCACTTCTTCATTAAAGTGATCAAGTTTTGATGGATCATCAAACTTCACCACTCCCATTTTAATAAACCTTTCGACCAACTTTTTAAATGTATTGCAGTTTTCAATTCAGTGGCCCTTTATTCCCCCGTGGTACTCACATTGGGCATTCTCGTTATACCATTTTGGGAATAGAGGTTGCAACGGTTTCGAATAAAATGGGGACACCACATATGCGTCAAACAAACTTTGATATAGCTCCGTATACGTCATGGGGATTGGTGTAAATTGGAGCCTTTCCAAGTTATACCTACCGATATTATTCGTTTTCTTTTCTTTCTTAGGGCTTTTGAAGTCCCTTCTCCTCTTTCCTTTATTTCTACCAGAGCAACCGGTTTGGCTTGATCATTTCTCGGGTTAACACCCATTGGAGAGTAAACGATGACTTCCTCATCATCCTCACTATTGTCCACTGAGCCACTCTTTTTTCCAAGTCCTTCAGCTGTTAACTGGGTTAGCTGGCGAATCACATTCTTTTGGAACTCTAACATTTGTTCCCGTATTTCTTGATGAATCTCTGTCAATTGCCCTTGCATCTATTTTTGCATTTGTCCTATTCTCTCCAACCTTTGTTCCATGTTTTCCAGGTTAACTGAAACATTTTTACCTAATTAGGGTCCTTTTATAAAAGTCTAATGCAAATGATGCAATGTAATGCGAATGCATGGATGCAAAGAGGTATCGATTCTGATCGACTTCATTTTAGAAAACTTTATTAGAAAACAAAATCTTTTACATAAAATAGACTACTATATGCTTTCGCCCTAAGTCCCATTATTCTAACTTTCTTGCACAATAAAGCCAACCCTTAACCATGATCTGACCGTAACTCATATTTCGTGCTCAATGTATTCGCCTATATTACCCAAGTTGAATCTAGACTATTGCTTCACCCGTGAGATAATTTCGACTTCTGATTCGATCGTGAAGTTCTTCCTTCCCACACCTTTTATTTGTTTTAAGAAGCTCAATCTGAATCTCACAATTGTGTAATGCAGATTCTAACTCTTCAATCTTACCCTTCATTTCCTTGCTACCTTTAACTCGATCGCAGAATTTATTACTTCGATAATAATGAAGGTAATCGTCCAAGCTTAGCATTGATCTTCAAAAGAAGATTTGTAAGGTATTGATCATACATTAGCTGGTACCATAACTGAGTCACAATGCCATACTCAAAAAGATTCTTCCGCTTCCATGTCTCATAAATATCAAAATTTTTCCTATCTAGAAGCAAACAAAGAAGGAACTGCAGAGCTCCAGGAAGTTTATATTATATCTGTTCAAACATTTTTCAACTCTATCCACAGGTGAAAAGCGTCTATTCTGGTTCATCTCTTTGAACCTATCAAATGGGGATCAATAAGAATTCCTTTCATTTCTCCACAACGAATCAAATCCCTTGCAATGTTGTTTAGACCACAACGAGGAGCCGAGAAGTTCACAACAACTCATCTTTCAATCCTAGATGTCTCCACCAATTTCTTGAATGACATGATCTTCTTAATCTCGTCCATTAGAGTTATTTTGGCCATCAGGGCTTGCATTTCCATTATTTCTGGTAGGTGCAACGTCCACAAGTACAACAGTAAACTCAAACTTATTGTTTGGTAGCAGACCTATAATAAATAAACCTTTTTTACCATCATAGGCGAAATTCTTTCCATCCAAATCGTTCTTGTAGGTTTCATGCATTCTGTTAGTCGCTTTCGTTACCGTCCATAGGGTGACCATCTTTATATGAAAGAGAAACGTTGTACTGGTAGAAATGTTTATCCGTACTCCTCACACTCACTTTGAAGTGATTGATGAGTATAGTTACCTTTTTCCCTTTAGTTCCAACATCACGCCTTGCCACAGGGTGTCGTACAATCTTCTTCGTATCCGATTCTGCTTTGATCAGAATAACATTAGGAGGCATAGGTGGTAGGGATTCTAGCGCTGCCCCATTTATCTCTTGCTCAAACGAACCATACCTTATTTCTCTAATTGCCTATGCTCTAACTATATACGAACAATTGCATTGTCTTCCATTTTATCAAGGAAACCATTCTCCATAACCAGTTTTCTAACTTAAAAACTGACCATGAATCGATACCTCTTAAAATATGAAATGACATGCACAAAAATAAACACAAAAAATTAGCACCGCAGAATAAGATATAAAGCAAGTAAAATATGATGTTATGTAATGCAAATGCAAAGAAAGAGAGGTGTTGACTCTGAATTCAGTTACATTTGAAAAACTTTACTAGAAAATAAATTTCTTTACACAAAACGGATCGGATACACGGCCTTGTCCTCATAGTCCAAGTGAAAACATGAATCCCTTCTTTGCAAAAGTCAAGTCTTGCGGACTTCTAATAGATGCCTCCTCTAGCTCCTTTTGCTTGATTTGAACTGCGACTCCTATTCATTTGTTAGCTTCTTCAAGAATGTCAAGCCATGGTAATCTTCAAATAGTCTTGTCAACTTGAATCTTTGGGTGATAAGATCTTGTATTCCTTCACGGACTATCAGTCTTCTCTCATTGTATTCACTTAGACTATATTCAGACGCATTTAATCGTATTATAATCCACTTTATCAAAAAATTCATTTTCTTATGACCAACTTTTCTATTTAGTAATCGAACTTGAAATCAACACCTCTTTTCTATGATGTGAATGCAATGCAATCAAAACAAAAGAAAACCCGTTAGCACAGGAAAAATAACATGGAACCTATCAGGGTGACCACTAGGGTTTGACATAGTTCTACCTAGGGTAGGCCCTTAGGGTTCACTATATGTGGTTAGCTCTAAAGTTGAGGTACCCAAACCAGCAGATTCCTCGATCCTCACCCATTATAGGCTCATATGGACAGAGTTCGGTTCAGGGGAATACATTTCCCTATGGCTGCACGGAGGTAAAAACCTCACGAAGACATAGGTACGGATGTATCCCGAAAGTGATTCACTATCCTGCACGGAGGTGAAAACCTTACGAAGGAGTAGCTTCTCACTCCCACTTAAGGGTGTGACCACGGCGGTCATGCAGTGCAATGCAGAGCAATATATTTAAAACCACATGCAATAAAAGGATCATATTTTTTAAAATCAAAATTTTAAATTCGAACAAAAGGACATGAAATTATCAATTTTACGGCCTGACTCTCTTGTTTCTCCAGTGGAGTCGCCAAGTTGTCGAAACCATTTTAAAAATTGGGTTTAGAAAAAATGGGGATCGACTTTAAAAACAAAAACGGGAGTCGCCACCAATCCTTTTTTTTACTTAGGTGTGATTGGATCACCATATAAAATGTTTTATTTTAAAACATTTTTTTGGTCCATGAAAATAAGAAAACGAGTTCGGGAGTCAGTTACGTATGAGGAAGGGTTAGCACCCTCATAACACCCAAAAATTGGTACCAAATCGATAAAATCATGTCCGAATGTTGAAAATAAAGAAAATTACAAAGTATGATCCTTTTATTAGAAAGAAAATCAAGACTTACCTATCTCAAAGAAATAAAATACTTTACCCAATAAGTTAAGGTATAGCACCTCATGACTTTGAAATTAAGCTCGTCTTTATTTTAGGAAATTCCTACCTCGAAACGCAAAATGTCGAACCAAGTAAGTTAAGGCACAACACCTTGAATTCCCAAGAATAGGTTTTTTATTTTGAAATTGATAAATCTCAAATTTCTTAAAAAAGGGAAATATGTAATACCTAAAGTTTCGCGAGAAAAATCGAACACAATAAGTTAGGGCAAATTTTTTCTCGAAATTCCCCAAATATCACATATCACCATATTTTGAAAATCATTTGAAATAAAATGTGTCGATTCAAAAGATGTTTTTATAAAAGCTATAGTTTGGATAGGATATTACAACATATATTGAAATAAATAACAAATTATAAATAATAAAAGAATAATATGAATAACAATATAATCTACAAATCATACTAACAATGAATGATAAAATATAACACAAATATAATGAACTATGCTAAACAATAATAAACAATCTAAAGCAAATAAAAAAATAAACATGTAATAGCAATAATTGAAGTTTTCATGAAATAAAAAATAACATATTAAACATTAAAAATAATAATATTTTTATATAAAATAACACAAATATAATTTAATAATATAATATATATAAATGATTGCCGTAAAAATAATTAATAAATAGTATAAAGTATTTTAGAAAAAACATATATTAAACTACATAAATAATATAAATAAAATATGTTAGATAATATAGATAATTTAAAAATAAGGATTTTAGGAATATATGATATAACCTAATACTATATAATGTATAAAAAAGATAATATATTAATAATACATAAAAAATATTAAATCTTATAAAATAAATAATAATATATAATAGATTAGTACATATAAAAATATAGATATATAAAACTTATACTATTAATATACAAATAATAAAAATATTTAATATGATAAAACATTTAATAAAATAACAAAATAATTTAAATTAAAAAAAAAGAAATTTAGGATTAAATAAATATAAAGAGGTTAAACAACAATTAAACAGATTAAAATAATTAAATCAAATACGCGTGTTAAATAACAAGGATCAAAACGGAAATTAATCCTTTTTTCAAAACGACATCGTTCGATTTTTAGCCTTTAAAGCAGCCCAGGGTTAAATTGAGACAAAATGTAAATTTTAAGGTTAATTTAAAATAAATGAAAAGTTGATTTGAACGAAATTAAAAATAATAAAAATTACGGAAGGATTGAAATGGAAATTACACCATTCAGTGAAAACGCGCGGATCCTTTGGGTCGGGTCGGGTCAACGCGTGGATCCCCTCTTCAAAACGACGTCGTTTTCAATCTACTATATATATCAATTTTTGAGGCAAAATTCATTTGCGCCTTGTCCCTTAAAAAAAAATTCAGAAATTCTCTCCAGTGCCCTCCTTTGGGTTCCGATCGTCAGTCCTCTGGGACCGCCGCCACGTGCCTCCGTGAATGGCTATCGGAGTCCGGAAGCCTCACTTTTCAGCCTTTTAGAAGGTAAACCCTTCCTTTTCCTTTTATTTTTGTCAACATATATAGAGAAAAAATATAGATCAAAGGCAGAAATAAATAAAATAAAATAAAGCGAAAAAAAACCTTTACTGGTAAATCTTTCTTTTTTTATTTAGTATACTTTCTGTCTATGTATTTTGTGAATGTTTTTTTCTCTCTGTTGCATGCGTGTGTCCCCCCCCCCCCGATTTACAAAATAATCGGCTTTTATAGCCTTTGAAAAATAAAAATAAAAAAGGAAAACATATTGTTGCCATGTTTGCTTCTGTGCCATGCTTCCTTTCTTCCATTTTCTGTGCAGGCGACAAGAACGCGGCAGTGGTGGGGCTGTGATGGTGGCGCGATTCGCGGCTTGACGAGGGCATGAGGCGTGATCGATGGCGAACTAGGATTGCGGCGCGACGATCGGTCTGGCGAGGTTGTGGCGCGACTAATGGGTTCCAGCTTGCGGCGATTGGGCTCCTGCTTGCGGCGCTAGGGTTTCCCAGAAACCCTAGGCCGCTGATGCTGTTTAGTATTGGGCCTATTGGGCTACGTTTGGCTTGGGTAGTCCATTTAGGACATGTTTTGGGTCTAAGTCATCTGCTGGTTTGTTATTGGGCTCGGGTGTAATTGGATATTAGGTAGTTTGTTTAGGTTTAAGTTTGGGTTTAGTATTGTTCGGGCTTTGTAATAAGACTGCACATTATTTTTATTTTGGTTTTTTTTAATCCCCGGGCAAAATTAGGTACTTACAAAACGATAAGCTCGGTAATATAATGAATAACAAAGGATAAATAATAAAATTTTATTTTATATAATTAATGTGAAATAATATCATTTGAAAATAATATAATTAAAAATATTATTTATTTTGATAATTTAAATCCTATAATATTAAAATGAATTCAAATTGAAATTACAACATTGGTAGAATGTTAAAAAAATATGACAATAAAATTAATAAACTTCACTCTTCAATTTCCAGTTTTTGTTTCTTTTCTTGATAATCAATAAATTCAATGTAAGACCCAATTTATGGTCGGGCCCAATTAACCAGTTTATTAAATTAAAACCCAAAAAATAAAACCAATAATAACAGTCCAATAAAAAAATGTCCAAATACAATTATGGCCCAAAATGCAAATAAATTGATCCTAGCCTCTACCCATTTATAACCCAGCCCGAATACAAAATTAAAACTAAAAGAAAATAAGGCCCAATCCATAAGTAGTCCAAAGGTTTCTGGAGTCTTCTAGCACCTTTTTGCCCGCTCACTACTCCATGCGCTTCTCATGGGCTCCCCGCGTATACCCATGCGCGCCTCTGGAAATTTCCAGAATAATCCAGCAGCCTCATAGTTCTCCACGTGCGCCCATTGAATTTCTCACGTGATCTTCACGCGTGTCCTTTGGCTTCTCACTTTCTCTACACGCACCTTTTCAGATCCCCATGAGCAGACCACACGCAGGTCTCTAGAGCTTCTAGATCTTTCGGGCAGTCATCTTTCACACGCCTCGCATCTGTCCTAAGAACTTGTCACGCACATCTCAGCAACGGCCTTGACCCAAATGTTTCTCAGCATAGTAAAGCCACATCTACAATTCCAGTGGGCACTAGAACTTGTGAGAAGAAAAGAAAGGCAAAAATAACAGAATCCAGTACAGAAAAAAAAAAAATGTATTTGGATTTTTATTTTTTATTTTGGCTATAAAAAGAGCCTGATGTAAGCATAGAGAGGATTCCATTTTTTTGTATACACTGACACCAAAGAAATTCAAGAAAAAGAAAGATTGAAATAGGTGATTTTCATTTTATTTTTTTTTTTCTTCGATTTAAAGTTCTGTTTCATCATTTTTTTTAAATATATAGAAATAAAAAAATGAAAGAGTGGATTTACCTTTGCAAGACGAGAGGACGGTCGGACTTCCTTCGTTGAAATCGGAGTGAAGGAGACTGTCGATATTAGGGCCTAGTTTCAGAATAACCCCCCAAACGACCAAAATCTGCCACTAATTGTCGGTTATCGTGGCGCTTTAGTGGTCGGATGATCTTTCTTGACACGACGGACCAGGGGATGGTTTGGTTTTTGCGGCGGCTGAGAAAAGAATAGAAGAAGGGGATTAGGGTTAGACTTAAGGGGAATAAATGAGTCTAAATAGTTTAAAGTATTAAGTAGTGGAATAATACAAAACGGCGCCGTTTAAGAGGGTGTAGATCCGCGCGTCGACCCGTTTCGTGACCCGGATCCCGCCCTTCCGCGTTAAAGGATTATTTACGCACTTAGTCCCTCGGCTCTCTAATTTCGTCGCAATGTAATCCTATCCAAACGAATCGTTTTGGCTAACTGAAATATTTACTGACCTGGTCCTTATTAATTTGTGCGCATTGTATTTCAATCCTTTTAGATTTCATCTTGATTTATTACTTTTTAGCCCTATAATTTCGTCCTAATTTCCAGTGTAATCCTTAAATTATTTAGTTAATTATTTGTTTATTGAATTCTTTAATTATTCCTTTAATTAATATTTAATACTAAATATTTTAAATAGTTTTAGCTATTATTTATTTTATTTACATGATATTTTCATTAATTCTATAAATATATGCTTTTATATACACATATTATTTATATTAAGTTATTTTTATGTATATATTTTATATTATTTTATATATATTTGTTGTGTGTATAATTTACTTCTTCAAAATTATATTTACTTATTCGATACATGTTTATATATTATTATTCTTATATATACATTATTTTATATTAAGTTTCTTTTATTTATTTACATATTACTTAAATTAAATGTAATATTTGATGTCGACTTTATATATTAGTATTCCATTGCATATTATGGAAAATATTGTGTTTAATGACAATTTAGCTTTAAAGATCATCTTTTATTTACGCAAAGGTTTTCAAAATTATAAGGCAATGTTCGTGTTTAGTGGTTACGAGAAAATCATGCTCTAACTTACTGAGTTCCGATTTTCCTCGTTTAAAACCTAATAACCGAGTATCCTTTCTCTCTTAACTCAAAATGCATGATATTTCAAATAAAAAAATTATTCTCAGGAAGTTGAGATATTGCGCCCTAATTTACTGAGTGTGATATTTTATCATCTCGAGATAAGAATTTCAAAAGAATAAAGGCAATATTCTGTATTCGGGAATTTTGAGAAATAGTGCCCTAACTTACTGGGTTTTGATTTTTCATTTGACCCAAATAGTCGAATATCCTTCTTAATTTTTAAATGTACGGTTATTGAATGTCAAAGGATAAACCTAATTTCGAGAATATAAGATGTGGTGCCCTAACTTACTGAGTACGGCATTTTATTTATTCGAAATGAGAAGCTTTGGCATCCAATATGATTCTGTCCAAGTATATATTAAGTAAATGGATCGTAATCTAGATTCTTTTCAAATTTTTGACATCAGGACATTAATTAATTAATTCGGTACCAATTTTGTGCGTTACGAGGGTGATAATCCTTCCTCGTACGTAATCGACTCCCGAACCTATTTTCTCGAATTTCGCAAACCAAAATATTTTCATAGGTGATCCAATCGCACCTAAACAAAAAAAGGATTGGTGGCGACTCCATATTTTTAAAATCGATCTCGTTTTTCAAAACCTGATTCGATAAAAAAATAGTTTCGACAGCTTGGCGACTCCACTGGGGACTGGTTGAGAGTCAGGCCATAAATTGATTAATTTTTGTCCTTTTGTCGAAAATTGAGAATTTGATTTGAAGAATTACGATCCTTTTATTTGCATTCGCTTGCGTTATCTCATTTGATTGTTATGGTTCGAGTCTTTTAAAATATTTTTGCATCATATTGCATGATCGCCGGGTCACACCTTTAAGTGGGAGTGAGAAACTACTCCTTCAAGAGGTTTTCATCTCCATGCAAGATAGTGAATCACTTCCGGAATATATCCGTACCTATGTCTTCATGAGATTTTCATATCCGTGCAGCCATAGGGAAATGTATTCCCCTAAACTGAACTCGATCCATATGAGCCTATAATGGGTGAGGATTGAGGAATCTGCTGGTTCAGGTACCCTCAACTATAGAATTCAAACCGCATATAAAAGACCCTAAGAGCTTACCCCAAATGAAGTTGTTATAAACCTTAGTGGTCACCTAATAGGTGCTTGAATTTTTTACATGCTTTGAATTTCGTTTCTATCGTATTGATTATTTGTTTTATTTTTGTTGCTTTGCATGCATTTTCATATTAGATAAAGATGTCGATTTGGGTTCAATTACTAAATTAAGGAGCTCGACATGGAAAATGACTTTCTTGATAAAAGAAAGACAATACGGATGTCTGTATATTTGTAATCCGCTTTATGTAAAGAGTTTTGTTTTCAAATAAAGTTTCCTAAATGGAATTAAATTAGAATCAGCTCCTTTTGCATTGCATGCATTCACATAGCATTACATCACATGCATTAGATTTCATGAGAGGACCCTGATTGGTTGAAATTATTTCAGTATTAACCTTGACACTGGTAAAACCAAACATCCCTACGGTACCCGAACCAAGATGAAGGATATGGATCAGAGAATAGAGAAGCTTGAACAACTCCAAAGGGAGATGCAGGAAAAACTTCAGCTGTAAATGCAAGAGCAGCTAGCTAAGATCCAACAGGATATGATGGATCGAATGATGGAATCACAAAAGAGTATGATGACTCAATTAACTCAACTATTGGCAGGAGGAGTAGACAAAGGGAAAACCTCCATGGTTAACACTGTTGAAGATAGTGAGGAACGACTATATCCCCCAGGTTTTACCCCGACACATCCTGAGGTGCATCCACGGAAGACATCCGTCATAATTAAACCTCAACAATTCCAAGAAGGTGTTTCGATACCGCCAAACATCCAAGCTGGATCAGGTTCTAACTTAATAAACCATCCGATTAATGCTATTGTTCCCGACCTTGACGAGGCAACAGAAGAAGAAAAAGCGAAGTCTGAATTGCCAAGACAGTTAGAAGAGCGTTGCAAATGGTTAGAAGACAAATTCAGGGCTATGAAAAGCGCTGATAGGCAACAGGGAATTGATGCTAAAGATTTAAGTTTGGTGCCAGATCTAATACTTCCTCCCAAATTCAATATGCCAAAATTTGAAAAATACAAAGGGATTACTTGCCCAGAAGCTCACATAACTATGTTTTGCTGGAGAATGACTGGGCACGTTAATAATGACCCACTGCTAATTTATTGCTTCCAAGACAGTCTGGCGGGAGCAGCATCTAAATGGTACAATCACCTGAGCCGTACCGAAATTGGTTCTTGGAGGGATTTAGCATAGGCATTTATGAAGCAGTACGGTCACGTAACAGATATGACCCCTGACAGAATTGCCCTGCAAAATATGGAGAAGAAGCCAAGCGAGAGTTTTCAGCAATATGCACAAAGATGGAGAGAGGTCGCCATACAGGTTCAGCCACCTCTTTTGGAGAAAGAAACCACTATGTTCTTCATCAACACCTTGAACGCCCCATTTATCAACCATATGTTGGGGACAAAGAGTTTCTCGGGCATAGTAGGCGAAATGATCAAAAATACTATGAGAAGCGGTAAAATAGATATGGGGAAAGTGCCAGAAGGTCAGCCCTAAGAAAGAAAGAAGACGAGGTAAATAATGTGGGAGCATACAGTAAGAGTTATTCAAAGTAAGTTACTGTGGGATCACCAAGGTTGACAACTACAGACCTTCAGACTCCTTCAAAGAATGAATCTAGGCAAAGGATGAATACAGAAAAGCTTTAGTTTACTCCTATTCCAATAACATACCGAGAGCTATATCAGAAATTATTTGATGAGCACATAGTGTCCCCTTTATACTTGGCACCATTACAGTCCCTGTACCCCAAATGGTACAATGAAAATGCCGAATGTGACTATCATGCGGGAGTTTCTAGGCATTCGATAGAAAATTGCCTTGCTTTTAAGAAAGTCATGGAAAGACTTATTAAACTGGGCGTTGTGAAAGTGGTTGATATGGTGAATACTAATAATCTGCTACCAAATCACGCTGATGGTGGAGTAAATGCAATAGAGGAAAAGGACATTGAAGAAATGCTAAAAAATGCACACATCAATGCCATACATGAAGAAATCACTGAAAGAGGAACCTTGTCGGATATCTACCCTTACGAACTTGGGAGCGTTCTGAATAATTGGACTGCGGAAAAATTCGTGTAGTATTTAGAGCTTACTCAGAGTAATGCACAAAACGCACTTGTTGCTTTAAGCCTAGAAGCAATAAGATTTCTTTTGTGAAATAGGCTTGTGTCCAGAATCCTTATTTCAATGAAATGCATCTTTTTGTTTATAGATTCTTTTATACTTTGGATTACTATCCAAATATTCTTTCATTCTTTATTCATGATTATACATACAAATATTCATTCATAAGTTCATTCGTTCTTTCCATATTCTTTTGAACTTACAATAGGTCCCCAGATATCAATGACACCGGCGGCGCTGTTACTGACTCCCTTTTTAATGAGATATGGATCTAAGGGATCTAATGACTTTGAGGATGACAGAGATTGTAACACATCTTCTGATTTGTTAACACCGCATGAAAAATAGATCCTACGTTGCAAGCCAAGGAGGGAGATGAAGATTAAAGTCTAGCTCAATGCAGAAATAATATTTCCTATATGTAGGGCATGGATGTTATCAAGCCAGTCTCATCAAAAGCTTCTGGCCAATGTCAATTCATTTTTGTAGATGTCGGTTACTTTACTAAGATAGTAAAAGTCACTTCATATGCCAATATTATAAAGTCGATAGTCATCAGAACAAAAAAGGAAAGAAAGAAAAAAATATTAACACAAAGAAAAATATATCGAAAAGATCATGTTTAACCGCACAATGTCAAAAGTTTGCAGTCTTTTCAAAGATCAGTTGCCACATCACAGTAAAGGCAGCCAAAAATAAAAACAAAAGTTAAAAAAAAAAGAGACCGAGACTTTTAAAGATTGGCATATAGAAGTTACTATTTACCCTCTATGCTTATCAAACATTGGCCAGGACGGTCACCAGGGTAGCACATTTCTCATTGGTTTCGCCCATTGAAGACAAATTTCCTTTTTTCGAGTCTTATCAGAACTGAAGTTGGATGAGGCAAAACGCGTTTAATCTCAATGCCATCAGTTGAATTTGAAGAGAAAATGTTAAAAGCTATTTATCACGGTCAGATGATGCGAGCTCACCAAAAAAATGGTTCGTCCTAAAAAATTTCATGATAGGGCTTTGAAGAAGATTCTTTCCATGCAAAAGGGACTTTAGAAGAAAGAGAATGCCAAACTCGAAAGGACCTTAGGCAGTAAAGAAAGCCTGTTCTAGGGAAGCATGGATATTGTCACAGATAGATGACAATGACCTACCCAATCCAGAGAATTCAGATTCAATAAAAAGAATTCAAAAAAAGAATTAAAAAAAAGACATTTTCAAAAAAAAAAAGAAGAAAGAAAAGGAGAGGCCAAGGCGAAAACCCGCAAAGGGCGCTTTGAGGCCAAAGGGATTTTACTTGAAAACCCAAAAAGGGCGGCTCAAATTTTGATCAAGGGGGGCATACGGCAGTCTTGCTATGCTTGAATTAACAATGAGGAAGTATGCTACGTCTTGGGGCATCGACAAAGTACTCCAGATCTCCTAAACACATATTGAGCTTAAAATGGTCCTCAAGAAGTTGGAATAGAGAAGCTCAGACTGCGATATCTGAGGCACCTAGTTTCCATTTTACCCATTTTAAATTTGTTATTTGTGATTACATTATTCCTTTCAAAATATGTTCACAATAAATTTCTTTCTTAATTGCGATTGCTATCTTTGCTTAGCTTATTTGTTTCGAGCTATGCTCCTAATTAATTTCCTTCTTGTCCATGGTTATGATCTTTTTCAGGCATTTTGCATTGAAATAATGATTAGTGGACTAATAATATTTTCATAAAATGAGTTTCGCATATTACTCTGAGAATTTCTGAATAATACAAAAACTTGAAACAAGACTATTGTTTAAAACTCACCAAGTTTAAGGAATAGTCTAAATTAAGGCTATCTCTTTGGATTTTCTGTCAAAAATAGTTGGTGATACAATCTCGACGAAAATGAGCAATGTTAACCCAAGTGTAAAATGGGAATCATTCTCCGGAGAAAAATTGATATTATGCATTCACGCGAGCATCATACATACACATCTGGTTGGGTCACCCGAGGAGTGATCAGTTGATGAAACAAGCTACAGGCCCTATACCCTCGGGTTATAGTGGGATAGATAGAAGATAAATAGATCTCATACCTTTGAATAGAAATGTGATGGATTGAAAAGGAAGAAAATCCTACATTTCAAGGTTGCAGTGGGATGGATGGGAAATGATTCAGATCCTATATCCCTAAGTCACAATAAGATGAACCTTAAAGTTATAGTGGGGCAAATCTGTTGAGCAAGATATTTGTTTTCTCGGGTTTTCTGTCAAGAATACCAGCCGAACAAGAGGGTAGCATATTACCCTGATGAACAATGGGCGATGACAACCTTAAACAGGGATCATTCTCATGAAATTCTGCATTCATGCAAAACATATTTAGTTAGGAGCATTTGATTCATTCCGATCATTGCATCCTAGTCATTGCAAGAAATCATTCCCATGACATTCTGCATTCATACAAATGTCACCCATAAGACACATTTAGTTAGGAGCATTAGATTCATTCCGATCATCGCATCCTAATCTTTGTAAAAAGGGATTATTCTCATGAATGCCGCATTCATGCAAAAAATATTTAGTTAGGAGCATTTGATTCATTCCGATCATTGCATCCTAATCTTTGTAAGAAATCATTCTCATGACATTCTGCATTCATACAAATGTCATCCATAAGAGACATCTATTTAGGGGCATTTGATTCATTCCGATCATTGCATCCTAATCTTTGTAGAAAGACCATTCTCATGACATTCTGCATTTATACAAATGTTGTCCATAATACATTTAGTTAGGAGCATTAGATTCATTCTGATCATTGCATTCTAACTATTTTGCATAAGCATAAATACAAAACTGATTTTACAAGACAGGTCCCCTAGAAGACGTTGTCGCAACATTGGTGAATTCACAGATCTTGACTCCTTGAGTTTGCAGTGGAACAGATCGATGATAACAGATTTGGCAATCTTGAGTTTGCAGGAGCAGATTGAAGACAGCAAATCTGGCAATCCTGAGTTTGCAGGAGCAGATTGAAGATAGCAAATCTGGCAATCCTGAGGAGCAGATTAAAGATAGCAAATCTGGCAATCCTGAGTTTGCAGGAGCAGATTGAAGACAACAAATCTGGCAATCCTGAGTTTGTAGGACCAGATTGAAGACAACAAATCTGGCAATCCTGAGTTTGCCGGAGCAGATTGAAGACATCAAATATGGCAATCCTGAGTTTGCAGGAGCAGATTGAAGATAGCAAATCTAGTAATCCTGAGTTTGTAGGAGCAGATTGAAGACAACAAATCTAGCAATCCTGAGTTTGTAGGAGCAGATTGAAGACAGCAAATCTGGCAATTCTGAGTTTGCAGGAGCAGGTTGAAGATACCAAATCTGGCAATCATGAGTTTGTAGGAGCAGACTGAAGATAGCAGATCTGGCGATCTTGAAGTTGCAGGAACATATCGAAAACATTAGATCTTATCTCCCTGAGTTTGCAGTGGAGTAGATCGAAGATAGCAGATCTGGCGATCTTGAAGTTACAGGAGCAGATCAAAAACATCATTTTTTGTCTCCCTGAGTTTGCAGTGGAGTAAATTGGAGCTACAAGTCTAATTTTCTTGAGTGGATCGAAGCGTTAGTTCTCAAGCCCCTGAAAATGCAGCGGGATGGAACGAAGCTACCCGAAGAAGAAAAGCACTGAATGAGGCATGACCGGACAAAATTAGCTCTTTTTGAAGTCTTTGCTCTATTCTCATTACATGATAATGAGCAAAGAGGGGCAGCTGTAAGACCCAATTTATGCCCGGGCCTAATTAACCAGTTTATTAAATTAAAACCCAAAAAATAAAACCAATAATAACAGTCCAATAAAAAAATCCAAATACAATTATGGCCCAAAATGCAAATAAACTGATCCTAGCCACTACCCATTTATAACCCAGCCCAAATACAAAATTAAAACTAAAAGCAAATAAGGCCCAATCCATAAGTAGTCCAAAGGTTTCTAGAGTCTTCTAGCACCTTTTTACCTGCCACTACTCCACGCAGCGCCTCTTAGGCTCCCCGCGTATACCAACGCGCGCCTCTGGAAATTTCAAGAATAATCTAGCAGCCTCATATCCACGCGCGCCTATTGAATTTCTCGCGTGATCTTCACGTGCGTCCTTTGGCTTCTCGCGTGCTCTACACGCGCACCTTTTCAAATCCCCATGAGCAGGCCACATGCAGGCCTCTGGAGCTTCTAGATCTTTCGGGCAGTCATCTTTCACGCGCCTCACATTTGTGCTAAGAACTTGTCACGCACATCTCAGCAACGGCCTTGACCCGAATGTTTCTCAGCGTAGTAAAGCCACATCTACAATTCCAGTGGGCACTAGAACTCGAGAAGAAAAGAAAGGCAAAATAATGAATCCAAAGATAGAAAAAAATGTATTTGGATTTTTATTTTTATTTTGGCTATAAAAGAGCCTGATGTAAGCATAGAGAGGATTCCATTTTTTTATATACACTGATACCAAAGAAATTCAAGAAAAAGAAAGATTGTAACAGGTGATTTTCATTTTTTTTTTTTTCTTCGATTTAAAGTTCTGTTTCATCATTTTTTTAAATATATAGAAATAAAAAAAAAGAAAGAGTGGATTTACCTTTGCAAGATGAGAGGACGGTCGAACTTCCTTCGTTGAAATCGGAGTGAAGGAGACTGTCGATATTAGGGCCTCGTTTTAGAATAACCCCCCAAACGACCAAAATCTGCCACTAATCATCGGTTATCGTGGCGCTTTAGTGGTCGGATGGTCTTTCTTGACACGACGGACCAGGGGATGGTTTGGTTTTTGCGGCGGTTGAGAAAAGAATAGAAGAAGGAGATTAGGGTTAGACTTAAGGGAATAAAGGAGTCTGATTAGTTTAAAGTATTAAGTAGTGGAATAATACAAAACGGCGCTGTTTAAGAGGGTGTAGATCCGCGCGTCGACCCGTTTCGTAACCTGGATTTGCGCCCTTTCGCGTTAAAGGATTATTTACACACTTAGTCCCTCGGCTCTCTGATTCAGTCGCAATGTAATCCTATCCAAACGCAGCATTTTGGCTAACTGAAATATTTACTGACCTGGTCCTTATTAATTTGTGCGCATTGTATTTCAATCCTTTTAGATTTTATCTTGATTTATTGCTTTTTAGCCCTCTAATTTCGTCCTGATTTCTAGTGTAATCCTTAAATTATTTAGTTAATTATTTGTTTATTGAATTCTTTAATTTTTCTTTTAATTAATATTTAACACTAAATATTTTAAATAGTTTTAGCTATTATTTATTTTATTTACATGATATTTTCATTAATTCTATAAATATATGCTTTTATATACACATATTATTTATATTAAGTTATTTTTATGTATATATTTTATATTATTATATATATATTTGTTGTGTGTATAATTTACTTCTTTAAAATTATATTTACTTATTCGATACATGTTTATATATTATTATTCTTATATATACATTATTTTATATTAAGTTTCTTTTATTTATTTACATATTACTTAAATTAAATGTAATATTTGATGTCGACTTTATATATTAGTATTCCATTGCATATTATGGAAAATATTGTGTTTAATGATAATTTAGCTTTAAAGATCATCTTTTATTTACGCAAAGGTTTTTAAAATTATAAGGCAATGTTCGTGTTTAGTGGTTACGAGAAAATCGTGCTCTAACTTACTGAGTTCTGATTTTTCTCGTTTAAAACCTAATAACCGAGTATCATTTCTCTCTTAACTCAAAATGCATGATATTTCAAATAAAAAAACTTATTCTCGGGAAGTTGAGATATTGCTTCCTAATTTACTGGGTGTGATATTTTATCATCTTGAGATAAGAATTTCAAAAGAATAAAGGCAATATTCCGTATTCGGGAATTTTGAGAAATAGTGCCCTAACTTACTGGGTTTTGATTTTTCATTTGACCCAAATAATCGAATATCCTTCTTAATTTTTAAATGTACGAGTATTGAATGTCAAAGGATAAACCTAATTTTGAGAATATAAGATGTGGTGCCCTAACTTACTGAGTACGGCATTTTATTTCTTCGAAATGAGAAGCTTTGGCATCCAATATGATTCTGTCCAAGTATATATATTAAGTAAATGGATCGTAATTTAGATTCTTTTTAAATTTTCGACATCAGGACATTAATTAATTAATTCGGTACCAATTTTGGGTGTTACGAGGGTGCTAATCCTTCCTCGTACGTAACCGACTCCCGAACCTATTTTTTCGAATTCCGCAGGCCAAAATATTTTCATAGGTGATCCGATCGCACCTAAACAAAAAAGGATTGGTGGCGACTCCATATTTTTAAAGTCGATCTCGTTTTTCAAAACCCGATTCGATAAAAAAATAGTTTCGACATTCAACATAATAATTGTGGATAATATAAAATTAATATAAAATTGTAAATAGAATATTATATAGGATTATATAAAAATAAATTTATCTCTCTTTTATAAAATAATTAAAATAAAAATCTATTAGGGTAAGTATAATGATGTATTAATATTTGATACGAGATTTACTTAGAAAATATTGATTTTACAATCATTTGATAATATTTTATTCTTTAAAAGTTATATTTCAAATTAAGTCTTAAAAACACTAATTAAAATATGAAAATTACTTGATATACCGTCAATAAAGTTTTTAGATTCCATAAGCAAATTAAATGTTTGACAAATATATCATATAATGTTGCAAAAATAAAATAAAATATTACATAAATACATGCCGCATCCTCAATTTATTTGTGGAATCTAAAAATTCCACTACGTATCAAATAATTACCCTAAAATATTCTAGTAATTGTTTTTTCTTCTAAAAACTATATTGTTAGAATTTTCATTAATTTCACTAATATTTATAATATAAAATCATAAATAATATTGAAATAAATTTTACTACCACTTTTAATAGGATAGAATAAAAGAAATTTATATATAATTTTTAAAAGACTTTTTCCGTCAATTAAAAATATAACTTTAAAAATCAAGTAATTACATATAACATCTAAAGGTTAAAAGTTTTGAAGTTTTGAAATCAAAATTAAACCATTTGTACCATGTTGAATGCTTTATGTATTAATGCAAATCAATATTTTTTCAAAAAGTAATAAACATAATAAAAATATATTAACTATTTTGATAATTTAAATATAGTACTAATAAAAAAATCCTAATCATTTTATTGAAGTATTTGTATAAGATAAAAAATTGATATATTATAAATTAAATTCTTCACTATTCATTTTTTTTCTTTTTATTGTTTAATAAATTGATCATAGTAACTGGTAGATATAATATATTTTATTTTATTATATAAAATCATAATTCCTATTTATAAGTATGATAAATGATAATTAAATTTATTTAATCAAATATTTTAGTAAAATTAAATATTTTATTTATAAATATGATAAATAATAAAAATATTTATAATGGTAGATTAAATAATATAATAAACAACAAATGCTATATTGGACAATTTAAAATTTCTTCGAACTCGTGCATATATACATATATATTATAGATAAAGATAAGTAGGATCATAAGTGTAATATTTGGTCGTAAGTATTGATCATTAGTCAAGCTATGTTCATCTATGGTGTCAATATTGCATGTAATTGTTCAAGCTAAATCTGGTTCGAAATATGTGACTCAAATTTTATTGAAGTTCATTTATATTTTGTAAATGACTAAGTTAATTTAAGTTAGTCAATATTGTTAGAAAATATGGACATCACATATATAGCAAGAGTAATTACATGTTATTATTTATTATCATAAAAGATTAGCCCAAATTAAAAGTTATCTAATTTGATTAAAATTTATTGGGCTTTAGTTATTAAATAAAGTATGGGTCAAATATGTGTAGATAATGTAATAACTAATTTCTAATTGATGATGGACTAATTAGAAATTAGAGTTAATGTAAAAGTTATATATATTAGGTTATGTCCCCAAATTACACATACATAACTTTTATAATATACCATCTTTGGAAAAGAAAGTGTCATCTTTTCAAAATTACTTGTGTGCTTATTTAGAAGATAAAAATATAAGATCTAAAGATTTCAAGAAATCAATAGATTTAGGTGCGTTTCGCATTTAGTTTTGTTTTTGGTAATTGCTTTTAAAATTTTATGGATTTGATATTTGAATTCAATGTTTTTAATTATACGCATATCTTTCAAATTTATATTAAAAATATTAGGGTTTTAATTTTTTAAGGATTTAATATAATTCAAATCCTAAAAAAAAACCGGTTTGAGAGATCGGATTAAATGTATATTTCCATTGACAGTTTTACCATTGAGGATCTGATTAAATAGTTGAATGTATATATAGATTAATTTATTGCGCACAAAGCTTTTACAAATTTTGGTACATTTCAATGTGTATCCAATATCCATATGTGCGATTAGGAACTTTGTCATTGAATTCGATTTTATTTCCTAGAACTACTTTGCAAAATTGTGCAAAAGTTAGAATCTGTATGTATTTGTGCGAATATTATTTTTTCTTTTTGCTCAATCAACTTTGCAATATTCAATTAGAATTGTGTTGGGATAAATATATATACTATTATTTTTAATTTGATTGAAAGATAAAATTAAGATAAATATTTTAAAACAAATAAATTCAGATTTTGGTTTTGAGTTTTAATTAAGAATGTCAAATATTTTAAATAGATTATTTGAAACAAAATGTCGTCTAAGTGACCTCTTTTGCGTAGATTAATTTATTTAAAATATCAAGATGATTATATGTTTTTGTGATTCATGCGTTTATTAATTGACTCGAAGGTAAGTTAATATTTTACAGAATTTCAACGATATCTGTGGTGATAAATGTGTAACAATTATAAGGTGTTTTAAGTGAGCAATAAGTTAGTCCAAAGATTGGTTAATTGTTTGACATAATTTATTGTTAATATTTGATTGTTACAACAAGAGTATCACTTATTGTTAATATAACTATCCAAAGACTTGATATTAATGTTGTGTTTAGTATCTTGAGATGATATTAGTCATTGTCTTGAATTTATAGTTTACTTAAGAATATTGATGTGAGCTTGTTTTTATTTATTTTTGTTCTATATTTAGCTAGCTCATTTTCTGTTGTCACAATATCTGCTCACATCAATTCTATACCCCCAATTTCAAGGAATGAAAAAGGTATTTACTTATAGTGCTTGGTTGTATGAATATAGACCTTGCACTAAGAGAATAACAACCTGCATCTCTCATTCTGGAAAGCACTCCTAATGTTAAAAGGGATTTTGAGAGGTGGGATCTTTCAAATCGTATGAGTCTAATGATCATGAAACACAACATTTCATAAGCCTTTAGGGACACAGAATTTGAAGAGATTACTCATGCCAAGTGTTT
Organism: Gossypium rotundifolium; assembly: GCA_025506655.1. Lineage (NCBI taxonomy): Eukaryota > Viridiplantae > Streptophyta > Magnoliopsida > Malvales > Malvaceae > Gossypium > Gossypium rotundifolium. Next base: position 115,363,922 of record CP106734.1, on the reverse strand, counting down.
CATTGACGAAATTGAGAAAGGTTTTGCAGAAAATGATATGGAGATGTTCCATATTGCTTCAAAACTCAAGGCACTTAAAATCGAGCTTTCTAAGGAATTGCTTGTTCTTATGATTTTGGTATCGCTTCTTGCACATTTTAATCAATTTAAAATTATTTACAATTGTCAAAAAGAGAGATAGACTCTAAATGAGCTCATTTCTCATTGTGTGCAAGAGGAAGAAAGGTTGAAGCATGATAAGTTTGAAATTGCTTATTTGGTCAATGCCTTTAAAGACAAATGCAAGAAAATAAAATATCAGAATGAAGTTGTTAAGGATCCAGCTCAAAAGAAACAACAGCAAGTTACAAAGAGTTGTTTCTTTTGTAACAAGTCTAGACACGTGAAGAAAGAATGTGCCAAATATCACGTCCGTTGTGCAAAGAAAGGTATAATTCTTATTTTGGTCTGTTCTGAGGTTAATTTAGCTTTAGTACCTAGAAACACTTGGTAGATAAATTCTGGTGCTACTACTTACATAAGTGATTCTATGTAGGTTTGCCTGAGCTACCAAAAGCCAAGTGATGGTGAAAGACACATCTTCGTGGGTGATAGAAAATCAATGGAAGTGGAAGCAATTGGGCATTTTAGGTTGTTATTAGGAACTATTGTTTTATTTGGATTTAAAAGGCACTTTTTTTGTACCGACTTTTAGACGGAATTTAGTTTTTGTTTTTTTATTGTAAAAATTTGGATATTGTTGTTCATTCGAAAACAATCAGTTTAATTTGTCTTTAAATTTGAATGTTGTTGGAATTGACTATTTAAATACTTATGACAACCTTTATTTGCTAGAAATAGTTGCATCCTATAATGAAACATTGCATGTGGAATCACATGATATTACAATATTTACCGAGATGAATTTGATTAATGATTGTATATGTCACAAATTTAGTGGGAGTAAGTATAGCTTCAATCAATGCCCTAAGAATGATTTTGAGATATCAAAAATGTATAAGACTCCTTACATTTTAACAGTGGGAAGTCTAATGTATGTTCAAGTTTGTACGTATTCGAATATTGCTTACATTGTTGAGATGTTAGACAAATATTTAAGCAACCCTAGTATGGACCATTGGATAGTAGACAATAGGGTTATGAGGTATTTTAGAGAACAAAAGATTACATACTCACATATTGGAGGTTTGACAAGTTGGAGATCATCAAGTATATAGACTCCGATTTTGGTAGAATATGGATACAAGATTTTGTCACTAAGTTGCAAATTTTGAAAACAAATTGCAGTTTCTGAAAACAAATTGCAGTCTTTTATTCTAATAACAATAGGAGCACATAAAAGTCAAAGCACATAGACTTTAAATTCTTGGTTATTGAAGTAAGAGTTTAGAGTGATTAGGTGTCTATAAAGCAAATTGGGGCAAACTCCATAATTGCGTATCCGCTTACTAAGGAATTACCACCCAAGGTTTTTCATGAGCACACTGCTCATGTGGGTGTAATGTCATTTAAGAATATTTGGTTTTAGTGAGAGTTTGTAATTTTAAATGCTTTTATGATATAGACACATTTCTAGTTATTTTAGTTTACAGATATTAAGCTTATTTCCTATAGAAATAAAGTTTATTTGATTTATTCACACTCTGATTTTGGTAAAATTTGATCTCACTATGGTTAAGAAGGACCAGTTGGGAATAGGCATATTTTGATCATATTGCATGTAATTTCCATACTACACATCCATACTTAATCTATGTCATTTGGTTGTGTTAATATATGTGACCAGGATGGATTTAGTTATGATATATGTAACAAAAGTCATATTAGTTCTATGTTAACATAATTAATGGACGAGATTGTTCGGAATACCTTTTGGATATGATAGTAAAATTTTGAGCTCATAAGGTTAAATAATGACATGTAATTATAAAGTAATTAGTATATATATGTGGTCTAAGTGGGAGATTGTTGAAAATATAGACATCACATACATAACAAGAGCAATTACATGTTATTATTTACTATCATAAAATATTAGCTCAAATTAAAAGTGATTTAATTTGGTTAAGGTTTATTGAGATTTAGTTATTAAAATACTATAATAACTAGTTTCTAATTGATGATGGGTTGATTAGAAATTATTAAAGTTAATGTGCAAAAGTTATATATATTAAGATTATGATCCCCAAATTATATATAAGTAACTTTTTAATATCTTATATTTAGAAAAGAAAGAGTAGTGAAAATTGTTTGTGGAATTTACTATAAAATTTTAGAGTGTATTAAATAGCAACCCATATGTTGAAGAGGCAAAGGCAAAACATACATGGTTCCCTGCCCGGCTCAAAGAAATTCAGTTTTAAATCAAACCCTTAAAACAAGTATTCTTAAAGTTATGGTATATTATTATCATTAAATATTTTGAAAATGAGGGTAAAATGATGAAAAGATTGTCTGCCATTAATTTTGAATTGTTACACACCGATTAATGTCAATTTAATAATTAACTCCAAAATATCTTTCATTCAATTTATGAACTGATAACAAATAACATAAATGCTAAATTAATTAGTTTCCGATTAAAGCAACCAATTAAATGTTACTTTTATATATATATATAAATGTATTGTTAAATATTTTATTATGTTAATTAGTACCGTGATAATGAATGATTTCGTCCTTAAATTTTATAAAAATAAAGTTATTTTAACTCTTCATTTCATTTTTTAGCCCTTAAGCTTATATTTTTGTTAAATCACTTTAAAATGGATGAAAAAATTAATATTTCTTAACTTTGCCGATGTGACATATAATTGATTGCCACATTGATAACACTTTAGTATTTAATTAATTTTAAATTAAAAAATAAGTTATTAAAATTATTAAAAAGTATAAAAGAAAATACTAACTGTTACATCTTACTTAATCCGATAAAAGACCAGATAAGAGATGTCACATTAAAATTTTCAATATTTTTCATAACATTCAAGCACTTAATTTACTATTATTGGACTCCATTTCAACTTGTAAAATTAATTTTCGTGTTTTATACCAAAATTTATACATACATCCACCATTTGAGTTTATTTCATTGCTTTAAATTTTAATTTTATTTATTCATACTAATTTATCACAAATTTGTATATACAACTCAAACAAATATTCTAAATCACGTACAAATAACAACCATTCTAACTTATCACTTTCAAATTTCAACAGTTTATTAAATTTCATACATAATTATTTATCAAATATTTCACGAAATCAAGTATATAACTATTATGTCCATGTATTTATACTTAAATATTTCAGAATTTACAAAACAACCCCTGTATCTCAGATTTTACAATTTTTACTAAACAGTCCCTAAAATTCAGATTTTATAGTTTTAATGATTTAGTCCCTGAAATCCCAAATTTACACTATTTTACAATTCAATCCCTAAAATCAGATATTCTTATTTTACAGTTCAGTCCTAAATCCCAGTTTGCAAAGTTTTACAGAAAAGTCCCTTTTCCAAAATTTCTATATTTTATAATTTAGTCCCTACTATTAAAATTTTGTCAATTTTCACAAATTAGTCCCTGATTTCAAACCATTAAACTTTCATATTCTGATTTCAGAATTCTAAATTCTAAAATCATATGAATCAGTCCTAAAAACTCATGTTTTGAAATCTTTACAAGTTGGTCCTCTTAAAACATGCTAATTTAAGTACAATTTTCCCAAGAATTTAGATATCATATTCTTATATTTTTGTCATAAAATCCAAGCTTTAATTTCTCTATTTAATTCCTTGATTTTGAAATTTTTATAATTTTCAGTTTAATCATTATTTAAATTTTTATCAAATTAATCACTTAAAATCATCCAAAAATACTCATAAAATCATTTATCATTCACATCATACATGAACATAATACTTCATCACTTAGAACATAGAAAATAATTATACACACTTAATTCTTAAAATTTCACATCTAATTATATATTCAAATAAACATAACATAATAATTGGAACAACTTACCCATGCTTTCTCCCAGTTCCATCTTCATCTTCAAGCCTCCATGATTGATTTCATATGTAAGGACACTCTTAAATTAAAACTGGATGTGATATCTCGATTTAATTTCAAAGAATTTTAGGTTAGAAATATGCTTGAGTAAGAAATATACCAAATTGAAATAAATGGAAAACTTTTTTTCTTCTCTCCCTTCCTCCATGCACCCCCTGTTGAGGTTTTTATAGAAGAGAATAATTTCTCTTCATATCTCTAGATTTTTATTTATTTTTCTTTATTTAACATTTAATTATGTAATTAATTAAATCAATGTTTCACATTTAATCACTCGATTTTAATCCAATGGTTATAACTTCTCTCATCAAAATATCTCTTTTATAAATAAAAAAAAAAAATAATAAAAAAATGGCGAAATTTTCCTTTAAATTATCTTTTGTCATATTTAAGACATAACGGTAAAATAGTCATTTTACCCTTTTTCATAATTCATTTCTTTGACACATGGCATACTTATATGTCCTAAGTAATCATTACTTAGGTAGATATTATTTATTCATGATGTAATTGTAATTAACAAAATAGTAAAACTACATTTTAGTCCCTATACATTTCACCACTTTTCAATCTAGTTCATATCTAAATTTTCCAACTCCACCTGTCAATTCATATCCATGTCACATTCCTAAAAAAATTCTTAAATTTGTGCCCCTGTTTCTAAAATAGTAAATTTGTACTTTTAGTCCATGTTTTACAAATTTTCAATTTAACCTTTACTAAAATTTCACTATTTATACTTTCTTTTCAATTTCAAAATTTGACTTTACTATCATTATTCAATTGATAAACTCTTACCCTTTTTTGGAAATTTATTATTATCTTTCAAATACTACTATTAATGACATAGAGATTTTTGAGGTGTTGCATTTTAAATTTTAAAAATTAATTAAATCTTGACGTGTGATCCACATGTATGCTACATTGACAAAGTTAACAAACATTAATTTAGTCTATCTATTTGGAATGATTTGACAAAAATATAAATTCAAAAGTTAAAATAGACGAAAAATTAAATGAAAATCTAAATTGACATTTTTCAAAGTTAGAGTGAAAAATAATCATTATACCTTATTAATTCAATGTGTTTGAATTGCCATAATTGAAATTTTTTAATCTCCATATTATTTATACTTATCAGTTACTGCTCATCAATTTAAAAACATTTAAATACTTGATACAATGATTGATTTTTATAGGAAAAAAATCATATATAGTTAAATGCATTAAATAAAAGCGGCAAAAATTTGAACCATTTGTCAAAATTTTGGAAGTCTCCACTTAGGATTTTTTTTTTTTTGGGTAAAACTTTGAGTTTTAAATATTATATAAAAAATATATGATATGAAGTAGGTTAAAATATGTCATAGGTCTTTATACTTTTTATAAATTTGAAATTTAATCTTTATACTTTTATTTTTAAGAATTTAGTTTCTCTATTTTTCTAATTTCAAAATTCATGTTCAACTATTAATACTATTAACTTTTTTTGTTAAAATTGGTTGGTGCGATATTTTGAAATAAAAAATATCTATTTGATAGTAATATAACTAAAAATAATTTTGTAAAGAACTTGAATTAAAAAAATAATTTTGACAAGATTATTAGTTTAACCTAAATTTTGAAATTTAAAAATAAAGAAATTTAAATTTGAATTTATGAAAAATATGTAATGTATAATAAATAACATAAATGCTAAATTAATACTAGTAGTAAATTGAGAGAATGATATATGTACAAAATTTAAATAGTTTTAAATTAAATTTGCAAAATACATAGCCCCATGTGTCAAGTACATAGGATCCGACTTATAAACTTTGTTAGAAAGAAATAATGAAAAAAAATTCCCCTCACTATAATTCTTTGCATGTAAACCCGAACCAAAAAACAAATTTAAAGTAAGTAGTTGCCAATTTCCATAGAAATCCTAATGATCACTTTAATGTGTTTTCCTTTATTTTATTTTTTAGCTTTGTTTATATCTTTTATCAATTTAGATTTTATTTTTATTTTTAATTAAATTTGACCCTAATTCTTTTAAAAGAATTAAATTTGACCATCGCCTTTTTGAAAAAGAGTTGAATTGACTTTTAATAGAAATATGAGTTAAAATGTTAATTTTTAAACATGACAACTCACATAGCAATTCACATCTACTTCAAGCTATTTTTTTTTTTAAAATTCTATCAACTTTTAGAATTTTAAATTTTAAATTTTCTTTTATAATTTTTAAATTATTTGTTGACGTGACAAATAAGATAAATAATGACATATTAGTATAAGTGTACGTGGATTGCTACACGGGCTGTCATGCCAACATCATTAAAATATTAATGATTTAGTCAACATTTCTATTAAAGAAATGTAAGTCGATTCTTTTTCAAAGGTTAATAGCTAAATTTAGCTTGAAAAAAAAAAAAGGGTCAAATTGATAGAAAATGTAAATTTTAAGGGCTAAATTTATGGTTATGCCTAAATATTATATATAAAATATATAATATGAAGTATTATAAAGACTGATAATAAATAGCATAAATGCTAAATTAATACTACTAGTAAATTCAGAGAATGAAATATATGAAGTTATGTCTGCCTGATGTACGACTCTTAAAACTTTGATAGCAAGAAATAATGAAAAAAGTTCACCTTAAAACCCCTCATTTTATTTCTTTGCCTGTAACCAGCTTTCTGGTACAACAAAGAAAAAAAAAAAATACAAAAACAAATGCCTTGTATTTAAGCCTGAAGCCATCGATAAGTTGCTTCAAGCTGGCTTTTATAAGGTGAATTTTTTCATTTTTTGGGATGATACCCATATTTTATTATCAATAATAAATTTGCTTTGTTTTTTTGTTATTGCAGAGAATTAAGAAAGCTAAGGATGGGTTTTAGTGAGGCAAGGTTTGAAGAGACGGAGGGTGGAGAAATGAAGGAGAAACCCTACAGCAATAAGATGAGTTTGAAGTATATAAGCATGGGTAAGGCTGAAAAGCTGAAGAGCTTAATCCTTGCTCGGATCCGAGTGGCTCGACTTAACTTGTGGGTGACCAGAGCTCTAAGCATGCTCCTGCTTTTGGGTATCACCATGCAGTTGAAATCACTGGGAGAAACAGTTTCTTCATCAAGGACCCCTACTTCCACCTTTTCTTACCCTCTTCCCCCTGAAAGTACGTATAAACCTCCTTAATATATACATATATTATATATGAATTATATGATATCCACTGTATCTTCCATGCTTGTCAAATAACTCAAATTTTCAGGGGTGTATGAGAACAATGGTTACCTGATGGTATCTTCAAATGGAGGATTGAATCAGATGCGATCTGGTGTAAGTAATTTGCTTCTTCTTGTTTTTATTTCATTGATATATAATGAACTTCTTGGTTTGCTCTTGTAGATCTGTGATATGGTAACAGTTGCCAGATTCTTGAATGTGACCCTCATAGTTCCTGAATTAGATAATACATCGTTTTGGAATGACTACAGGTATATACGCATAGCTATATATATAATTGATTTACTTTTTTTGATTGAGTCGATTAAATCCCATTTGTGATTAAGAAAATGGAATTTGCAGTCAGTTTGCGGATATATTTGATGTAGAATACTTCATTGCATCACTGAGAGACGAAGTTCGGATATTGAAAGAGCTGCCACCTCAGCAAAAGGAGAAGGTGGCTGAATCTCTCTTCTCGATGCCACCTATCAGCTGGTCTAACATGACTTATTACTATAATGTGGTACGCTTCCTTATACATAGATTGTAGAATTGAGGGGTTATTTTGTTTTTGGGTTGGGTTAATGTATGTTGTAGTAACGTGGTTTTTAAAATTTTCATGAAATGATTTTGAGTTTTGATAATTTTATTTAAGTTTAATTTTTAAATTTTTGAATTAAGTTTATTTTTTAATCAATATAGGGTTTTAAAAATTTTTGTACGTATTAAGTTTGGATTATTTTAAGTAAAAGTTAATTAAATTTTTAAGTAATTTCAAATTTAAATATCAGATTTAACACTTGAGTTTAGTTTTGCCGAATATTTGTTTGAGTTATTTTATTTTGAATCATTTTAGTTTATATCAATTTTAGATTCGAGTTACATAAATTTAGATTTTTAATTTTTTATGGTCAAATTAGGTAAAACTAAATTTAAGTTCGAACTAATTAAATAATATTTATAAATTTAATTCGAAATTGAGAAGTCTACATGTATATATATAATTGTTATAATGTTACGATGATAGTGTTATAATTATGGGCAGATTCTTCCACGAATTCAAACGAATGAAGTGGTGCATTTCCAGAAAACGGATGCAAGGCTTGCTAACAATGGCCTTCCGGTAGAAGTCCAAAAGCTGCGTTGCCGAGTAAACTATGAAGTACTGAGGTTTGCACCTCCCATTCAAGCATTGGCCGAGAAGATTGTAAGGATTCTAAGAGACAAAGGTCCTTTCCTAGTTCTTCATCTCAGATACGAAATGGATATGATTGCTTTCTCTGGTTGTAATGAAGGTTGCAATGAACAAGAGATTGACGAGTTAACCAAAATGAGGTAACATTCACAATATTATACCAAAAATAATGATGAACTGCTTCAATCATTTAATCACATGATAATGCAATATCAGATATGCATATCCATGGTGGAAAGAAAAAGTAATTGATTCGGTGCAGAAAAGGCTAGCAGGTTTATGCCCTTTAACTCCTGAAGAAACAGCACTAACGTTACAGGCATTGGGTATCGATCACAATATCCAAGTTTATATAGCTGCTGGTGATATATATGGAGGGGAAAGGAGATTGGCAACTCTTAGAGCAGCTTATCACAATTTGGTTAGTAGTATATTATAGCTTATCCACCTGATTCATGCATTGCTTTTACACTATTCATAAGTTGGGTCTCGCATGGTATTTTGGCTAACAGGTGAAGAAGGAAACACTACTACCATCTTCAGAGCTTGATCCTTTCAGGAACCATTCGAACCAGATGGCAGCATTGGATTATTATGTGGCAGTGCAAAGTGAAACTTTCGTTCCAACAAATGGAGGCAACATGGCCAAAGTGGTCGAAGGCCATAGACGGTATTATATATATATATATATATATATATATATTCTTTTACCAATTTTTCTTCATTTCAAATCATCAATTTAACATGGATTAATGGTGTTTCATTTGTGTTCCTATTCAGATACCTGGGGTTCAAGAAAACAATTCTGTTGGACCGAAAGGCAGTAGTGGATTTAGTGGATCTGTATAAAGCTGGATCAATAAGCTGGGATAAATTCTCATCAGAAATGAAAGAAGCTCATGCAGATCGGATGGGGAATCCGGCAGAAAGATTGGTGATCCCTGGTAAGCCTAAGGAAGAAGATTACTTTTATACAAATCCAGAAGAATGTTTGGCAAGTTTTGATGAACCACAACTCTAATGATGATCACCAATAAGATGCCGATGCCGATACCGATGCCGATGCTGAAGCTGAACTATGATTATATATATGTGGGAAAATTATTTATTTCATTTTCAGTGGAGTTTTTAAACTCCTAAAGCAGAGGGTGGCACATACTGTTAAGGTGCAGTAAACAATAAAGGAAGTTTAATTAAAATATTCGATGGTCATGGAAACGATTTTGAGGTTGTTGTGTCTTTGCAATATTTGGGTAATAAGGATGGGAAATTGAGACAAGCATTTTGAGGAGGATAAAATTAGTGAAGCTTGATTGAATGTTATTTCAGTTTTCACATGTATCCCTTAACTTGAAAATGCAAAGGCCAACATCTGTTACATAAATGCAAGTACAAATCAATTTATATTTTCTAAGATAAATGGAGATGTTGGGTTTTACCTTAACTTTCTACTTTTTAAATTAAGTTTTTTTGTTTTAATACAATTCATAAATTATATACAAATTCAATTAATTAATCTGTAATTTTAAATTGTTTCAATAATATTAATGCTAATTAAATTAATACTTAAAATCTATTTCATCCCTTCTGATTTCCTGAAACATCAATTATAGTCCTCCTTCACTTATCATGGTAGCAACAAAAAGCTTTCTAAATAGGGATTCATGTTATGGGACCACTAAAGGTTAGGTTCAGATTAAATTCTAAGATTATGGATCAAAATCTTGGGATTAAGTTTCAGATTAGAGTTATGATTTAAATTAATGTTGGAATTTCAAGATTAGATTTTTAAGATTGAGATTCAGAATAGGTTAGGCTATTCTAAATTTGAGGAAGAAATAGGTTAGGATTTAGAATGAGTTCTAAGGTTTATGATTCAAATCAACCAATGTGATGGTAAAGAAAAAGTTGATAGAAGATTGTCAAGGCATATTTTACCTGCTATTTACTTTTATTTTTTATTTTATTATTGCTTCCATATATATGATTAAGTTTTTTAATTTAAAAAATAACATCATGCAAGGTAATAGGTGTAACTTTTAAGTTTGCTGTTTGAAACTTGAAAGGGCTTGATAAAATTTAGGTTTAAAAATGGATTTGAAAAAAAAAATAGGTTCGATTAAAATATGATTTGAAAGGGTTTGACAAAAATTTAAGTTTAAAAATGGACTTGAATAAAAAAAATTAGGTTTGATTAAAATATGGGTTAGGCTTGGGCATGAACATTCAAAGTTCACGCCCAGCTTGGCTCGACCCATTTTCTAGTTTTGTAATATATTATATTTTTTATTTTTATATGAGAAAATATTTAGTATCGCCAAAGTGGAGTTTTTAAACTCCACAAATAAGGTCGAGGAATTAAAATGTGCTCAATAGAGGTATAGTAAAATATTTTTAAAAAAGCTTATATGTCAAAAAAGCCCTTAATAAAATGTAAAAGAAAATAAAATTAATTAAGCCCTTCTATTAAATCATACACAATTAAGCCCCCGCCATCAATTAAAATAATCAATTAAGCTCCTCCATTAACGGTTTTCAACATTGACCAAGTTGACCATTAAAATAAATTGACGGACCAATCAAACAGTGGCACATGGCATCTTCTATTCTAATATAATATTTTCCCATAAAAAATTATAAAAAAGTGATAAGTGTCAAAAGTAACATATTTTAGTCTCATCCTTAGTCCACTTTTGGGTGATTATGTGACATTAATTGTGAATTATATACTCCTAACCCTTTATATTCATGTTTTGATGCTTGATAGAGCACTTGGGAGCAATAGGAGTGAAAAAACAGGTGGAAATTAAAACATTGCAGTAGTCCGGAAACTAAACACATGCAACAAAGTTTCACATGGGCAAACCACATGGTCATGTGACCCACACTGGAGTATGTCCAGGGCGTGTGATGTTCAGGAACCATGTCCGCTAACAGTTGGAAGTGATGATTTTTAGGTTTTTTGATACTTTAAGAAGGCATAAATAAGAAAATAAAAGAGAAAAAAAGTAGCCACCAAGGGATAGCACGAAAATTACCCAAAGAATACCAGTGAAGCCAATTTTCGAGCAATTTTTCATCAAGATTCAAGAGTTCGAGTTGATTTCCAAGGGAGTTATCATGGATTTATTTTATTTTAGTGGTTATATTGTATTTTTAATGTTTATTCTTATAATTATGAACTAATTCTCTTAATGCCTAGGGAGATGAACCTTAGGATGGATTTTATTGTCGATTTCTAGTTTTATGCAATAAAACCTTAGTTTATTTGTTTTCAATTATGAGTACTTAATTATTTTTGGTTTTTAATTTTAGAGTGTTAATCCATGTTTGATATGCATAAGTCTGAGGTTGAATAGACCCTTCTTGTGATTAAATCTTGCATAATTGAATGGAGTTACATGTAATCCTAGAAACAGAACGACATAAATCTACCGCATTAGAGTCAAAATCTAATGAGGGGATCCATAGAACAAATTAATGCAATAATAGGGGTTTTAATAAGAAAGAAATTTCAATTAATCAACCTAGAGTTAGTTGCTCTTATGTTTGAAAGAGATATTAGTATAAATTAGAGATTTCTACGGATCAAAGAGCTAAAAAAATAAATTGCATAAATTAGATTAAGAACTATAGATGAAATCTAGGTGGATTCTTACCTAGGTATTGCTTTGTTACTTAGTTAATACTTGATTGCTTTTTTGTTTCATTCTTCGGTGCATGCATTAGTTAATTTAACTAGTTTGATTTAATTTTAATCATCTTTTGAATTATTAGGTTAAATAATAGAAAGGTGATAAATACTAGTAATTGTAGTCCTCAAGGGAATGATATTTGTGTTCACCATAGATATACTATTAATTGATAGGTTCACTTGTCTTAGTCAATTTCTTAGTTAGTTTAGTAGACATCAAGTTTTTAGTGATGTTCTGGGGACTAAAATATTAGAAAATCTTATTTCGTTAATTTAACCATTTTATTTTATTTTATTTTAAATTTAATTTTGAGATATTGATTCGCTTTTATTTGGTTCTTGATGTGTTCTTTTGGTTTATGACTAGAGGCAACCCATTGGAACTTATAATTCTTGATAGTGAGATTGAAAGAACGCTCACGTAAATCGAAGAGAGGTTAGAGAAGCAAGGCAAGATCAACATAGAGGTTTGAAAGAGGAGAAATTTCAAAACAAGACTTTGTTAAAAATAACTTTAAGTATTATAAACTTAGAGGTCCTACTAAAACTTATAAGGGAAAAATAGTTAGAAGTATATGGGTCCCTAAAAGACTCATTACTACTCAAGATAAGGATATCCTTTCTAAATGGATACATAAAGGGACTAAAATTTTAGAAACTTATGCTTTTGGACCCAAAAGTATTTGGATACAAAAAATAAAAAATTAATTCTATTTTTGTAGGAAAAACAACATTGCTTTAAGGTGGGCAATTCAAGTAAAAACTCATGGTACCTTGATAGTGGATACTCAAGTTACATTAATGGTGACTGTAACGCCCCTTATATGTATCCAATGCCGGGATAGAGTACGAAGCATTACCAGACTTATTCACAAGCAAACATTCAAAACCGAGACATGAATTTTCACTTAAATTTAAAAATCTTCAAAAACATTCATATCGTCCCTAAAATGAGCTTAGGAGGCCCAAAACATGCATCGGAAGTGGTTCGGGACTAAACTGAAAACTTTGGAAACTTTTGGAAAACTTAGAAAATTTTCATAAAAAAGGGGCCACATGCCTGTGTGGGTTCGGGACACGCCCGTGTGACCCTACGACACGTTCGTGCTTCAGGCCGTGTTCAAATTAGGGAGCATTCTGTTTATGACGTCATCATCAAATTGAGGTCACACTGCCAAGTCACACACCTGTGTGCTTAGGCTGTGTGATTGATTAAATTTTCATAATTTTTCATAAAATAGGTGCAGAATTCACACGACCAGGGCACACGCCCGTGTTTGAGGCCGTACCGTCCACACGACTAAGACGCATGCCCATGTCTCTTCCTGTGTGCTCATTACTAGGCATTCTGTTTTGCAATTATTTAGGGTGTAGGGGACTCACGACCGGATCAATAGCTTGTGGGGTAGACCGTGTGTCACACACGGCCTAGACACACGCCCATGTATCTACCTATGTGGACAATAAAAAGGCTATTTACCAAGCCATTTGTCACCCTTATTCACACATACATTCACATCAATTCAAAGGCACATAACATTACATACTTAGGCAACCAAAGCATCCACATTCATGGTTGAAACATATCAACTTTATATGTTTATCTAACATACATTTATTAAGCCCTAAATCAAACATACAAATCTCACATTTATTAGGCTTCATTCAATTTCTATCTAGTTACCAAATTATACTCGAATTCTTCATCTCATTAATAGGTTACAATTCCCACATCACACAATCATGCCATAAATCACATTTCCAAATATTTGACATTCACCAAGCATACCATGATCATATCACCGTAGACATTGACACATATATGAATATACTTAGGTTTTCAACCATGTTGTCAACATAAGCCAACTTACACGGCCAAATAGCAAACAAGCCTTTCACGATTACAAGCCAACATATTGGCTACAATCATAAAGACACATATAACTAATTGACTTAGTCCCTATACATGCCATAACTCAAACTACATGAATTTATATATACCCAAATGGTAGCTTGATAGTGTGATACAATCTCCAGCGATCTCTAACTCGAGCTAGCTTATTAAGGAAAAGGGAGTAAGCTTTAAAGCTTAGTAAGTTCATATGCAAATAATAAACAACATTAATTATACATTGTCATATGAATAACATGACATATATTAACATAATTGTCATTAAACTTCATGAGTATATGTAACACCCCAAACCCGGTGTAACACCCCTAACCCTTCTCCGTTGCTGGATTAGGGTTACGGCATTACTAAACTTCATACAAAATATTACACCATATAAAATCACTTGTTAATGTACATGTATATTTCATCAATTATCGATCGATTATTTGTGCAATACAAATAACATTATTTCGTCAAATAGGAACTCATTACAATCATATAGTAAAGTATTATTTATCGGACCATTTCTATACAACTACTGAACATGCATATAGTGCTTATCCGCTTATTCCATTTACAAAATCATCGATACAATTAAACATATATCATCAATACATATATGCTTTACTTTTGTATACTGAGATGCCTCATTTCACACACCATAATTATAATAACCCAAGAAACTAATTCATTAACATCATTATTTTTTTCCATATTCGGCACGATACCTTATACACCTAATCATTCAACCATTTCATGCATTTGCTTTAACCATTTTATGTATTCTTTGTTGTATTCAAGGCCAAACATGTATCAATGGTAGCATGTACATATACACTATATAACTCCTACCAACATTTCATAGTCACTTAGCTTTACTTATAATCATATGCCGAATTTATCAATCACCATTCAAAAACATCTAGACTCTTAGATTATCTCATATTAACAAACATTGAACACCACTCTTCACAACATACCATTCTATAATAAGCTTTATCCATGACTATCATGTAAGTTCAATACAACCAAAAATTTAGCCAATTTCGTATGGCTCTTATATACATATCAACCAAACGAGAGACCAAAAATATTCAAGCTTATACATGCCATAATTTCAAGGTTTAACGATGAAATTTGATACCAAAAGTAGATGATAGTGCACTTGACTTCGACAATGCTTTCCCGAATGCGAGCTACCATTCCAAGGATCTAAATCATGAGCAAATACACCACGGTAAGCTATTAAAGCTTAGTAAGTTATAAGCAAAAAGATAGTGTATAAATATACCCAAGCAATTTAATAGTTTCTAATTAACTTAATTTAAAAATGGATTATATCGTAACATCCATACACATAATATATCATCATTATTCAATATCATTTCTATTTGGTCTCCAAAATAAATC
This sequence comes from Gossypium rotundifolium, assembly GCA_025506655.1. NCBI lineage: Eukaryota > Viridiplantae > Streptophyta > Magnoliopsida > Malvales > Malvaceae > Gossypium > Gossypium rotundifolium. The sequence goes on along the minus strand of CP106734.1, from coordinate 115,348,433 downwards.
CAAGGTTTCACATATTACGTTTCCATACCAAAATAGCTTACCCAATTTACATCAAAATGAACTATCGTATAACATATACAAACCTGTCACTCTCGTTTACCTCTATTAAGCATTTTTCGTCTTTTAGGAAAATCTGAAAACCTGCACACATAACACAAGTCTGTAACGTATTGCTCACATAGAGCCGTTACTTAACTTCTCCGCACACATAGTGCCAGCTTCCCGTAACGTATCGCTCACATAGAGCCGTTACTTAACATCTCCGCACACACAGTGCCCCCGTAACGTATCGCTCACATAGAGCCGTTACTTAACATCTCCGCACACACAAGTGCGCTTCCGTAACGTATCGCTCACATAGAGCCGCATTTAACATCTCCACACACATTGCAAGTTTCCGTAATATATCGCTCACATAGAGCCGTTACTTAGCATTTCCGCACACAAGGCTTATTATCAAACCCCATTTATTCGCATCATACAAATTCACATATGATAAATATGAACATACATGATTACACACATTCAACCCAACCACTTTTCTTATAATTTACTATCATAATCGGCCTTACTCAATTATACATATAGTAATTCATTCAATCCCCACCATTACTCATTTCATGCTCCACAATTAACTACTAATCAATTTGTAATTATGTATTCAATCCAAACATCCCAAAATTTCATACCTAAGGCACAAATATATTCGCCAACACGAATATTTATTCTATACTCCATCACATTGGTAACATTTAAATAGCTATATATATATATATATATATATATATATATATAGAATTCACTCAATTAAGAAATTGGTACAAATAATCACATGTCCTTAGTACTATCACATTCGGTCATCAAATAAAAATCACCATATTCATTCGGTAATCAATATTTAAGACATAATTTCATTAAAAATGTACCTTTCAATTTGATACTTATTCATTTAAAACCAATTGCTTATAAACTTACTTGGTAGTTGAGAAGCTAAAATTTTCCCGTTACTTGATTAACTTAGCTTTTCCACGATCAGATTCCGGTTCTTTCCGTCCTTGTTCTAAAATAAAATTTGAAAAGAGTCCATTCAATTAACATTACATCCATTTTTAACTCTAAACACATAATTGAATAATCCTTTCAATCTACCAATCATAGTTTGCATTTTTACAAATAAATAAAATTTTACACTCATTCAAATGTATGAAAACACACACACACACACACATATATGTATATATATATATATATATATTTAAGCAATGCCGACCAATCCTTAAGCTCATTCAAGTTCTAAAATGCTATTCAATTTGACCTCACCGAAATTATATAATTCCCTTTTATCCTAAGAATTTACATATTTTACTAATTAGTCCCCAAAGCATAAAATTTAAAATATATGGAATTTGAATTAATCCCTTTAGCACTGAATTTTCCTTATCCTCCTACAAGTATATACCATTCACTTATTTAGAAATTTACACCCTCAATTATAAGTTTTCATGATTTATGATATCATACTCCATTTATCTAACATTTCCTATTTAAAACATATTAATTTCATACATATGCATAACATTTCACCATCAAACTCAACAAAGCAAAATCATTCATCCATGGTAGAATCTTTATCATGCTTTAAACTTTAAAATTTCCACATAGGCTTGATAGTATTTAAGCTAACTTGTTTAAAATGTAAAATTCATAGAAATTAAGCTTGAATGCTTACCTTTATAAGACATGCAAACCGAAAAGAAATGAAAGTTTAAGCTTCCTCTTTCCTTGATAATTCCGTCAAGAAGATGGGGAAGAAAGAGATGAAAAAAGAATATGTTTTTCTTATTTTATTAGCATTCACATATATTTTATTACCCCACTAACACTTTATAAAATAATAAAATACTCCTTAATAATTCTATCTCATTGTTACCGTCCACCATCATTCTTCTTGATGCCCAAATTGCCACTTAAAGACCAATCAAGAGAAAGCCTATTCAATTTAATCCTAACTTTCAAAATAGCTAATATTTTTATACTTATTCAATCAAATCCTTTACTAAATTATTCACATTAGTAATGAATTAACACAACAAAATTTTAGCACGTGTTTAAACATATTTGTTAAACACGAAAATAGTAATAAATAAAATAAAAATTAATAAAATTATTCCTTTCTAATTTGGATTCGTGGTTTCAAACCCTTTGTTCGATTAGGGTCATAAACAATTTGTTACACCGGCTTAGAAGTTAGGCCCGAATCTGGCGTGTCACATTGAAGGAAGTTGAAAAGCTAAGCAATTGTTTAGAAAAGTTTTATCGGATTTTGAACTCCAAGTTCGTTGTTTGTTTGAGAAAAACGCGATTTGTGAAATGACCGTTTAAAAGTTGTTATTATTTTGAAAAACTATTTTGTTATGAAAGTTGAACTTGCATCGTTGCGTAAACATGATATTTTAGAAACCGATTGCTAATGTTTTAAGAAAACCCCGTATTTATAAGTTTAATAGTTATAAATGAAAACTTAGAAAAAATAAACCAATGGCCTTATTACAAAATATTAACCCAAAATAAGTAATCTTAAAATAAGGTAAAAATCGAAATTACTAAAGTTCACGAGTAGTATCTCCAATGTATAGCCATCCCCAAGTCCTCCACGGCTCCCAATCCTCTATCGCTGGAAATTACCTGAAACATTTAATAAAAAGAGGGGGTGAGTTTAGGAAAACTCAATGTGTACAACCCTCACCTGTAAGAACATGCATCACAACAATCCGGGCTGAAGCCCATTATAGTAACGATGGCAATTGCGCCTTAGCCCAAAGTAGCCTCGGTTGAGCCTTAATCCATATCATATGTCACAGCAGATAATGTATGCAATGCAATGCAAACCCAGCCCAACCTAATTTTCCATCCTCTAGGTCACCTGAATCATCCAAACACCCGTGACATTAGTCACTCGTGACAAAGTCACTATAATATATTATCGTGGGGCCAACCCACTGTGGTCTTAGACCACCGTGACGATCTCTGATAAATTACGCATACGTGGGGCCAACCCACTGTGGTACTTGACCACCGAGACAAGTCACTGATTAAAATATTCATGGTTTCAACCACCGTGGTACTTAGACCACTCGTGACAGTAGTCACTTGTGACAATAGTCACTAATTCTCCCTCCTCTTTTCATTCCATCCCGAGCCCATGCTCTTTACATCGTGCACAATATGTATGCAACCATAATCATAATGCATAATAGATACTATTTCATACATGCGTAACATCGTACATACATCCATACATATAATCAAGAATATCAACATCGAAACTTACCCGGTTTCTCCAACCTTACCCATAAGTGTATTTTGCCTATCACATCAGTCATTTCGGCTTTCAGCCATTACAGTTAATAACACAACAACAAAAAGGCGTGTGAGTAATACACACAATCACGCTAATCAACCCTTAAGGGTATAACGATAATTTTACCTACCGAGGGTATTTCAGTAATTTACCTACCAAGGGTAATTCGGTAATTCTACTCATAACTAATCCATGTATACAGTGCATCTCGAACATAATCAATCATACAATTAACACAGACAACATTAGTACTACCACGAGGGTACAACGGTCATTTGTCGTTTAAGGGTAAAACTGTAATTACATACTAAGGGTATTTCGATAATTTTGTAATCCAAGAGTATTTCGGTAATTTTGCAAACTAGGGGTATTTCGGTAATTTCACAAACTAGGGTTAATTCGGTAATTTCACAAAAAGGGTAATTCAGTAATTTTGCAAATTAGGGGTAATTCGGTAATTTCACAAATTAGGAGTATTCGGTAATTTTACAAACTAGGGGTATTTTGGTAATTTCACAAATTAGGGTATTTCGATAATTTTACAAACTAAAGGTATTTTGGTCATTTTACAAATCAGGGTGTTAATGACCCAACAGAAGGTCCACTGTCGCCTCGAACGACTCAAGTATTCTAAACAAAGATAATGATGCGAATAGGCCTAAGGCCCATTCTCGGCCCAAGTGGGCCCACACACCCGTGTGGCCCATTTAACCCAAACCTAGCCACATATATGAGATTCACATAGTCTAGTTCACTATCTACTACTCAATAATACAATTTACTCATATGCCCCATTGGGCCCACTTAGCTCCTTTCGGGCCATCGTGGCCCAACAGCCCACACCCACAAGAATACTAATGGTGGCCTTGACTATCGCGTTGAAGCTTCCACATGTGCGCTCATATGCTCGTGTGATTACCATCGTCGTGTGATCGGTATTTCGATTTGCCATTCTACAGTGAAGTAGAGAGAATACACACCGATAGAGTCCAAGTCGCTAATCCGCGCTCCAAATGCTCCTATGCCCAACACCCACCAAGGTATGTTCCTTCTCCTCTTAGATTGCTCCATATATATAGCCTGCTTCTCAGTTTCCTTCTTTGTATCTTTTCGATGTGGGATCCTTCCGTTAGCAGAGTTTAAATCCAATTCAAAATCTTGCCGTCCAATCCACAAAATAAATACTCCCTTGCTTGTCATGAGATTCGAACCCAGGCTCCCTTGCAGCATAATTGACGCCGCTAGCCACTTTACCAACTAGCTCCTTTTATGTCTAAAATCATGCGCAACTAAATATAACCTTATGGCAAAATTCTAGAGTCCCTTTAAAAAGAAAACCAAAATGCAAAAGCCAAGACTTGAACCTTAGACCTCCTTCCTTCCTTGTGGCCTCACCTCCTTGTCTCCTACGTGGCGCCACTTTGCCACTACACCACAAGCTCTTTTTGTGTCATTTTTCTCCACATTTTATTCTTAAAGCCTACTACTAACTCTCAGGGTTTTATTCACCTAAAACCAAAATTTTTCCTAAGCCTAAGTTTGATCCCAGGACTTCATAGAAGCCCCTTAACCTTCCAAAATCACTCACCTAATAGATCCAACTTGCACTAAATCCGTTCTCTTATTCCTAAAAATTTTAAACGCTCCTACGCCTAAGGCCCAATGGGCCCAATCCTACTAGGCCCAACTTTGGGATGTTATAGTATAACTTACTCAATCATATGAATAACATAACTTAAGCCAAAATGAATGACATTAAACTTAATAAGCACATCTCGCTCAGTCATAAGAATAACATATAATTTACCATGATCAACAAACCATTTCAAACCTCCCATAAAACATTCACATTAATTATGAGCATTTACATTTCAAGCATATACTTTTACATCTTTCAATTGCCTAACTCTTATCTTTCCATGCTTTCATAATCATTTTTAATAGGCAATTTTTGCCAATCTTTCCTTTATCTCATATCTGATGAATAACAAATTGCATAAATATAACATGCTATTTCATAACTCAATCTAGACCGAAAGCCAATAACAAAATCGCCAATCAAATTTACTATGTATTTCATACATCACAAGTATAGACTCATAATTACAAGGTTTTCATAAAATCATCCTCGTGGAAATCATGAACTCACAATTCCATGAAGTCAATGCTTATAAACTTTACGTACATACCTGTACCAATTTGTAGTACTCACATACTTTTTCTCTTCTTTGACATACCCATTGAATTTCCTGTTGAACCATTTGGAATACTAAAGGATACTCGGGAATCTCGTACATACACTACTGTACCAATCCATATCCCAGATATGGTCTTACATGTAATATCATATCGATGCCAATAGCCCAGCTATGGACTTACACGAAATCTTATATCGATGCCATATCCCAGATATGGTCTTATACTGAAATTTACTTGAAGTTACATAAAACTTTAAAACTTAGTTGATAAATCATAGGATAGAATCTCAAATTGATGCCATATCCCAAATTTTATTGCATGGCCTCCTCGAGTTCATCGGCTCCTCATCCGCATATGGTCTTACACGTAATCTTAGATAACCTTAATGTCATGAAATTTGTATCCTAACTATTCCTAAGGTTCAACCGAGATTTCTCCTTTGTTGAACTTTGTTGATTTCATTCAAGAGTAAATCACAATTCATATAATAATAAAACAATTTAAAGTATAAATACAATGCATTATTTACATAAGAACTTACCTCGACATCAAAATGGCGAAAAGGGCTAAATCGTCAAATACTCATTTTCCCCGTTCTAGGTCCAAACTTCATTTTTCTTGATCTATAATATCACATTTAACTAATTTATTATTCATATTATTCAATTCAGTCCAATAATCATATTATGACAAAATTAAATTTTTGCCCCTAAACTTTGACATATTTATAATTTTGCCCCTAAGCTCGAAAAATGAAATCTATTCAATTTCTTCGATTCCCAAGCCTAGCCTATCCTCTTTTATACTTATAACAGTCCACATTTTTCATTTAATCACACTTTTACACACATTTTACAACTTTTACAAACAAGTCCTTTTTGACCTTTTTACCGAAAATCACTTTATACATTAAACTTTGATTTTCTACCATAAAACATCAAAACACATGCATGTTATACATGGGTAAAATTTTAAACATGAACCCTATTTCAAAACGATGGTAGAAATAGAAAGATCGGGTGAATACGACTTCAAAAACATAAATAGATTAAAAACGGGGCCAATCAAGCTTGAAAGTTGAAGAAAACCCTAGCTATGTTGTCTTGTAAAATTCGGCCAAGGGTGAAGAAGATGGACAAAATTTTGGCTTTGTTTCCCTTTATATTCTGTTATTAACCAAATGACTAAAATGCATTTTTTGCCAAACTTTAAAATTTTTCCTAAACATGTCCATTTTTGTCCATAAAAATAGAAATTGGTCAAATTTCTATTTAAAACCTCTAATTAAGAATCCATAACTAATTCATACTTGAAACTTCTAGAACACACATTTTGCAACTTTTGCAATCTAGTCTTAAAAGTCAAATTGGACACTTTACCAACACAATTTCTCAACAAAACTTTCACACAATCAGGCAATCATATCATGAACCTTAAAACAATCATAAAATAAATATTTTTACTTCAAATTTGTGGTTTCAAAACCACTATTCTGACTAGACCCTAAATCGGGCTATTGAACTCTCCCCCATTTAGGGATTTTCGTCTCCAAAAATCTTACCAAAAAAGAGATTAGGGTAACATTCTTATAGTTTCCTCTACCTCATTAAGGAGTCCTCTTCGAGGGAAATACTTCCAGCACTCTGTCATTGATCTGGAATCCAATATCTTAAATCATCAAATCGGTATACTACTTTTGTCAATCTAAAGTTGCTTTCAACTTTCATGAATCACTTTCACCCTTTTCCTCAAAATCACAACTTAACTCCACCTCGTATATCTCTTTCCAAGGTAATACTTTCAGAAGCATGCTATCGCTGAACGGGAATTTCATATCCCTATTTTTCAAATTCACATACGATTTTTGACAATTTGAAGTATATTCTAAACTGCCACGAATCACTTTTATTTTCTGTACATTTTCTGATCAGATAGCCTCGAAAACATATAACTCAACTAATCTATCAAGTTACATACCTGATCACCAGAACACCTATTTGAAATAATTGTACAGTTCATTACTCCCTGAATGAACAACGAGCTACTACTGAGTCTTGCACAATTTTTTTTTTTGCATAAGCTCTGGATGATTCATTGCATGAATTCTATTCATTGCATGAATTCTATCTCGGAGTAATAATAATAGAAATCAGAATCAAAAGTCATCTCACATTGTACTTGTTCAATTTATCACTCACTATCGCATTCCTGAGGTTCTCAATCTTGCAAAGAAAACATCGTTTTAGCTTCTAACTTAGCTAGATATAGGCCGTCATCAATTAATATTAATCATGTATCCAATACTTACAAAATATTCAATGGCTTTCCATTCAAGCATTTACGACTATATCTACTTTCCTAAAGGTTAATCGATAACCGCTCATAATCTTTTAAATAGTTCAAGCCATCTATGCTATTTTAAATTCAAATCCTTCTGTGACATTAGATACTTTAAACTTTTGGGATCAAGAATCATATGACATTTTTCGTTGGTCAACTGGCGCCATCAAATTCTCAACACAGACATAAAAAGTGGCCGACTCTAAATCACCAGTTAGACAATTCGTTTCATGTGACTTTAACCGTCTGAAAGCATAAACTATCACTTTACATTCTTGTATTAAAACACATTCTAATCCGTTCAATAGTGCATTGCTGAAAAATCACAAATTCTTTACTCAATTTGAACTGGACCCAGAATCAGTGCTTTGGTTAACAATACCTTCAACTATTTTCAACTTTACTAACATGCATCAGACCATTCAAACTTTCACAATAGTGATAACTTTATTAATCGGAACAACTTTAACTTATAACAACATCATTTGATTAGAACAAATCTAATAGGCATATCTTCGTATCATACCTTCTAGAATATGAATTCTTCTTTCAAATTGTCCGTCTATTCACCCATGAATGTACAAGATTTTATCCTCTTACCTGAGGATAAACTTAAGTGCATATAACTCAAATTATTTTTCAGCTAACCAGCTCGCTCAGATAAAAACAATTGAGTCGATCTCAACTATCAAATAATATCATACCAAACACTTCCTTCTTCATGCTGTTAAAATAGCTCAAACATACAATTTTTCAAAATTTCCTCACATGCTAGTCCAAAAGATCTTTACAATCATATTAGCTCAAGGAAACAAATATATTTAATGAACTCTTTGACCTTACTCAAGCTTAACTTGGAGAAGAAAACCATCATACAATTTGAGCTTGAGCTTCCACTATCTATACCTTTGCCGATGTCAATTTCTTTCACGAAAATTAAAGAAATCCCGATAACAGAATCACCACATTCTTATGATCAAACCAGAATACACTCATAATAGACATAGTTATCACAAACCAAAGAACACACTTTAAAGATGAGCCATGATCGATAATTTATGACACATGGATGATAAGAAAACCGAGATAAAGAAATACAAAATGCGATACCATACTGGAAGTTCGAGAACATAACTCATGTGAAAAATAATAAAGATCTTGACGATTCCTCAGAGAAAATAAGAGGAAAAACAATGCTTATACGCTCTGGAATCAATTGTAATAGAGATAATATATTTTCCAAATATGTATATAAAACAAAGCAACATCCAATAGAAATAGAAGAATAGCCTCACATAAATTTTCATCATCAACTTTTATTCTCAACATAATAGAATAGAACCCCAAAGAGAGATAAGATATGCTGATCATAAACCAATCAAACCAACAGTGCTTTCGTCTAACATTAGAGTTAGATAGCATTCTCACACGATAAAAATTTCATTAGAGAATGAACAAATACATAAACCCCAGAGGACAAACGAATATATAGAGTACTCAGGAGAGATCATCATAATCTATTCAACTATAACTGTTACACACAGACATCTTTACAGCTCACGTATCATTTCTCTGACTAATTCTGTCATCATTAGTCCCATATCATTCCATTCACTAATGGAAATCAATCCAGAAGAAATTCCAGCAAATACATACTTTAGACACCATACCTAAAATAAGTTGATTAATTGTGACTAACTTTTCCTTTAACCGTGACATTGCGTAATCTGAATAATCTTTAGAACAATCTGATGTCTCTTCTAGAAATGTATTCACTTGCCAAACTATTCTTATCTCTGCTCGTATTAATAATTACTCCACCACTGAGCTGTTTAGTTTCACACTTGTGAGCTTATTCAATATAACTCTCATGAAATTTCGTTATAAAATACCACATTGGTAAGTGGGTGAGGTCGTAAAGCCTCTAACTAGACTCTCTATACACACATAGGACATAACATTCATCATCAACATCATATCTTCACAATCATATAGTTCACTTTAAGCTAATCAACATACATATTTATGTTACACGAGCCTTCTAATTATCTTTATTCAAACAAGTGTACTTAAACATACATTCCATAAATTTTGAGTAAGTTTACAAATCACATTCACTTAATCAACAAATTAGGCACATAACATCATATGAATGCCAAATAAACATAGATGAGCTTTTCATTTCACCTTTCATATTTCAAGAATAATCCCCATTGAACTTTTGTAATTTCGATGGATACTTGAGTAGTATACTCAAGGTATGTATGTCAACAATCCGTAAATTCATATTCAAAAGTGTTCCTTTTACACATATTCAGGGAGCACACTCTAGGGAAGGTTTAATTTGAGATTGCCATTCTAGGCTAAATCCTTTTTTGCAACATTTAAAACATTTTATTCATTTCATAAAATCACCATAATCCATCGAAATACAACGTTCAAATGGAACAATGACATTTTACCCATATTTCTCAACTTATGGTCTTTTCATTTTGTACATCATCACATACACATTTTCAAATGCCTTAGTATCACTTTTAGCTTTTTCGAAACTAGCTCGGTTGGAAAGCATTTCTGCGTTAACAAAATAATTTCATCGGAGTCAGGGAGACATCACACTATCACAGATGGTAATATGGCATGTATAGCTAGACTCTTACATATGCTAGGTTAGTCCGAGAATCGATTAAACCATAGCTCTGATACTACTAAATGTAACACCCCTTACCCATATCTAACGTCAAGATAGGGTACGAAGCATTTCGGACTATTCACAAGCAAACATTCAAAATCGAGACATGAATTTCCACTTAAATTTAAAAATTTTCTAAAACATTCATATCGTCCCTAAAACGAGCCTACGAGGCCCAAAACATGCATCGAAAATGGTTCAGGACTAAACAGAGAACTTTGGAAACTTTTGGAAATCTTAGAAAATTTTCATGAAAAAAGGGTCACGCGCCCGTGTGGGTTCGGGACACGCCCGTGTGACCCTAAGACATGCTCGTGCTTCAGGCCGTGTTCAAATTAGGGAGCATTTTGTTTATGACATCATCATCAAATTGAGGTCAGACGGCCAAGTCATATGCCCGTGTGCTTAGGCCGTGTGATCGATTAAATTTTCATAATTTTTCATAAAATAGGTGCAGACTTCACACGACCAGGGCACACGATCGTGTTCGAGGCCGTGTCGTCCACATAGCTGAGACACACACCCGTGTCTCTACCCATGTGCTCATTACTGAGCATTCTATTTTGCAATTATTTAGGGTGCAGGGGACACACGGCCATATCATATGCCTTTGGGGTAGACCGTGTGTTACACACGGCCTAGACACACGCCCGTGTGGACAATAAAAAGGCTATTTACCAAGCCATTTGTCACCCTTATTCACACATACATTCACATCAATTCAAAGGCACATAACATTACATACTTAGGCAGCCAAAGCATCCACATTCATGGTTGAAACATATCAACTTTATATGTTTATCTAACATACATTTATTAAGCCCTAAATCAAACATACAAATCTTACATTTATTAGGCTTCATTCAATTTCTATCTAGTTACCAAATTATACTCGAATTCCTCATCTAATTAATAGGTCACAGTTCCCACATCACACAATCATGCCATAAATCATATATCCAAATATTTGACATTCACCAAGCATACCATGATCATATCACCATAGACATTGACACATATATGAATATACTTAGGCTTTCAACCATGTTGTCAACATAAGCCAACTTACATGGCCAAATAGCAAACAAGCCTTTGACGATTACAAGCCAACATATTGGCTACAATCATAAAGACACATATAACCAATTGACTTAGTCCCTATACATGCCATAACTCAAAATACAAGAATTTATATATACCCAAATGGTAGCTTGATAGTGTGATACAATCTCTAGCGATCTCCAACTCGAGCTAGCTTATTAACCCTATAAGACATGGGAAAGGAAAGGGGTGTAAGCTTTAAAGCTTAGTAAGTTCATATGCAAATAATAAACAACATTAATTATACATTGTCTTATGAATAACATGACAAATATTAACATAATTTTCATTAAACTTCATGAGCATAACTTACTTAATCATATGAATGACATAACTTAAGCCAAAATGAATGGCATTAAACTTAATGAGCACATCTCGCTCAGTTATAAGAGTAACATATCATTTACCACGATCAACAAACCATTTCAAACCTCCCATAAAACATACATATTAATTATGAGCATTTACATTTCAAGCATATGCTCTTACATCTTTCAATTGCTTAAATCTTATCTTTCCATGCTTCCATTGCAACACCCCTTACCCGTAATTCCCGCCGAAACTGGGCCTGAGGCATTACTGGATAAAAACCACATGATCACCACTTAGGCTCATCGTGACTACTCTCTTGAGTCACCTCATCAACCTCATTCTCGACTTACGAGACCTCACTCATACACACGAAGCTCTCGAGACTATATCGAAACTTTTTCGATTCTTAAAATTTTTTCCATCTAAACAGGGACTACATGCCCATGCTAGATGACACATGCCCGTGGGTAGTCACACACGCCCATGTTTAAAAATTGTGCATGAAAACTCAAGCCTTCTGCCAATGCCCCACGGTTAGGGCACACGCCTGTGCTCACCACCCATGGTGCACACTGACCACCTCACACGGCCTTGAGTCTAGACACACGCCCGTGTGGCTAGCCCGTGGCCTACACTACTCAATTCTGACAAAGTGACACGACCAATGCACACGCCTATGGGCTGGCCTTGTGTCACACATGGCCTAGACACATGCCCGTGTGCCTATCCACATGGACAAGAACAAAGCTATTTGCCAAGTTCTTTTCACTCCTCAATCATAAACAACATGCACTCATCCAATTCATCTATAATCAACTCATATTGAAGCACAAACTCACATGAATAACTACATCTTTTCATATAATAAAATAGCCAACAACTATGGCATTATACAAAATAGATTATCCATCTAAAGGCCAACACATCTTAGCCATTTACAATAAAATTTACTAACTTGTCTAGCCTCTATACATGCCATATACAAAACATCAAGTCTACTGTACCAGAGTAAGATGATAGTGTGGGCGATCATCCGATTAATCCACGTATCTCGATTGAACCCTCTTTCTCTATAAGACAAGGGAAAAGAAAAGGAGTAAGCCTTGAGCTTAGTAAGTTTACACATAAACAATTTAAGCATTCTAGTATAAAATAAACAACAATTAGCATTATACTACCAAATAAATTCATACCCAAAATTTTGCTTACTCTTTCTATCCCTTACCATATTTCCAACACATCATGAGTCACATACTGATAATCATTGACATGCATCCCTGCACTCAATATCACATTTACTCAATATACAACACATCATTATTCTTAATAATACATCCCCATAGCTAATTTCTCGGTGATTTCGCACTTAGCCCACCACAATCAATTTATAGGGTAGTATCGTACTTAGCCTACCAACAAAGGTATTCATAGTGGTTTTGCACATAGCCCACTAAATAATATACTTAACTATGGTATCGCACACAGTCCATCGTTGTTAAGTATTAAGGTGATATCGCACTTAGCCCACCATCAAGCATTATCACTACACATTCCCATATCTACTTGTAATCCATTCATCCATTCACAACTACTATCTCATTCATTCCTCTAAAACCGCATAGGTCCTCAATCATGCTACACACTATCTAGCATTAAGAATGTAAATGCATATATGCATCATTTATACGTAAACTTACCTCGGTACTCAAAAGTATTGAAACGTGCAATTTAGTCCACCACCTTGCTCTTGCCTCGATTTCGATCCGGGCTTCGTCTTTCTTGATCTATAATGATAAATCAACTTATTCAATACACACATTGACTAAATTGACCATTATCTCATACTTTAGCAAAATTACCATTTTGCCCCTAAATTTTCTCATATTTATTCATTTGCCCTAAGGCTCGTAAAGTGATTTTCATTCAACTTTCTAGTCTTTCATGCTTAGCTGAACCATTTACTCAACTAAAGCAATCATCATTTCTCACTAAATCACACATGTATGACCAAACTCAAGACTTCCACAAACAAGTCCCTACATGCATTTTTCATGGAAATCAGTTAACAAAAGATGTTTCTACTACATCAAGCTTTCATATTCTTCCATAAAAAATCAAAATACATGCATGTCATACATGGGTACATTTTTGAACATCCATCTTAGCTCAACATATAGCTAAAAATAGCTTACTTATGCTGCTAGGACTTTAAAAATATGAAAAATATAAAAAACGGAGCTAGAATACACTTACTAGCTAGCTTGAAAAGTTGAAGAGCCCTAACAATGGCTTCTTGAAAATTTCGGCAGCCTTGGAGAAGAAGATGAATGAAATTCTATCATCTTTTCCCATTTTAGTCATTTAATTGTCAAATGACTAAAATGCCCTTTTTGACAAACTTTCTATTTTAACTCATCCATGCCCAATTTTGTCCAAAAATTAGAAATTGGGAAAATTGCTCTTTAAGGATCTCTAGTTGACATTCTAAAGCTATTTCATACAAATAACTTCTAGAATTTCACAATTTGCAACTTTTACAATTTAGTCCTTTTGGATAATTCAACCGAAATTTCACAAAATTGCTTCATGAAACTTTCACACTAACATGCAAACATGGCATAAACCTAAAAAACTCAACATATACATCAGATTTGTGGTCTTGCACCACTATTTTGACTAGGCCCTAAATCAAGATGTTATATCCATAATCATTTTTAATAGGCAATTTTTGCCAATCTTTCCTTTATCTCATATCCGATGAATCACAAATTGCATACACGCTATGTCATAACTCAATCTAGCCCAAAAGCCAATCACAAAATCATGAATCAAATTTACTATGTATTTCATGCATCACAAGTATAGACTCATAATCACAAGGTTTTCATAAAATCATTCTCTTGGAAATCATGAACTCACAATTCCATGAAGTTAATGCTTATAAACTTTACGTAAATACCTGTACCAATTCGTAGTACTCACATACTTTTTCTCTTCTTTGACATACCCGTTGAATTTCTCGTTGAACCATTTGGAATACTAAAGGATACTCGGGAATCTCATACATACAGTACCATGCCAATACCATATCCTAGATATGGCCTTACATGTAATCTCATATCGATGCCAATAGCCTAGCTATGGTCTCACATGAAATCTCATATCGATGCCATATCCTAGATATGGTCTTACACAAAATATCAAATTGATGCCATATCCCAGATATGGTTCGCTTTGATCATAAGAAGCGGTAACCCGTTCTCGTGTCTTTGTTTCTATTGCATTCTATCTCATCGTATCACATTCATTGCTGCGATATTTGAGAATCACCGTCAATACCTCGGTGTAGGTGTTCGGGATAATCCTTTGTTCCATAGTCCCGGCTATTTACAACCACCAATTAAGAATTCTCGATGTACTAGTACTAGCAAATGCCTCAAAGATGCGATCATCGATTCTCCGAGAGGCCACAATTACATGAGCAAACACATTAATTTAATGACGAGGAGCGCATTTTTCTATGCTACTAATACTTGTACTTGCTCGCTATTCGCCCAAGCTTTGGTGAGGAAGAGTTACGGGCGTAAAACAAAAAAATATGCTTATTTTATTTTGTTTTGGTGGTAATACTATATATAAATATAAAATAGAAAAGTAAATATACGATAAATAATAAATAAAAGGCCACTCCATTTCGGTAAAATACCCACGCCCAAGTTCCATAGCTTTGGATCCGCTATCCCGATCATGATTTTCCTACCCCCAGAGGGAAAGGTCCTGTATTATTAATATAATCTAGTTTCTTTTTATAATATCTATTTATTTCTAAGTTTCTTTTTATAATATCTATTTATTTCTAATAAATATTTATATAATAGATTGAATTTATCTAATTTATTTTTATATCGAATAGAGTGGCGATAAAAATGAATGATTTATTGAGTATAAATCGTGAATCAAAAATGGAAAATCATAAAAGATGGAAAAAGCTTTCGGCTCTAGTCATTCCATTATATTGACAATTTTAAAAAACTGCTCATACTGTGAGCATAGTATGGTTGCGGTTGGAAGCACTCTTTTTTTTCTTTTTATTTTAAGGAATTGCTTAGTCGTCTAGTAACAAGTAAGAGTAGTCGATAGTATTAGATATAGATAAAAAAAAGCAAGGAATAAAAAAAAATTCTACTAAATTTGCGAGGCGGCCTTTCTTGTATTCTTGTATTAGATCCTAAGGTTTTTTCTTGACCTACCTACAAAGATGATGAATCGATTTCTTTTTCTTTTCTACTCTTGTCCTGCCGCTCTTTACATGTAAGGCCGATTGCTCATGCAATTTGGGATCCTTATTTTGGTCAACCGGTGGTGGAAGCTTTTACTAGAGGCGCTCTGGTCCAAATGAATATCGCTTACTCGGTGTTTATCGGTGGTGGTATACAATCGGGTTACGTACTAATGAAGATCTTTATCTGGAGCCCTTTTTCTATTATTTCTTTCTCGCTCTATCCTTAATAGTGGGTTGGTTACACCTACAACCGAAATGGAAACCGAAGCGTTTCTGGTTCAAAACGCCTGAATCTCGTCTCAATCATCATTTGTTAGGACTATTCGAGTAAGTTCCTTGGCTTGGACAGGCACTTAGTCCATGTCGCTATTCCACGGATCCCGGGGAATATGTTCGATGGAATAATTTCTTAGATGTATTACCGCATCCCCAAGGGTTAGGCCCATTTTTTCGTGTCGGTGGAATCTTTATGCTCTAAACCCCGATTCAAGTAGTCGGGTGGAAATTTCTTTTACCCATTTCTCTCGGTAATCTATTATTAACAACTTCTTTCCAACTTCTTTCACTGTAAAGAAAAAAAGAATATGAGATTCATGACTTGGTTCAAACAAGAGAAAGAAACAAACATAAAATTATTCATAGATATTCACGATATGTTCCCTATGGTAACTGGGTTCATGAATTATAGCCACCAAACAGTCACATAATCTTAGATAACCCTAATGTCATGACATTTGTATCCTAACTATTCCTAAGGTTCAACCGGGATTTCTCGTTTGTCAAACTTTGTCGATTTCATTCAAGAGTAAATCACAATTCATATAATAATAAAATAATTTAAAGCATAAATACAATGCATTATTTACATACGAACTTCCTCTGCATCAAAATGGCGAAAAAGACTAAATCGTCAAATACTCGTTTTTCCCCCGTTCTAGGTCCAAACCTCATTTTTCTTGATCTATAATATCACATTTAACTCATTTATTATTCACATTATTCAATTCAGTCCAAAAATCACATTGTGGCAAAATTACATTTTTGCCCCTAAACTTTGACAATTTTGCCCCTAGGCTCAAAAAATGAAATATATTCAATTTCTTTGATTCCCAAGCATAGCCGATCCTATTTTATACTTATAGAAGTCTACATTTTTCATTGAATCACGCTTTTACACACATTTTAAAACTTTTGCAAACAAGTCCTTTTTGACCTTTTTATCGAAAATTATTTTGCAAAAGTCGTTTATCATACATTAAACTTTCATTTTTCTACCATAAAATATCAAAACACATGCATGTTATACATGGGTAAAATTTTAAACATGAACCCTACTTCAAAATGATGGTAGAAATAGAGAGATCCGGTGAATACGACTTTAAAAACATAAACAGAATAAAAAACGAGGCTAGGATGTACTTATAATCAAGCTTAAAAATTGAAGAAAACCCTAGCGTGGTGTCTTGTAAAATTAGGCCAAGGTTGAAGAATATGGTAAAAATTTTAGGTTTATTTTACCTTTTATTCTTTTATTAACTAAATGACCAAAATGCCCTTTTTGCCAAACTTTAAAATTTTTCCAAAACATGTCCATTTTTGTCCATAAAAATAGAAATTGGTAAAATTGCTATTTAAAGACCTCTAATTAAGAATCCATAACTAATTCATACTTAAATCTTCTAGAACACACATTTTCAACTTTTTCAATTTTGTCCTAAAAGTAAAATAGGACACTTTACCAACAAAATTTCTCAATGAAACTTTCACACAATCAAGCAATCATATCATGAACCTTAAAACAATCATAAAAAAGATATTTCTACTTCAAATTTTTGGTCTCGAAACCATTATTCTGACTAGACCCTAAATCGGGCTGTTACAGTGACAAATAATTTTATCGAATTGAAGCCAAAAAGTGGAGGAGAAGTTACATTTGCAGACCACTCCAAAGGACTCATTGAAGGAAATGGCTCTATTGGTAAAAACTCTTCAATCTTTATTGAAAATGTATTATATGTCAATGGTCTTAAGCATAATATTCTAAGTATTAGTCAATTATGTGATAAATGTTTCAATGTCATTTTTGAGTCAAATGGTTGTAAAGTAATTAAATTTGTGTCTAATAAGATTATGCTTGTAGGACATAGAATAGGAAATATATACATGGTGCATTTAGATGACATTTATGAATCAAACATATGCCTTACTGCTAAAAATGAAAATAATTCTTTATTGTGGCATGGAAAATTAGGACATGCTAGCATAAGCATATTGCATAAATTAGCCAAAAATGATTTAGTAAGAGGTTTGCCAAAAATTGATTTTGACTTAGATAAAGTTTGTGATGCGTGAGTTAAAGTCAAACGACAGAGAGCTTCTTTTAAACCTATCAATGACGTATTTACTAATAGAGTTCTTCAATTAATTCACATTGATCTTTATGGACCAATTAAGACTACTAAATTGGGTGGAAAACAATATGCTTTTGTGATTGTAGATGATTACTCTAGATTTACTGGGGTTCTTTTCTTAAGTACTAAAGATGAAGCTTTAGAAAATATAATCACATTTTCAAAAAAAAAAAAAAATGTTACTCTATCACTAGTATTAGAAGTGACCATGGAACCAAATTTCAAAATCATGGTGTTGAAAATTATTGCAACTCAAATGGTATTAGCCACAATTTTTCTACACTTAGAACCCCTTAACAAAATGAAGTTGTAGAGAAGAAAAATAAAACTTTAGAAGAAATGACTAGAACCATACTTTGTGAAAACAATTTACCAAAATATTTCTGGGCGAAAGACACAAACACTACTTGCTATATTGTTAACAGAATAATTATTAGGTCTATTTTAAAGAAAACTCTATATGAACTTTTTAAAAACAAATTGTAACACCCCACACCCAACCTGTAACAGACCAAATTTGACCTTAGTTGGAATGGTGGTTTCGGGACCACGAATCTGAGTCTGAGAAATATTTTAATATTATATTTTATGTTTATTATATGTTAATTAACGTGTGTGAAAGTCTCATAGAAAAATTTATCGTTTAGGTGTTTAATTTAACGAAAAGGACTTAATCGCGTAAAGTGTAAAAGTTGCAGGCTATAGAGTAAAGTGCTAGAATGAGGATGGATTTTTAATATGAAGAATTAAATGGGTAAATAACCCATTTTTAAGTTAGTGGGTGACATATGACATGTTTAACCTTAATTTTTATATTGTATAATTTTTATAATAAGGATATAAAGGTAAATGAATAAATGTCATATACATGTTAAATAAAACATAAAAAAATGGCCATTATCATCTTTTATTTGCTTGGCTGAATGTTGAGAAAACAAATGGGGTTTGGTTTCCTTTGAATTTCGGCAACTTCAATCACAAATTCAAGGTTAGTTTGATTTCGGTTCTTGATAATTTTTACGTTTTTGAGATCGTTGCTTGAACCGTAGTGACCCATGTTAAAATTTTTAAATCTAAGCATGCTTGATGTTTAGCCATTGTTGTGTTCATGTGGTTTTTGATGTTAAATAATTTTAGATGAAAGATATGTTAAAGATTAGTATGTTTTGTATTGGAAGTTTTGATGAAATTGAGTATTTAGGGCTAATTTGTAAAAATAAATTTTTATAGGGACTTATTTGTGAAATAAATAAAATAAATGGACTTGTAAGGTCCATAGGAAGATTCAGATCTTGAGTAGCATTGGGAAATTTTGTGTATTTTATGTTTTATGCAAATAGGACTAAATTATAAAAATGTAAAACATTAGGGGTAAAGTGGTAAATTACCCATTTATGCGTTTTGGGACTAAATTGAAATGAAATGTACTCAAATGAGCTAAATTTTAATGTGTTTAGATCAAGAACAAAGAAAACAGTTTGGATCGGGGAAAGACAAAGGTTATCGACTAAAGCCGGGATTACGTGGTTCGTCGACAATGAGGTAAGTCCTTAAGGAACTATCGCCAAAGAATTATTTGAACATAGTATATGATGATTTTTGAATATTTAAAGCATAATTATACATGTTGGCGAATGTGGAGTATGAATTTGTAGTGAAATTAATTTGGTAAACACAATGTGAATATGTATGTTTGGATTAATAGGTGAAAGTAAAAGAAGAATATGAGATGGATAATAGTTTAGTACTAAGTACTGTGTATCACAAAGTTAAATGTGTTGATATTCAGGCTTCGTGCCTAGGAGGCTTCGTGCCTATCAGGCTTAGTGCCAGTGATATATTCGGGCTTCGTGCCTAGCAAGCTTATTGCTGGTGATATATTCGAGCTTCGTGCCTAGCGAGTGCTTAGTCTTGGTGATATATTAAGCTTCGTGCCTAGCGTGCCTAGTCCGATGATATATTCGGCTTCGTGCCTAGCGTGCTTAATGCCGGTGATACTTTAAAACGAATGAACCATAAATTACTCGAGGTGTAACATAGTGAATCTATTGTGTTAAAAACTCAGGTAAGCATAAGTCCCATTTGAATTCATCAGAAGTAAGGTAAGTTGTGATTAATGTTATTTGAGTTGAAATGTATTATGTTAAGAAGGATGTTATGTGAATTTGAGCTCATAATCGACGTGTATGAATATAGAAATAATAGAATTTTTGGTGTGATAATATAATGGATATGAATGTTGAATTTACATGATTATAAACATGCGATTCATGTAACATATGTACTTTGTGCTTTGATGAGTTACAGGTTGATGGTAGTGAACTATAAGTAATTGAGTAAATACATTACTAGTATTCGGGTTTGAATCAGTTGCATATCAAAATATACATATACAATGTCCTACATTTATTGATTAAAATGTTAAAGTGCTTGACTAGTGAATTATCTTTTGCTTAAGACTTACTAAGCTAGTGAGCTTACTCTGTATGTGTTTGTATTTTTGTTTTATAGATCATTGATTCAACTACGGGCTCAGGGGATCATCAAGAAAGTCGACCACACTATCACTCTCTTTGGTATATATATGTTTACTTTTCAAATCAAAGGCATATATAGTCTGAATTATGACTTGAATGAATGATGTTTGGTTTTGTAAATGTATATATATATGGCCTTGCGAATAAGGCTATTACTTTTGGTTAAGCATCGTTTGTATGATTGATATAATGGTTTGTTTTAATTTTTGGTATAAGAGGTGTGCATATTATGCTTGGAAGTTTAATATGGTTATATAGAAATAATCATTTATATGTATTATACATATATATATATGTATAAGTATGCATATTATGTCGTGTGAATTTTTCTACTTAAATTATTATGTGGTTGGTTATAATTCAGAGCTGGTCATGAAAATGTGTATACTTATGTTTTGGGTTGATCATTGGAGTTTTAAATTGAGGACCGAATATATGGTCAATGGATTGGTTATATTTATATATTTCGGACTAGTCACATATCATACGTGTTTGGTAGGTTATTCAATAATCTTTGTGTCCATTAATTAATAAGGTAGGATGAATTGATAATTATGGTTTACATGGTTTTTGTTTTAGGGATATTAGCATATTATGATAGCATGATGTGTATGTTTGGTTATGCTATAATGTTCGAATGTCACATATGAGAAGGAAAAGCTAATAGAGTATCATGGATCTTTTCATTTTTATTATGCATATTTGTATAAGGTATAAAAGATATGTTGATATTAGACTAATGAAATAGATGTATTTATATATGTTTAACATATGAAATTTGGTGTTGTTATGTGGAAGCTTGATTGAAACTTGTATAGATTATGAGTAATGATGTATTGCATTATGAATCATGGTTGTTTGTAATGTAAGTCTTAATAATCATTTGTTGATATGGAAATTTAAATATGTGTATTGGGTTTATTCCATATATGACTGTGCTAAATCGTGTCTAGTTTGGTAACGCCTCATAACCCTAATCCAGCGACGAGTACGAGTTAAAGGGTGTTACACAACCTATCCACCGGATCCGGGAATGGAGCTCACAAATGGACCTATACTTAATTAACATTTGCTAACTCAAATTTTACAAAATAGTCTAATAATAAAACCAATCTAATATTAAAATTTAAGATAATAATTCTTACAACTAAGGCCTTAAGCCACTGAATACTTAATCTATCAAATTCGTAGCTCTGATCAAATTGTTTGTTTACAATACAACTCTTAAAAACTTGCTAAGGACTATCTATCCTAAAAGACTAGATTTTAGGGAGGTTATCTAGGTTCATTGGTTTTGATCCTGAGGCAAAGCCTCCAATGGTACCCCATTCCTATGTGTATGACTTGAACTACCTGCGGACCCCCATCTCACCATTCCATCTGGCTTGGTCCCACGTCTGAGTCCTCGATCAACCTCACAAATCCTGCAAACATCAACCACATTTTTGTAAGTTCAAATGAAATTATTGAGTTCCTTTACTGCCCATAAATAAACCTATCACACAAGGGTAATGAATGTAAAATAAAATAAAATTAAATACTACCTACTCGCTCAAGGCAAGTTTTCTTTATCGGGGTGGTGGACTCCACTCGCTTCTCTGAGCTACTCATCTCACAATAATACCTTCCTCTGGTTGAGATCTCCACTCAACCATAACTTTAATACTTTGCCATATCGGTGAGTCCTATCCTTCTTGTTTTTCCTTTCCTTTCATACATCCTGCATACAGGGTGTTTAGTGACCTCTAACTTATTTGGCCATACACCTGTTTTCCCATATTGTACTTCTATATTAGCTTTCTCATTTTCCCTTCCAAGAGTTCTTAGGACCTACCTTCCTCGACATACTTCCACAGTTGAACCAGTCCTTAGCGGACTTACATTTCCCATACCATGGTATCGAAGGACTCGTTGACATTTCTGTATTAGACAGACTTATAATGTCCTCAATCCCTCTGGCAGTCTTATTCTCTTTCCATCCTATTGGTAAAAATGGTAGGACTACTTCTAGTAATTTGCCTTATACACGAGACTTCCCTGGGACCTCTCATGTCCCATATGATGATCAACTGACTTATCGTCCTAGTAGGCCATCACTCATTAAACTATAAAAGTCTATCATCTTACTTGCTCATTTCTTCCCTACGAGGCTATCATTATGGCGGTAAACCCGCTATAGTCTTTCCTTAAAGAGGAATAGTCTTGATAGACATTCTATCCCCTAGATAGAATCCTTATCCTGAAAGTGGAATTCCATCCCTCTCATGAGGTTTGCTTCTTACGTACAACTTTATTGAGCACTTTTTGGTGGCTATTAATTATGGATAATTCCTTGCGGTCCTTAAATAATATCCCTTCTTACATTTCCTTAATTAGGCCAGCTCCTACTCTAGCTATCTTTCTCTATTTCTTGTTGGGTCTTCTACCATGCCTTATCGGCTTTCACATCTATCCTTACCACTTTCTTTATACTATTTTTCCACCTGCATGGTCTCTCATTCTTGACACACTGGCCGTATACTCCTCACTTGAGGTCTTGGCGTACTTTTCGCATATGTTCTATGGTAGACTCAAGGAGTTGTCATAGTCAGGCTATGGTTTTATACCCTTCTTCTTCATTCTCTATGTCCCATTAAACTTACCCCATGTTCATTGTCCCTATGGACTATCTATTCTGTGTTTACTTTGCCAATGGACTTTCTCTATAGATGCCATGGAGTCTTTCATCCATGGTCTTACTCATCATGCCTAGCTACCATAGCATCTTTCATCTATGGTCTTACACTGTATACCTTATACCTTGTGCCGTGCTGCCATGACATCTTTCATCCATGGTCTTACGCTACGTACTGTTGTCATGTAAGTGTACACATCCATACAAGTAATAAGTAGTGTGTAAAAGAGTATTGTCTTCACAAGAACTATTGAGTGAATTATTTGCAAAGTTAATTTTAATCAATTTGGTTAAGAACAAATAAAGAGAGAATAGTAATGATGGAACTCGCAATTTAAGTTATGAAAGTAATCAGAATTCAAACACCCAAAAAATAAAACAACTTGCCTTGTAGGAAATAATCACAATAGGAAATAAACACAAGGAATAATATAGCACAAAATGAATAGACTAAAATAAAATATTTCACTTTAATAAGAATTCATTAGTAGTCATAAAAAGAATATCATGAATGCTTCGTGGAAATATTAAAATTCATTAAACCAATTTAATTAAGGGATAGGCTCCTTTCGAAGTCCTATTTTGTTCCTAAGTTAATTAGCATATCCCTATGTCAAAAAACTAACTTAGAAATCACCATTTTGTGCATTTACACAGTTTATGCATTCAACAATTATCTTCCGAAGTTGACATGATATGCACCACTTAGGTCTTACATCTATTAACTATTACCTCTTCCCAAATTAAATAATTAACTTAATTACCTACAAATGTTGCTCATACATTCACAAGTATAAACATGAATTAAACCTAAATGAATGAAATAATCATTTGCACAAAATATTCAGAAAACACGTACTAATGAACTCAAATCAAGATTCATATCCATTTTGAATAAACAAAATTAAGTCATGTCATATTAAATTGAAAATATAAAGATGAGATGCAATCTTGTCTCCCAACATAGAAAAATATAATTTAACAATAAAGAGAAGGGTAAGAAAGAGTAGCCAAGGGGGGCTATCCACGACCATTTCACCATGCGAAGAGTAAACAATTGAATGCAGGGGGCTATCTACGACTGCTCCTAGCAGCTTCCCATGGTGGCTTTCCTCCTCATCTTTATGCTAAAATCATCTAGACACCTTTAAGTCAACCTCCTAACTGCTCTCATTTAGGCAAGTGATTGCCTTATTTTGTGGAATTCGAGTGTTAGCAAGTCATGAGAAAGACAAAAACACTGGAAAGAATTTTTCTTTAAAAACTAATGTGAGAAATGGTGTGTAAAAGTTGAGTGTTTTGATGAATGAATGAAAGTCCCTTTTATAGTAGATGATCCCATGCCAAAAATAGTAAACAAAATCTCCCCATTATCTCCTTGATCATTTCGTCCCTTGTATGGTGGAAGAGTGAGTCTTTCTTGTTAAGTTTAGCAAAGAAGTTACCTTGATTCCCTCTCCTAGTGGTTGTCGTCCCTTGGTGTGAGGAAGAATGAGTATTCCTTTATATTTTTAGCAAGGAAGTTGGCTTTATTCTCTCCTTGTGTGGCCAGCCAATGCGTGGTCAAAAAGTGGTGGTTTTTGACTATTTTTAGCAATAAGGTGGGTGGTTAAGGCTCGTTTCAAGAAATATATGTGTTGATTTTTTATTTAGTAAATCTTAGGTCAAATGTGTGGATTTGCAAGTTGAATGGTTAGTTAAGGATTGCTAAGTTTGACAATGTATTTTGTCAAATTATTTTCTAATAAAATTAGGTAAATTGAAGTGGTTTTGGGCTTTCAATTTAAGTAATAGTGGACTTCCTTGGAATTCATTCTAGATTATCACCACTTGAAGTCCATGTGTAACAGCCCGATTTAGGGACTAGTCAGAATCGTGGTTGTGAGACCACAAATTCGAAGTAGAAATATGTGTTTTATGATTCTATAAGGCTATTTATGTGTTTGCATGAGTGCGTGAAAATTTCATGAGGAAATTTTATTTATTAGTGATCAATTTGTCCATTAGGACTAAATTGCAAATATTAGAAAATATGAGATTCCAGAAGATTTAAGCATGAAATAGTATTAGAAAAATTACTAGAGGTCCTTATTTAAAAATTAGACCATTATATGTTGAGATGGACAAAAATGGTCATGGGAAGGAAAAATATCAAGAAAGAGCCTTAAGGGCATTTTAGTCATTTGGTTAATTAATGAATTAAAAAGGGAAAAATAAGTGAAAATCTTGTCCATCTTCTTCCTCTAAGTGCTGAAATTTTCAAGGAGACATGGCTAAGGTTTCTTCAACTTCCAAGCTTGATAGTAAGTGCATCCTAGCCCTATTTTTAATGTTCTTCATATTTTTGAGATCCTCGTAGCTAGATTTAGCTATTTCTAGCTATATTTTGAGCTAGGGTTCATGTTAAAAAATTTAACCATGTATTACAAGCATGTATTTTGATGTTTTATGGAAGAATATGAAAGTTTGATGTTTGATAAACATCTTTTTCTAAGTGATTTTCATGAAAAATGCATAAAAGGACCAAATTGTAAAAGTTATAAAAATGGTCATACATGAGTGAAATAGTGTAAATTGGGGGCTGTTTTAGTTAAGAGTATGATTCGGCTAGGCTTAAAATACAAGAAAGTTGAATAAAAATCATATTACGAGCCTAGGGGCAAAAAAGTAATTATGTAAAAGTTTAGGGGTAAAACTATAATTTGGCCAAAGTATGATTCATCGGTCAATTTAGTCAATATGAGTATTAAACAAGTGAAATTATTATTATAGATCAAGAAACACGAAGCCCGGACCAAAACCGAGGCAAGAGCAAAGTTGTGGACTAAATCGAATATGTACACACATTTTTAGTACCGAGGTAAGTTTTTGTGAAATTAAGGTTACATATGTTATTATGTTTAAATTACTTATTATTATGAGAAATGCAGATTATTTCCATGAAGTTGATTTATGATACCTCGATGAGAAAATGATGCAAATAAGTTAAGTTGAAGTCCCGGTTGAAGATTTAGAATAACGAGGATACCTATGTCACGACATGAGATAAGGAAGGTCTCGTGTAAGACCATGTCTAGGACATGGCCTCGGCACCAAAGGAAGATCTTGTGTAAGACCATGTCTGGGACATGGCATCGACATCGAGATAAGAGATCCCGTGTAAGACCATATCTGGGATATGGTATCGGCATCATGAGGAGATCCCATCTAAGATCATATCTTGGATATGCCATTGGCATCGTAATACATGTATGATGAGACGGAGTATCCTCCGATATTTTGAATAGTTCAATGGGAAAAGAGTGAAATTTATGTCAAGGATGATAATAAGCTAAGTTTATGTTCAAGATAGTATAAGTGCTAAATTATGTGATGAAGTGATACAGGTACCCATGAGTAAAATACGAGTTATAAAACTGAATGTGATATGCAATGGGTAAGAGTAAGTATGAGTAAGTATGTCAAAGTACTTGAGAAATTGAGTTGTTATTGTCCAATGAGAAGAAGGGATTTTATTATGAGCCCTTATGTTGCTATTTTAAATTCATGCAAACTTACTAAGCTATATGCTTACCTCTCTCTTTTTCTCGTTTTTCTTGTAATATCACCAAGCTAGCTCGGGGATCGTCGAACATCAGAGCTCGAATCATACTATCAATCATTCTTTTGGAATAGTAAAGTTGAATTATTTTGAGTATGGCATGTATAGGAACTTGGTCATCTTGTGTTATGCCATATTTGAAAGCCAAAGTGTTGGCTACTAATGTTATACACTCATTTTGTATGTGGCCATTAGGAATTGACCAATAATTGTCAAGTTTCATATTTTAATGATGATGAATTTTATGAAGTGAAAGTTCATGCAAATGATAAAGTAAAATGTGAAGTGTATAAATGATGATTTGTGGTTCATCATAGTGTATTATTGCCATGTTATGTGTTGCTTGTGTTGGTATATATGTGCTTATGTTTCAGGGTGGCAACTGGCTTGGAAAATAGCCTTCTAATTGTCCACATGGGTAGACACATGGGCATGTGTCTAGGCCATATGTGACACACGGTCAGCCCCATGGATGTGTTGATAGGCCGTGTGTCCCCTGTATCAAATTCTAGAATTCAATTCGTCACACGGGCTAGCACACGGGCATGTGCCTAGGCCATGTGCCCTTAAGATTTTGCTAACGTCATAAACAGAATGCTAAGGTTTTCACACACAGGTGAGGACACGGGCTGTAGACACGGGCATGTGTCCGGCCACGTGAAAACCCCTATAGGTTCGAAATGAAAAATAAATTCCACATAGGCTAGGAACATGGGCGTGTGCGACCACACGGCCTGCCCACACGGGCGTGTTCCATTTCACACAGGCGTGTGGCCCCTGTTTAGGCAAAAATTTTCTAAGTGCGTAAAAGTTTCCTATTTATTCTTGAACCTTTCCGTATGTATGTTTAGTGCCTCGTAGGTCCATTATAAGGATGTTATGAATATGAATGAGAAGTTCTAAGTTGAAATGAAATTTTATAGCTCGATGTTGTATGTTTAAGTAAGTTAAGTTCAGTAATGCCTTATATCCGGTTCTGGTGTTGAATACGGGTAAAGAGTGTTACACCATGTGACTGCATTTTCAATCTCTCAACCTTTACCTATATAAGACCCAAATAAAACCAAAATTCTGCCATCATTTCCTTAGCCCAACTAATACAAAAAAAAAAAAATATATATATATAGAATAAGATGCATTTAACATAAAATTTAAAAGCTTAACACATTCCCATGGAAATAATAAAATATCATGAAATTAAGTATAAAATAATAGAAAGTGTTATATTTTTACTCAGAATTAGCATAATTTATAAAAAAAATTGTGTTCAAATATCTATTTATTTTGGAGTTTACATATACCTCATACTAGACTGCCATAACCTCTTCCATCTATGGTCTTCCTCCATATGCCGTTGTCACGGTGTCACGCTAAAGGACTAGTCGATATCGCTATTGTGGTAAATACCTTTCTTTGATTTTATTTCCGAACTTTGATGCTCGAACACCGTAATGTTCCCTCCATAAGGCTGTAACTAATAGGTTCTCTCTCCATTTCCCTAAATGTTTTTCCCATGGTCATGCAATGCATGTACATATCATCATTGCTCATGTTTATGAAAAAATGGCATACTCAAATAGCATAAACCATAATTGTAACAGCTCGATTTTGGGCCTAGTCGGAATAGTGGTTTCAGGACCACAAATTCAACAAAGAAAAGTTCATTTTTATTATATTTGTAAAAAGTGCAAAAGTTGAGTTCTACATGTTAGAGGTGCCTACTTGCTATGGGATTTTAAATTAGAGGTACTTATATGATAATTAGACCATTTCTTAAGATAGTGGACAAAATGGACATGGTGAGAAAAAAATTCAAAGTTTTAAGTGAAGGGCATTTTGGTCATTTGGTAAATAAAAGAAGAAAAAGGGAAAATCAAGCTAAAATCTTGTCCATCTTCTCCCCCAAGTGCCGAAATTTAGAAGATCACCATAGATAGGGTTTTCTCAACTTCCAAGCTTGATTGTAAGTACTTCCTAGCCCCACTTTTAATGCTCTTTATGTTTTTGAAGTCATTATCACTCGATCTACCTATTTCTACTACTAATTTAAGGAATAATCAAGGTCTAGAGTTTGACCATGTTGGATATTTGTGTATTTTGATGTCTAATGGTAGATTATGCATGTTTGTTGTGTGATAAACAACTTTTGCTAGGTGGTTTTTGAAGAAAATGTCAAAAGGACCTATTTGTAGAAAGATTATAAAATGTGTGTAAAAGTGTGATTAAATGAAAAATATGGACTGCTATAAGTATAAAAGAGGATTGTCTAGGCTTGGGAGTGGAAGAAATTGAATAGATTTCATTTTTTGAGCCTAGGGGCAAAAATGTAAATACGTCAAAGTTTAGGGGTAAAAATGTAATTTTACCATAGTATGATTTTTGGACAGGATGAAGCAATGTGATAATTAAATAAGTTAAATTTGCTATTATAGATCAAGAAAGACGGGGTTCAAACCTTGATCGGGGGAAAAATAAGGTTATTAATTATTAGGTCCATTTTCGCTATTTTTGTTCCGATGTAAGTTTCTATTAAATAATGCATTATTATTTATGCTTTAATTGTGTTATTATTGTGTGAATTACGATTTACTCTTTGAATGAATTCCACAAAGTTTGACAAGCGATAAAAAAATCCTAGTTGAACCTTAGGAATTGTTAGGATACAAATGTCATGACATTAGGGTTAGTTGAGATTACGTGTAAGACCATATCTAGGATATGGCATCGATATGAGATTTCGTGTAAGACCATAGCTGGGCTATTGGCATCGATATGAGATCCCATGTAAGACCATAACTGGGATATGGCATTGGTATGGTACTATGTGTGTGAGATTTCCCGAGTATCCTTTAGTATTCCAAGTGGTTCAACGGGAAACTTAACGGAAAAGTTTAAGTTGTGAAAGACTATGGTATGATGTGAAAGATTATGGAAAGTTGCAAGTTGGTATAGGTATGTACATAAAACTCATGCTTAATGAGCTCAATATGTGATGAAACCTCGGATTGGTTCGATTGAGTAAGTTATGATGTTAAGATTTTAATAACATCTATGCTAAGCTTTATTATGAATTCACAATGACATTTATGTTAATTTGCTTTATGTTAAATATATGTTAAAGTGTGTATGATGCTTATTATTTGCATAGGAACTTACCCAACTTTAAAACTTACTCCTTTTCTCTTTCTCTTGTCTTATAGTGTCACCAAGCCAGTTCAGGGATCGAAGACGGTTAGAGATTCATTCACACTATCAAATTATCATTTTGGGTACTTATGATTTCAATATTTTGAGTAATGGCATGTCTAGGGACTTGGTCTTTTGTTATGTGTCATAATTGATTTGGCCATAAGTGATGGCTTCAATAGTTGATAATTCAATTTGTAAATGGCCATGTGATATTGGCTAATATTGGTTAAATATATATACATATGATGATGTTTTCATGAATGTGGGAAATTGCATGGTTTGAGATACTAAGTATGTGATAAATGATAGCATGTAAATGATATGTGGATGCCTTGTGTATGGCTGATTGGGTTGAAAGTATATGCTTGGATTGGTGCCATGTTTTGTTGTGTAGGTTGGTGTATGGAAGGGTGGCAAAATGGCTTGGTAAATAGCCTTATATTTGTCCACACGAATAGACACACGGGCGTGTGTCTAGACAGTGTGCGACACACGGTCTGCCCCAAGGACATGTGTTTCACCGCGTGTCCCCTGCATCTTAATTGTTGCAAAACAGAATGCTTAGTAATGAGCACACGGGAAGAGGACACGGGCGTGTGTCTCAGCCGTGTAGATGACACGGCCTAGAACACGGGCGTGTGCCTTGGCCGTGTGAAGTCTGCACCTATTTTATGAAAAATTATGAAAATTTAATCGATCACATGGCCTAAGCACACGGGCGTGTGACTTGGCCGTGTGACCTTAATTTGATGAAGACGTCATAAACAGAATGCTCCATAATTTGCACACGACCTGAAGCACGGGTGTTTCTTAGGGTCACACGTGTGACCCCTTTTACATGAAAAATTTTCTAAGTTTTTTTTAAAAGTTTCCAAACTTATCGGTTTAGTCTCGAACCACTTCTGATGCATGTTTTGGGCCTCATAGGCTCGTTTTAGGGACGATATGTCCTACAACTAAAAACCTCCCGATCGGTAACTTTTTCTTGTGTAGTCAGTTCCAGTATGACCTGCAAACAGACCCTTCCCAAATTTTTAACCACGTGACTCATGCCCGTAATTTAAGATTCCAATAGTCTTAAGATCTGAAAACCCAACTCGAATCAATGCCACAACCGCGTGGATCATTTAAATTCAACCATTATCTCCTTGACAAAGTCCAACTGGACGTTTCTCACCTAGACACACTAATTTGTTCATAAGAATTCAAATACAGCATGACCGACTCGAATTCCCAACTGTACGCCAAACAATTCCAACCCAACACGCGTTTTTTGAATTGAAGCTTAACTTCAGCCTAGGTACACACCGAACTCGAACAGATCCTTGAAAATATGGATTTTCCCTTCCAAATGATAAGCTGGTTATAGTGACCAAGAATGTCCTGACTGCCAACTTTTCCTTGTGTAATAGGTTCTAGTATGACCTGCAAATCAACCCTTGTCAAATTTTTAACCACGTTACTGGTGCCTATAATTTAAGATTCCAACCTGAAAAGCCCAACTTGAATCAACGGCCTCAACTGCGTAGGTCATTTAAATTTGATCACTATCTCTCTTGACGGAATCCAACTGGTCGTTTCCCACCTGGACACGCCAATTTATTTGCAGGAATTTGAATACAAGACAACCGACTCGACTTCCCAACTATATGCCAAACAATTCCAACCCAACACGCATTTTTTGAATTGAAACTGAATTGACTTTAAGGGACGAAATGTACAATCTCATATACTGGAGAGATAACAAATACTTTGTTGAAAAGTTTTTAGTGCGAGTTCATATCTCACGATTGTTTGTCAAAGCGATAATCGGGCTAAAGCTAAAAGGGAACTAGTTGATCATGAAATTAATCATGCTAGTTGGCGTATGGAAATGAGTTTTATTGGAAGTGGTGGTAAGTGGAAAGGGGAAGGGACTTGGGAAGCAATTTAGCCAATGTGTTGAAATGGAAAAAAGAATGGCAGAATGCCAAAACTTCATTGATGCAAAATGGAGAAAAGAAATGAATTATTTTATTCCCAAACCAAATGTGTATTCAAGTGTGTCCCTCAAAGGCCACGAACACTAAGTATTTATACACATTCCTCATGCTAAATTTAGCAAGATTTCTCCTAAAAAAATATAAACTAAAAATCAAATTTAAACTATTTATAAAAATTTGACAATTTCAAAAATCTTACTTTAACTAGTCAACCACTAATTTCAATTCTTTAATTTGGTCCTTCTTTTACTTTTCGTTCCAATTTAGCCCATTTTGTTTGATTTTGAATTTCGGCACTCCAAGTTCATCCCTAATAAGAAAAAAAAAACAAGTTTAGTAGCATCTTGTTCGAAAATTAGCCAAAAAATAAATACATTAAAAGCACAAATTTAACATGCTATCAAATTCTCTTGCTTAGCCGTTGCTTGTCCTCAAGCATGATGTCTACTAAAAATCATTCGATAATGCTTTTTGAAATAAAATCTCCTTCATCAGTCAAACGTAATGCAAATAATTAGGTAAATAAAAAATAAAAAATTTCTAGGTGCAATCAATAAGCATTTTTTAAAATTTCGAACATTATGTCAAATTCAACTACTTCACTAAATTTAAGCTTAATCAGACTTGTGAGACAATCGTACTCAAGATATACTTTTTTTACATATTCGGGACATAGTTAAACCTTTTTACGCGAAATGAGATGACACCCCAAGCACCTCACCCTAATTACTCAATTTGACATGTTCTTTTTCTCCTTTTTCCTTTTTTTTTATTCGAGACATATTCGAATCTTTTTATGTGAAATGAGAAGACAACCCAAGCACTTCACCTTGTTTATTAGTTTGACATATCCCTAATCACTTTATTTCTCTTTTCTTAAGGTAGCTTGGTTAGTGAAGTGTTACAAGTTTCGGTTCGTCACTCAAATATTTTTATGCAAAATGAGACGACAACCCAAGCACCTCATTTCGATTACTCAATTTGGTCACATTCTGAATCTTCGCTCTTAATGAAGCCATTTGTAACACCCCAAACCTGGCCTAGACGTTTCGACTGAACCTGACGTGTCACATCGAAGTGTCTTTCAAAATCAAGGCTTGTTGATGGAAAATCGTTTTTAAGTAAAAACCCATTTAGTTTTTATTGCTTGAGAAAATTTTTGGTAAATTAAGTTATTAAGTTTGAAAAATTGCTTACTAAAATGATTGCCATGTTTATTATCGTTTGTTTCTTAGTTAATTAAAATTTGAGGAAGCCACTCTAATTAAAATAATCTTGCAATTTGAAAATTCGTGTTTGTCTTCAAAACAGTTATTATTTTTTAAAACATGTTTGTATTGGGTTGGCAACTCAAACTAAGAATTTAAAAACCTAATAAAAAAGAAAATTCAATCCACCAAAGGCCTTGTTACCAAAATCCATAGCCCAATATAAAATATTTAAATGATTATGTTTAAACAACCATCAGCGAACGTGTGGCCACCTCCGAGTCCTTCGCGGCTCCAAATCATCTAAGGCTGGGGATTTCCTGTACAGTTAAAAGAAATGGTGAGTTTATGAAAACTCAATGTAATCCCTATCATCGATCAAGTAACAATATATGCGAATAATGGCAAGTATGGGCCTTAGCTAATTACAGTAACAGTGTGGGCTTAAGCCTAATATAGTATCATAATCAGAAACAGAATACATGTGGGCCTAAGCCCAATACAGTGATAGTATCAGTAAAAAAATGCAACAATGCAATCATGCAACCCATCCCAATCTAGCCAACACACCACCCGTACCAACCAACACACTATGTGGGGATAAAATCAACCCACCCAGCTGGCACACCAATATCGTAGCATAGTTGCCAATAATAATAACGCAGTAGAGCTACCATTAACAGTATGACTAAGAGCCATAAACAGGATAGCTATAAAGCCATGGGTATAGTAATATGATTGGCACAAATCCATCGATAGTAGTAATATGATCGGCACATAGCCATCAGTAACGGGAATATGATCAGCACAAAGCCATCAGTAGTAGTGATATGATTGACACACAACCATCAGTAGCATTGCAGCAAAGATGCCAGCAATGGTATCGCCACAAAGCTGCCAGTAACAGTATATATAGCAAAGCTACCAGTAATAGTGATTGTGGCAGAGCCACCAGTACAGTACTTCCTCCATAACAGTATCCCAACTCCATGCAGTATGTCTTGTATGCAAAATGCCATTCTCAGAATCAGTCATACAAATCACAGACAATTCAGTCATTTAAATCACAGACATATCAGTCATTTACGTCATAGACAAATCAATCATTTACATCGCAGACAAATCAATCATTTACCCTCGAGGGGCAAAATAGTCATTTTACCTTTCAGGGGTATTACGGTCTTTTACCTACAGGGGTATTACGATCATTTTGCCCTACGAGAGCATTATGGTCATTTTATCCTACAGGGGAATTACAGTCATTTTACCCTACAGGGGTATTATGGTCATTTTACCCTACAGGGGTATTACGGTCATTTTACCCTACAGGGGTATTACGGTCATTTTACGCTATAGGGGTATTACGGTCATTTTACCCTACAGGGGCATTACGGTCATTTTACCCTACGAGGGCATTACGGTCATTTTACCCTACAGGGTTATTACGATCATTTTACCCTGCAGGGGTATTACGATCATTTTACCCTATAGGGGTATTATGGTCTTTTCACCTTATAGGGGCATTACAGTTATTTTACCCTATAGGGGTATTACGGTCATTTTACCCTACGGGGGTATTACTGTCATTTTATGCTACAGGGGCATTACGGTCATTCTACCCTATGGGGGTATTTCGGTCAATTTACCCTATAGGGGCATTACGATCATTTTACCCTACGGGGGTACTACTGTCATTTTACCCTACAAGGGCATTAAGGTCATTCTATCCTATAGGGGTATTTCGGTCATTTCACTTATTTTGGGGTCTCGGTGCAGATAACGACCTCTCTGAAGGTCTACAGTCGCCTCAAGCGACACAGATAACCTAAATGATCATAACGGTGTAAATGGGCCCAAGGCCCATTATTCGACCCATGTGTGGCCCATTTAGCCCAAATTCAGTCACGGCTATGCGACCTACATAGCCCAGTCCAGCATTTGCCACTTATCGTGGATTTTATCCATCTGGAGCCCACGAGCCCATCAGGCCCATATCGGCCCAAGAGTACGAGAACACTCGAGGTGGCCTCTACATTCTATTGCCCACGATTGGTGGGCTCGATTTACCACACGAGCGATTGCACGCTCATGGGGCCACAAATGCCAAAGTTTTAGCTTTTCACTTTTGCCAATTCACAAAAGAGAGGGGTGTGACTACGCACCTTTATACGAAGTCGTTCCAAGATCTTCGAGCACCCAACCTAGATTCCTCGAGATCCAATGTTAGTCCTTAATTGTTAGGGTAACACCCTATTAATAACACTTAATTTGAAATACCTTTCTTACCTTGTTTGAATGAGGGTGACCTTAATCCCTCAACGTTCGCTGTTCAGAAACGATCACACGCCTTCGTTGCTTTCCTAAAGTACAGTCAAGAATCGATTAGTAAGTGGTAGGGCATATTCGGCCAACCCCAAAACATGAGATAAATTTATTCCCTTACCGGACGTTTGAGAATGAAAGTGTGACCCCTCCAAACCGTTCACACTTCACCACTCCTTGAGGAAGACCCTAGAATTGCAATGAGTGCAGTACATGAAGAATGAAATAAAAATCGGTCAATAGGGTTATTCGGTTTTGGAAAAGAATAGAAGAGCATAGGTGCATTCAGTTTTAAACAATAAAACAAAGGATGGATTGAACACTTACTGATTGTGAGAACCATTGCAGAGAGGGGTTAACAACTGCAATATTCGCCTAGCCTAGATTAAAGGGTGAGCAAAAGTTAAAGAAGGGAAAGGGAAGGTTTGGACTTTAGAGAAAAGTAGAAGAGTGGAGGGGAAGAGAAGAGAAGTGTACTATTAGGAGAGTAGAGGATCGACAAAGAAAGGAAAAAGAAACCACAATGAAAGATACCTATTCGACAGTTTGTGGAAAAAGGAAGAGAGTAGAAGCAGTTTTGGTCACTTCAATAGCTAAAATGTAAAACCGAAATGTAAAAACAAATAGGAAAACTAAGCAGTCAGTAAGAGAAATCGGCAATTCAACTCTCAAATCCCACAAAACTAAAACAAAGGAGTGCTTAATGTGAAAATGCTCCCTATTTCCCCCTTAGCCGAATTCCACTAAATCTTAGAGTCCCAATTGGCCACACACTCTAACAACCTTCCACTTTCAAAAATCCTTGATTTTCTCCCCAATCTCCTCCTTGATTTGCTCCACAAAACCCTCCAAGACCAATTCAAACTTCACCTAACAGAGTTTAGTCTAACTCCACTTCTTCTACTGTAAGGAATAAAATAAATACTACTTGTTATGGCACCAACACTCAAACCTTGGATCTCATGAACCAATCCACACGCCACTACCACTGGACCAACAAGCTCTTTGTGTCATAAATTCACCATAATTATTCTTAAGGTCTCCAGGCTAGAATCATGGTTCACTTAAGAGAAAAATTAAAATTTTGCTAGAGCCTAGGCTTGATCCCAGGACTTCTCAGACACCCTAAACACTTCAAATCACTTAACCATTGAAGTAGACATTTTTTTATGTCTTTCCTTGCACATATAAATTTTTATGTGTTCCCACGCTCAAGACCTATTTCCTTCTAGACCCAAATTTGGGGAGTTATTCCATTAGCAGACTTTTATTTATTTATTTAAATGAGTACTTTTATTAGAAGGTTTAGAAAAGCCAACATTTTTTATGAAACATTGACTTAGCCATAACATTTTCAATTCTACAAAATACTTTTTGATCAAAGTAAGCAATAGTTATTCATGATTCACCCAATTTTTTAAATAAACTAAGCATAATGAGGTTTATTTTCAAAATGAAATAACGAATTATCTTAATGAATGGATACATACAAAGAAGAAAAACCATGGCATGTCCCCCCTCTACTTAGCCCACTTTGCCTTTAATGTGCAAATTAAAAGAAAAAGTTGAAGGTAAAGTGTACTCCCTGTGTATATTTAACGGGGCAGAGGATGGTGGAAGTGACTGCTTTGTAGTATGATGAGGATGCTTGAGATGTTGGCTTCCATTGTTTCTAGGCAAGCCTCAATGCGATTTAGTCATTCTTCTATAGCGGGAGGGGGCTGCTCCTCTTGCTCTCTAGTAGCTGGATTGGATTTTCGTTGGAAAACTCTATTGCTTCAAGCAGTTTGTGTACTTGGGGAACAAAATAAAATGTAGTAGGGGTGCCAGCAAGCAAACCCATAGAATCCAAACAATATCCATCCAAAGGATCCATGTTATAAGCATATGTTAGAGACAAAAAATCAATTTTAGACGAAAGGATGTTTGTAGCTAAATGTGTGATATAGGGGTCGAGTATGAGAGGTAGGTGGGCCTGAATTATGACATGAAAACTACGTAAAAATCAAAATCCTAAGTTGACCCTAAAATCAGAATGCATGCACCATAAGAAAAATAGTTCTGTCTTAATTAAAATAGATGAAGAATCATTGCGACCTAAATAATTAAAAGTAAGAAACTTATGAATATACCTTGGGGTTGGTTCATGCACAAGCAATGCTTTAGAGGTTTTGGAATTGTAAGAATGGGATATTGATTTAGTCAAAGCCGAGTAAGCTAAATCGGCATCGAAATCACTAGGTATCTTGTGCAAAGCAACATGGTATGAGTCGGTTTGAACATTGTCAGGGTCAGGAAAACCCATGACTATGTTAAAATCTGAAATAGACATACTAAATGTATTACTAAGCAATCTGAATCAAATTACATTTGGGGTTTCAACAATCCTAATAGTAGTTAGATCGAAACTAAATGTTGTATAAAATTCGAATACGAGCTCATAAAATGCATGACAGTAAATATTGGCATACAACGTCCAACCAATAGAATCAAAATAATTAAACATTGAATCACGTATGTTTAGTGTATCAAGGGTAAAGAGAAAGATATATTTACAAACTAGTATAGGATGATGTTGAATTTCCTCGTATCTTGCACGGTGTTTTGGGGTCATGAAATTTAGAAATCCTCAAAATCCTTTTTCTAGCGACATCGTGTAGGTACGCCCTCGCTAGCCACCCTATTATTTCTTGGAGTTGGTACTCCTCGTTACTTGGACTGTTCGACGGACTCGACATTTCAGCAGCCTCAGTACTGCTGTTTGGGGTTGTCTCTAGCTCTTCTTTGTTGGTGTTGTGGTTGCCATCGAGAACGTGTGGTAGCTAATCTTGTTTGGTGTGAAGTTGTAAAACCCCTTGCACGTATTCTATGCCAGAACTAGGTACGAGGCAATACCGGACTTAGCTTGCTTGAACATACAAATTTAGGCTATAAAATTCCATTCCAACTTAAAACTTCCCATTCACACTCATAACATCCTTATTATAGGCCTACGAGGCATTAAACATGCAAACGGAGGGTCTCGGAATCAAACTGGGAACTTTTGTATACGTAGAAAATTTTTTCCTAAATGGGGCCACACGCCCGTGTGAAATGGGACACGCCCGTGTGGGCAGGCCATGTGGTCACACATACCCATGTCCCTAACTCGTGTGGAATTTATTTTTCATTTTGAACCTACAGGGGTTTTCACATGGCCGGGCACACGCCTGTGTCCTTGGCCCATGTCCTTCACACGGCCTAGACACGCCCGTGTCCTCACCCGTGTGTGACAACTTGGGTGTTCTGTTTATGATGTCAGCAACCTCATAAGGAGCACACGGCCTAGGCACACGCCTGTGTGTCTAGCCCGGGGTCGACACTAACTTGCAACACTAACATGTAGGGGACATACGGCCTAGCCACACACTTATGGAACTGACCGTGTGTCACACACGGCCTAGACACATGCCCGTGTGCCTACCTGTGTGGACAAGAACAAGGCTATTTGCCAAGCCTTTTTTATCACCCTAACTCCCACAAAATGATTTACATTCAAACATTAACCAAGCAACCCAATAATGCATCATACACATTCATGAATAATCTCATCTTTTCATACATTAATAATAATGAGCCATCAACTTGGCATTATACAAAAGACTTTATCCTTGAGAGAGCCAACACCTTTGGCCAAAATACATGACATTTAACTAAGTCTAGACCCTATACATGCCATATTCAAAATGCTAAATCTAACTATACTGAAATGAACTGATAGTGTGGGTGATCTTCTGATTATCTACGTATCTCGAGCTGGCTCTTTAACACTATAAAACAAGGGAAAAGAAAGGGAGTAAGATTTAAGCTTAGTAAGTTTACATGTAAACAATAAACATCATACCATATGCAAAGCAACTACAAACATTATATAATGTGTAAGAACAATTCACATTTTCATAATCATGCTTACTCAACTCATTTCTTACCACCTTCCAACCATATAAATATATATTGCTCACATTTACTTGCACATATTCCCTGCACTCATCACCACAAGCCACATGAAGTATATTTACTTAGACCTTTTCTCGATGAACCCTTCGGAACAATACTAAGTACCGGTGGTTTCGCACACAGCCTACCAATAGTCACATATAAGGTGGTATCGCACATAGCCCACCAAATGATAATTTAAACAATGGTATCACACATAGCCCATGGTGAATAAATAATAAGGTGGTATCGCACACAGCCCACCAATAGCCACATATAGGGTGATATCACACATAGCCCACCAAAAAGAATAATTACGGTGGTTTCGTATATAGCCCACCAAGTGATAATATAAACGATGGTATCACACATAACCCATCATGAATAAATAATAAGGTGGTATCGCACGTAGCCCACTAACAATGATAATTTAGGTGGTATCACGCACAACCCACCAATAATGATTATAAATATTTTTTCGCACTTACATAACTATTCTGAGGTTCATACGAGAATTACTCACTATCTATCAATTTCAATCATTCTCAATCATAATTAATCCCATTCATACGATGCACCAATAAATAACAATGTATGTATAAAAGATGTATCATTTACACATAAACTTACCTTGGTGCAAAATGTATTAGTCGACGACTTAGTCCGTAACCTTGCCTTTTGCTCGGTCAAGGTTGTTTCGCGTTCTTCTTGATCTATAATAAAATTTACTCATTCAATCACTTTATAATTCATAATACATCAAATTTCTACTTAGGAAAAAATGACCATTTTACCCTTATACTTTGATAAAATTACCATTTTGGCCCTAGACTCGTAAATCGTTTTTATCACATTTTCTCATTAAACAAGCCTAACTGAACATTTATTTCTCTTACAACAACTCACAAAACCAATTATTTCATGCAGTTATTGCTCATTTACAACCTTTACAAATAAGTCCTATTTAGGTGTTTCATGGTAACACCTTTCACAAAATTTTTTCCTTGACCCACTAACATTCATTCTCTTCCATAAAAACTTAGAAAAAAACATAAACACTCTCATGGCAAGTCCCTAAACTTTTAGACATTTAGCAAAATAGTCCCCTCATTAGCTAGCTTAAGCTTTGGGGGTTCCAAAAGTTCAAAAATTATCAAGAAAGACCTCTAAAATCACTTACTTGCAAGAGATTAGCTTGGATGAAAATTTGAACTCCAAAAACCCCTATTCTCTCTTCAATTTTCGGTGGAGAAGAAGTATGAATAGTAAAATATGATATCTTCTTCCTTTATCTTATTTTGTTCATTTTTTTATCACCTAATTTCACCAAATTTTTTGACCAAAATTAATACCCTTGTCTCCCTTGTCTCTATGGCCGGCCAACACCCTATTATTGGCCTAATTGTACTTTAAGGACCTCAAATTTAATATTCCATGGCTATTAAACACCTCTACTTGTATAATAGAACTTTCGCACTTTATACGATTTAATCCTTTTTCACAATTAAGCATACAATTGCTAAAATTAATGCACCAAAATTTTCATACATCCATATAATTATGGCATAACACATAAAATAATATCAAAATAATTTTCTTCAATCTCGAATTAGTGGTCTTGAAACCACTATTCTGATTAGCCCCAAATTAGGCTGTTACAACTCTCCTCCTTTAGAGATTTTCGTCCGAAAATCTTACCGGTAAAAAGGTTTGGGTACTGTTCGCTCATGGTTTCTTTCGATTCCCACGTAGCCTCTTTTTCTCCATGTTTTTGCCACAATACTTTTACCAATGCTTTGCTCTTATTCCTCAACTGTTTAATCTCTCGAGCCAAAATCTTGATTGGCTCCTCTTCATAAGTCATGTCTGGTCGTATCTCAATTTCTATTGGAGGGGTCACATGCGAAGGATCAGAATGATATCGGCCGCAACATCGACACATGAAACACGTTGTGTATTCTCTCTAACTCTACTGGCAAAGCCAACCGGTAAGCTACTAGCCCAATCCTTTCAATAACCTCATATGGCCCTATCAATTGTGGACTCAATTTGCCCTTTTGACAAGATCTCAATATTTTCTTCCACGGGGATACGTTCAAAAAACTGTCGCCCACTTGAAACTTGGTTTCCTTCCTTTTTAAATCCGCACATGACTTTTATCGATCCAAAGTAGCTTTCAGACTATCACGGATCACTTTCACTTTCTCCTCGGTCTCTTTAACTAGATAAACCTCGTGAATTTGCTTGTCACTAAGCTCGGTCCAATACAAGGGAGTTTGACACTTACGACCATA
Source organism: Gossypium rotundifolium (assembly GCA_025506655.1). Taxonomy (NCBI): domain Eukaryota; kingdom Viridiplantae; phylum Streptophyta; class Magnoliopsida; order Malvales; family Malvaceae; genus Gossypium; species Gossypium rotundifolium. The sequence goes on along the minus strand of CP106734.1, from coordinate 115,305,953 downwards.
TAAAGATTCGTACGGTACCATCTGTATACTCGACTAATAACTATTGTTATAAGAAAACTCAACCAAAGGTAGATATTTTCCCAACTACCTTCGAACTCTAACACATAGCATCAGAGCATATCCTCAAGAACTTTAATCTCTCTTTCGGATTGGCCATCGGTTTGAGGATGGAATGCAATACTAAAATTCAATCTTGTACCCAAGGCTTCCTGCAACTTCTTCTAGAACCTCGAAGTAAATATCGGATCTCTATCTGAGATAATAGATATAGGCATCCCATGTAATCTCACCACCTCAGCAATGTATAGCTCGGCCAACTTATCAAGTGAATAATCCACACGCATCGGTATAAAGTCAGTCGACTTTGTTAATCTATCCACAATAACCCATACAATATTTTTATTTTTTAGAGTCATAGGTAACCCTGTTACAAAATCCATCGTGATTTGATCCCACTTCCACTTGGGAACCATCACTGGCTGAAGAAATACTGAGGGTATTTAATGTTCAGCTTTCACTTGTTGGCAGATCAAACACTTTGTAACAAACTGGGAGATGCCTCTTTTCATACCTAGCCACCGATACAATTTCTTCAAATCATTGTACATTTTTGTGCTGCCTAGATGTACAGACAAACAACCACTGTTTGCTTCATGTAAAACCTTCCGAACTAACTCATCATCCTTTGGTACACAAATTCTGTCATGAAACATCAAACAACCATCTGAACTAACCTGAAAATCAGAGTCATTTCTTGATTCGCACTGATCTCTCCTAGCTTGCATCTCACTATCATTCTATTGAGCTTTACATATGTACTGAATAAATAATGGTCTAGCCCTCAACTGGGCCAATATAGCACCATCATCTGACAACTCTAAGCTCGTACTCATAGCTCTCAAAGCATATAAGGATTTTCTACTTAAGGCATCTGCAACCACATTCACTTTCCCCGAATGGTAATCGATTACTAACTCATAATCCTTTAATAATCTGAGCCACCGTCTTTGTGGTATATTCAAATCCTTTTGGTCTATCAAGTACTTCAAACTCTTGTGATCTGTGAAGATTCGACAATTCTCCCCATATAAATAATGATGCCAAATCTTCAAAGCAAAGATGATCGCAGCCAAATCTAAATCATGAGTCGGATAAGTCTTCTCATGCTATTTTAACTGTCTCGAGGCGTAAGCTGCTACTTTACCCTCTTGCATCAACATATAGCTAAGACCATTTAATGATGTATCACTGTAGACCAAAAACTCTATCCCCGAATAAGGTTGTACTAAAATCGGTGCCTCAGTCAACAATGCTTTCAATCTCTCGAAACTCTGTTGGCATTTCTCAATCCATTAAAACTTAACATCTTTATGCAAAAGTTTCATCATCGGAGTTGCAATCATGGAGAACCCCTTTACGAATCGTCTGTAGTATCCTGTTAAACCCAAAAAGCTTTTCACCTCTGACACATTTCTCAGCGGTTTCCACTCCACAATACCCGAGATCTTACTCGGATCAACTCTAATTCCATCACCTAACACAATGTGTCCTAAGAATCTAACCTCTCGGAGTCAAAACTCACACTTGCTAAATTTAGCATACAACTGCTTGTCTCTTAAAGTCTGCAAAACAATTGTCAGGTGCTTTGCATGGTCACTCTCATCCCAGGAATAAATTAGTATCTCATCAATAAAAATGACTACAAACTTATCCAAATATGGTCAGAAGATACGGTTCATTAGATCTATAAAAATTGCAGGAGCATTTGTTAAGCAAAATGGCATGACAAGAAACTCATAATGATCATACCTCGTTCGGAATGCAGTTTTTGGCACATCTTGCTCCTTAACCCTCAACTGGTAATGACCAGACCTTAAGTCTATCTTAGAGAACACCGTAGCTCCCTTCAATTGGTCAAATAAATCATCTATCCTTGGCAAAGGATACTTATTCTTCATTGTAACCTTGTTGAGTTGTCTGTAATCTATACATAACCTTATCGATTCATCTTTCTTCTTCACAAAAAGTACTAGAGCACTCCACGATGAATAGCTTGGTCTTGCGAAACCCTTATCCGTTAACTCTTGCAATTGAAATTTTAACTCTTTTAGCTCTAATGGTGCCATCCTATACGGGGCAACAGAAATAGGTGCTGTACCCGGAACTAACTCAATCCCAAACTCGACCTCTCTAACTGGAGGCAATCTGAGTAGCTCTTCTGAGAACACATATGGATACTCGTATACTACCGGTACTGATTCAATCTTTACCTCTGACTCTTGAGTATTCAACACTAAGGCGAGATATGACTTATACCCTTTTCTCAAGTATTTTTAGCTATCATAGACGAAATCACTACGGGCAAACTATTTGATTTACCTGATTCAACCTGAATGACATATCCATTTACACATCTCAATTCAATAAACTTACTACCACAGTTTACTAAAACAATATGAGCAGTCAACCAATCCATACCAAGAATCATGTCAAATTCATCAAATGGCAACAAAATGAGATTTGCTGGAAAACAATGACCTCTAATTGTGAAAGGATAATTCCTACACACCTTGTCAACTAGCACATGTTTGCCTAACGGGTTTGGTGCTTTTACTACAAATTTCGTAGACTCAACAATCATACTCATGCTAGATGCCAATTTCATGCAAATGTAAGAATGGGTAGACCCCGGATCAATCAAAGCAACAATAGAGATATCGTAAAGAGAAAAAGTACCGTTATCACATCTGGAGATGATGCTTCTTCGTGAGCACAATGGCATAAGTCCTTGTAGGTGCTTGACCTTCCGATCTCACAGTAGAGTCTCTGGGTGCACCTCTACTACTAGTCCCACCTCTCGAGTTCTTTTGTGGTCTACCCCTCGATGATACATTGCTTGATCTTACTTCTTATTTTCTATCCTTCTCATCCCTCTTTGGACAATTACGAATGAAGTGTTTGGGTGAACCATACTTGTAAAATTACGATTGTTTTCCCAACACTCCCCAGTATGCTACCTACCACAATTTGGACACTCTGGTTTATTAAACTTTGGATTGCCCACGCTTGCCATCGAGGTGGCTTGAACTCTCGAGCCCGAGTATGTATTACCTTGATCTTGATGTGAATACCCAACTAAAGTGGTCGTCTGAGGATTCCTTTCGTTGGATCTCTTTGATTGATTTTGGTATGATTTACTCATTGGCCTCTTCCTTGCATCTCGGGCCTCACTCATGGATTTTCTATTCTCCTTATTCAACTCTTCAGCCTTACAAGCTCTATCGACTAATACCATGGATTCTTTCAATTCTAACATTCCAACTAATAGTCTGATATCCTCATTCAACCCATCTTCAAACCTCTTACACAAGATAGCTTCTGTAGATACACACTCTTGTGCATATTTTCTGAGTCTAACAAACTAACGCTCATACTCTCCCACAATCATTTTGCCTTGCTTCAATTCAAGGAATTCTTTTCGTTTCTGGTCCACAAATCTTTGACTTATATACTTCTTTTGGAACTCTTCCAAAAAGAGGTCCCACGTCACTCTCTCCCTTGGAACTACCGACTTCAACGTTTTCCACCAACTATATGCTGAGTCCTTCAATAATGACACGGCACATTTCATGCACTCCTCAGGTGTGTAGGAGAGTTCGTCGGACACCGCATTGAGTTCTCGAGCCAGAACTCCACCCGCTCGGGGTCATCGTCTATATTAGCTTTGAATTCCTCGGTCCCTTATTTTCGAATCTTATCAACAGGGGGTTTGGTCATTCTCACTAAATCTATACCTTGAGGAGCCACAAGAATTGGCTGAGGTATAGGAGGGGGTGGAGGAGGTTGAGCATTAGGGTTCGCTCGTACATACTCCGTGTACCAATTACTCATCATTTGGAGAAAGGCTTCTCGAGCTTCTTTTCTTGACCCATAGTTTGGGTCTACTCTCACGTCCCTTGTGCAGGAGCCGACGCGTCACTAGCAGCTTTATCAGTAGCCACTCAATCGAGATCCATTTACTATATAAAACCAAAGTTTAGAATTGTCAAAACTCACTACACTATCAATATACGTTCAAGGCATGTATAGCTAGACTCTTACACACACTACGATAGTCCAAGAATCGACTAAACCATAACTCTGATACCACTAAATGTAACACCCCTTACTCGTATTCAACGCCAAAATTGGGTACAAGGCAATATCGGACTTAGCTTGCTTGAACTTACAACTTTAGGCTATAAAATTTCATTCCAACTTAAAAATTCCCATTCACACTCACAACATCCTTATTATGGGCCTACGAGGCCTTAACATGCAAATGAAGGGTCTCAAAATCAAACCAGAAACTTTTGTATACTTAGAAATTTTTGCCTAAACAGGGCCACACGCCCGTGTGAAATGGGACACGCCCGTGTGGGCAGGCCGTGTGATCACACATGCCCATGTCCCTAACTCAGTGGAGTTTATTTTTCATTTTGAACCTGCAAGGGTTTTCACACGGCCAGGCACATGCCCGTGTCCTTGGCCGTGTCCTTCACATAGCCTAGACACGCCTATGTCTTCACCTGTGTGTGAAAACCTGGTGTCGAAACCATTTTTTTGGAAAAAGGGAAACGACTTTGGTTTTGAAAATGAAAATAAAATGAGAGTCACCACCGATCTTTATTTGGTGTGATCGGATCACCTTTGTTTTAATAAAACGTTTTATTTTACTAAAACAGTGTTTTTGGTCTACGAAGTTTTAAAAATCGAGTTCGGGAGTCGGTTACGTGCGAGGAAGGGTTAGCACCCTCGTCACGCCCAAAATTGGTACCAAATTGATTAATTAGTCTCTTAATGTCGAAAATTTGAAAAGATTTTAAAATACGGATCCTTTAAAATGTTTGGATAATTTGGATTGGAATTTGAGATTTCTTTGTTCCGAGAGGATACAAACATCACATCCAGCACGTTAGGACATGATATTTTAAACCCTCGTGGTCAAATTCATCTCATGATTTACGAAGTTTGTTGAAAAGGATGTTAGGTTATTTAGTCAAATGGAAAATCGCAATCCAGCACGTTAGGGCACTATTCCCCAAATTTCTAAATACGAAACATTACCTTATTTAAAAAACCTTTAGATGAAATATGATAATTTTACAAAATGTATTTTGTTTAATGATATAATATAAAACTAAGAAAATAAATGTAAATATAAATATAGTAAATATAAAGATACTAATAATAACAATAATAATGAGAATAATGAGGATAATATCAAATAATAGTAATAATAATAGTATGGTGTAATAATAATATAAAAAGATAGTAATACTAATAATAATAGTAGGGTATAGTAATAATAATAATGGTAATAATGATAATAATATAATCGTGATAATAATGATAGTAAAAGAATAATATAAAAGGTAATAATGATATTAAAATGAAAAATAAAACAATAAAAATAGAACAAGAGTTGTGATAATGATTAAATAATAAAAATAAAAATAACGGTAATAACAAATAATGATAAAGAATGGTATAATAATAATAAAATAATAATAATAATTAATAATGTAATAATAGTAATAATAATAATTGCTAAATAAGAAAAAATGGACTAAATTGAATTAAGGACTGGAGTTTTGGGACAAATTATATAAAATAAATAATAGGGGGATTAAACTAAAACGCGTGCGAAATGATGAGGGATGAGGCGCGCAATTTTCCCGAGTAGTCAAGCGCAGTGCTTTAAAGGACCAAATTACAAACTGCGCGAAATTTCTGGGCTAGAATTAAAATAACAGAAAACTTAATTTTAAAAGCTAAAAATGCGGAAAGACCGAAAGCGCAATAAACCCCTCAGCTAATAAACACGCCGATCGTACCTGGAGCGGGTCGGGTAATCGGGTCGAAGCTTGAAACGACGTCGTTTTGGGGCTTATGGACGCCACCAAAAACGACGTCGTTTTGCAATGTCTATAAAAGCCAAAAAAAAAAAAATCAAAAAGGTCATTTGCTTTCAGATTTACAAAAAAAAATCTTCTTCATTTCTTTTCTCTGCAGGTTGAAGCTTAGTCATTACTCGGTAGAGGCCACCGCATGTGGCTCAAATCCTTTGGCTGCAGGCACACTGCGGTCGAACTCGATGAGGTAAAATTTTTCATATTTTTTTATTCTTTTTTTATACTCTTTAATAATATGGATATATATATATGTCGAAAGGAGAGAAAGAAAAAGAAGATTTCGGAAATAATAAAAAGGGAAAAGAAATCACCTTCTTTGCCTCTATTTTTGATTTTTAGTTGATTTTAAGTGGGTAATCTTTGTTCTGCAAGTGTTTGTATCTTCTGTTTGTGTTTGAAAATATTGTTTCTTGTAAAAAGATAGCCGAATCTCTCTGTTTTTTCATTCAAAAAAATCCCCCTTTTACATTGGTGTTTCTTCGGTTTTTATAACCGAGATTGAAGAAAGAAGAAATAAAAAAATACAATAGATTTTTCTGCTGCTATTGTTGTCTGTTTTTGTTTGTTTGTAGGTTATGGGGAGCAAGTGGTGATGGGACGGTGGTCGGTGGCTGCAGGCAGGGCAAGTGGCTAGGGGCGGCACTAGGTTTACGGCGCCACTTGTGTTAGGGGCTAGGGTTTTTTGTTTGTTTCTGATTTGGTTTTTGGTAATTAGGCCTGGTTGTGTATGGGCTAGGCAAAATTTGGGCTCTACAGCTGCCCCTCTTTGCTTGTTGTCATGTGACGGGAATAGAGCAAAGACTTAAAAGGTCCAAATTTGCCCGGTCCTGCTAAGTCTTGATCCTTTTCTTCAAGTAGTCTCATTCTAGTCCACCGCATCTTGTTGCTTTGATCTACTCCACTGCTACTTCAGAGAGATAGGACCTGTAGCTTTAATCTGCTCTACTCAATCTTCTCTGCTTCAAAGAGATAAGGATTGATCCTTATTGTAAACTCAGGGAGACGAGATTTGTAATCTCAACCTACTCCATGAGAACTTTGAGGAAATAAGAATTCAGGGAGAAGAGATTCGTAATCTCTGTCTTCTCTACTGAAACTTTAAAAAAATAAGAATTTATCCTCATTGTTAACTCGCGGAGATGGGATTTGTAATCTCAACCTACTCTATGAGAACTTCGAGGAAATAAGAATTCAGGGAGAAGAGATTCGTAATCTCCATCTTCTCTACTGAAACTTCAAAGAAATAAGGATTTAACCTCATTGTTAACTCAGGGAGACGGGATTTGTAATCTCAACCTACTCCATGGGAACTTTGAAGAAATAAGAATTCAGGGAGAAGAGATTCGTAATCTCCATCTTCTCTACTGAAACTTTAAAGAAATAAGGATTTAACCTCATTGTTAACTCAGGGAGACAGGATTTGTAATCTCAACCTACTCCATGGGAACTTCGAGGAAATAAGAATTTAGGGAGAAGAGATTCATAATCTCCATCTTCTCTACTGAAACTTTAAAGAAATAAGGATTTAATCTCATTGTTAACTCAGGGAGATGAGATTTGTAATCTCAACCTACTCCACGGGAACTTTGAGGAAATAAGAATTTAGGGAGAAAAGATTCGTAATCCCCATCTTCTCTACTGAAACTTCAAAGAAATAAGGATTTAACCTCATTGTTAACTTAGGGAGACGAGATTTGTAATCTCAACCTATTCCACGAGAACTTCGAGGAAATAAGAATTTAGGGAGAAGAGATTCGTAATCTCCATCATCTCTACTAAAACTTCCAAGAAATAAGGATTTAACCTCATTGTTAACTCAAGGAGACGGGATTTGTAATCTTAACCTACTCCATGGGAACTTTGAGAAAATAAGAATTCAGAACTTTCCAGTTTGCTTCCTTACTATCTTCAGGAAGACTTCAATCTTTAGTCTGCTCCAATAGGGAACAATATCTGAACTTTTCAATTTGCTTCCTTGCTATATTCAGGAAGACTTCAATCTTCAGTCTGCTCCACTATCATCTCTAGGGAACAAAATCTGAACTTTCCAATTTGCTTCCTTACTATCTTCAGGAAGACTTCAATCTTCAGTCTGCTCTACTAGGGAACAGAATATGAACTTTTCAATTTGCTTCCTTACTATCTTTAGGAAGACTTCAATCTTCAGTCTGCTCCACTACCATCTCTAGGGAACAAAATCTGAACTTTCTAATTTGCTTCCTTACTATCTTCAAGAAGGCTTCAATCTTCAGTCTGCTCCACTAGGGAACAAAATCTGAACTTTCCAATTTGCTTCCTTACTATCTTTAGGAAGACTTCAATCTTCAGTCTGTTCCACTATCATCTCTAGGGAACAAAATCTGAACTTTCCAATTTGCTTCCTTACTATCTTCAGGAAGACTTCAATCTTTAGTCTGCTCCACTATCATCTTTAGGGAACAAAATTTGAACTTTTTGGTTTGCTACACCGTTCTTTGAGGAACATGTCTTGTAGAATTAATTTTATGTGCTTATGCTTATGAAAATTATGAGGATGCCATGATCAGAATGACTCAAAGCCTCCTAACTACATGTGTTATGGATGACACTTGCATGAATGCAGAATGTCATGAGAATGGTCTTTTTACAATGATTAGGATGCAATGATCAGAATGAATCAGATGCTCCTAACTAAATGACTATGGATGGCATTTGCATGAATGTAGAATGTCATGAGAATGATCCTTTGTAAAATGTATAATGATTAGGATGAAATGGACGATATTTGCATGAATGTAGAATGTCATGAGAATGGTCTTTTTTATGATGATTAGGATGCAATGAGTCGAATGCTCCTAACTAAACGTTCTTTGAATGATGATGTATGAATGCAAAATGAAATGATCCCTTTTTAAATGCTTAGGGTCGTCATTGCTCGTAGTTCATCAAGGTTCTATCACTGATGCATTATCATGCTTTCTTTCAGCTAGTATCTTTGATAGAAAACCCAAATAAACGATCATATTCTGCTCAACAAGCTTGCCCCGCTGTGATTTCAGTGTCCCTTCCACTGTACCTTCTAGGACATAAAGTTTGTACCTCTCACTACAACTTCAAGAGAATAATGTTTGTTTCCTCCCATCCATCCTACCGTAACTCCGAGGTATAGGATTTGTATCATCTCAACCATCCCACTATGACTCAAGGGTATAGAGTTCGTAACTTATTCAATCAATTTGGTCTACTACACCTTCCATTCTCTGGGTGTCATGACTAGATGTATATGCCTGATATGTGCATGAATGTAGAGTATCATTTTTCTTTTCCCAAGAATGATCCCCTTGTACATTTGGATTGACATTGCTCGTTATTTGTCAAGGTGGTATTACCGACGAAATGCCTTGTCTTTTTGTTCAACCAATAAAAGGTCCAAAGAGATAATCATCTTTCTCCAATATTTCCAAACCTTAAACTTGGTGAATTCTAAACAATCGTCCTGTTTCAGGTCCTTTTATTATCCAGAAGCTTTCAGAGTAATATGCGAAACTCCTTTTATGAAAGTATTATTAGTCCACTAATCGTTATTTCAATGCAAAATGCCTGAAAAAGATTGTAACAATAGACAAGAAGGAAATTGATTGGGAGCATAGCTTGAAACAAACAAGTTAATCAAAGCTAGTAAATGCAATCAAGAAGGAAATTTATTGGTAGGGTATTTTGAAACAAATAAGGTAATCAAAGATAGAAAATTCAAAATGGGTAAAATGGAAACTAGGTGCCCCAGTTATCACAGCCTGAGCTTCTCTGTCCAAACTTCTTGAGGACCATTTTAAGCTTAATATGTGTTTAGGGGATCCAGAGTACTTTTTGGGTGCCCCAAGATGTAACATACTTCTTCGAGCGTAGGAAGACTATTGTATGCCCTACTTTTGATCAAAATTTTGAGCTGCCCTTCTCGGGACTTTCAACTCAAATACCCTTTGGTCTCAAAGCGCCTTTTGCTGGTTTTCGCCTTGGCCTCTCCTTTTTTATTTTTTCTTTTTATCTTTTCTTTTTCGTGTTTTTTCATTTTTTTGGCAAACCTCTTTTATCGAATCTGAACTCACTGGATTGGGCAGGTCCTTGCCATCCATCTTGGTTAACACCCATGTTTCCCTAGAACAGGCCTTTTTTGTTGCATAAGGTCCTTTACTTTCCTCTAGAGTCCTTTTGGATAAGGAGAATCCTTCTCAATTCCAGGTCCCCCTCCTGAAATTCTCTTGAGTGAACCTTTTTGTAATAAGCCCGTATCCATTTTTGGTACAGTTGACCGTGCTGAATACTTTCAATCAAGCTTACTGGAGGCATTCTACTTCATCTAATTCAATCCAAGCTTGGAGAAAAGGAATCTTATCTTCCAACAATTGTTTCCCTTTCATAAACCAATAGGAAACATGCCCCGACAAAAGTCCTGGCCAACGTTCAAGAAACCTAAAGGGTAAATGGTAACTTCTCTATGCCAACCTTTACAAGTCTCAGTCATTTTTTCAAAAAAATTCTTGAATGTTTTTTTTGCTGCATTTGCTATACTGAATGGTGTTTGATCTTTGAACAGACTGTAAATCTTTGTGCAATTATGTTCCTTTCTGACATTTTTTATTGCCATTTTTTTAGATCTGAATTTGAATTTGATGACTGCCGACTTTGTAATTTTGGCATATGAAACGACCTTCACCTTCTCAATGAGGTAACCAACGACCATGAATATGAATTGATGTTGGCTAAAAGCTTTTGAGAAGACTGGTTTGATAACGTCCATGCTCCATATATAGGGAATCTGTGAAGAAATAGAGGAGGCGCATAAGTCCTATATTCAATTTCCCTTACTTGGTAAACCAATAGCTCGGACCTCTTAGCCGTTGTAAAGCCATTAGCATGTGATCTTCAGATACACTCATGGACTTCCTCCAGGATTTTCTTAGCTTTGACAACATACTCGCGCCTTAGTAGTCCAGACGTGTCCTAATGTGATCATGCTAAGACATCTTTGAATTCTTGGGGATAACTCAATGATGCCTTGCCTTATTTCTGCGGTGGGCTAAGCCTCCATCTTCATCTCCCTCGTTAGCTCGTAGTCTCCGCTGTCACTTCGTAAGGTAGGATCTACCATTTTTAACAAGTTAGGAAATAAGTTGCAATCTCTGTCATCTTCAAAATCCTTAGATCCCTCTAGACACATATCTCATTAAAAGGAGAGTCAGTAATAGCGTCGCTTATGCCATTGATATCTGGGGACCCATTATGGGTATAAAGGCAGAAAATTCAAAGAATAAATGATTCTAAGAATAATTACTAGTGTGATATGGTCATGAATAAAAAATGTACAGTATAAAATGTAAAGAATAAAAATATTTACTTAGAAAGATGCATTTGATTAAAATAAAAATTCTAGACACAAGCCTATTTCACAAAAGGACTCTTATTGCCTCTGGGCTTAAAGCAACAAGTGTGTTTTGCACATTACTCTAGATTAGCATTAAAAATACATGTCTCTTCCACGGTCTCATTGTTCAAAACACTCCTAAGTACATAAAGGCAGATGCTCGGAAAACTTTTATTCCTCGGTTCTCTATTTGGGTATACCATTGGTGTTCTGATCTCTCAATTTCTAGGCTTCTGATGACTTCTTCATGGAAATGCAACTCTCCTGCCCCCACTTTCAATTATCACTGCTTCGTCATCGAACTTCACAATACCCATGTTGATGAAATTTTCCACCAAATTCTTAAAAGTAAGGCAATTTTCTATCGAATGGCATGTGATCCCCGCGTGGTACTCACACTGAGCGTTTGGGTCATACCTTTTGGGTATGGAGGTTGCATCGGTTTTGGATAATTGGGGGACACAACGTGCGCATCAAATAAACTTTGATACAACTCCTTATACGTCATCGAGATCGACATAAATTAGAGTTTTTCATTGTTTTTCCTCGTGAGAGATTCTTTTCTTGATGAACCCTGATACTCAGTAGTCACCGTTACCGTTTTTGGCTGATTAATGGTAATTGACTTTGAGTGCCCCATGTTTGTATTATTCACTTCATTTCTTTCTTCATTTTGGCTATTCTTTTGTTACTTTCTCCTGCTTCTATCCTTCCATTTTTTATGGCATTTTCAATCATTTCTCCTGCCATTACTATATCAGCAAAGCTCTTGGTGGTACTCCCTATCATGTGGGTGATGAAATGAGCTTTCAGGGTGTTGATAAAAAGCATGGTAGTCTCCTTTTCTAGAAGAGGTGGTTGAACTTGCATGGCAACTTCTCTCCATCTTTGTGCGTATTGCCTAAAGCTTTCATTTGACTTCTTTTCCATGTTTTGTAAGGTGATTCTATTAGGCGTCATGTCCGTGACATGATTGTATTGATTCATGAAGGCTTGGGCTAGGTCTTTCTAAGAACTAATATTAGCACGGCTGAGTTGATTGTACCATCGGGACGCCGCCCCCACTAAGCTTTCTTGAAAACAATGAATCAAAAGTTGATCATTGTTCACATAGCAAGTCATCCGTCTACAGAACATAGTGATGTGGGCTTAAGGATAGCTGGTCCCATTGTACTTCTCAAAATTTGGCATCTTAAACTTATGAGGAAGCACCAAATCTAGAACCAGACTCAAGTCTTTTGCGTCAATACCATGGTGGTGATCGGTATTTTCCAAATCCTTGAACTTTTCCTCCAACCATCTACAACGATCATCTAATTGCCTCGAGGATTCAACTCTTGCCTCGTCCCTCTTTACTATATTCAAATTGGGATTGGCTGGGTTATCTCCTGGATTGGATCCTGAGCCAGTGTGGGAGTTCGTGGGTGGTCTAATATCATCTTTCCCTTGTTGCGGCTTAATCGTGGCAGATGGCCTTTGGGGATACTCTTCATGCTGTGCTGGCGCATGTAGTGCTGTAAAACCAAGAGGAATGCCTTTGCTCTCTTCCCCTGTAATTTTCATTGGACTTTTTCCTTTGTCCATTGCCCCACTCAGCATTTGGGCCATTTGAGCCATCATGTTCTTTTGAGCCTCCAACATCTGGTCCCTCATCTCTTGTTGGAGTTTTGCCATTTGCTCTTGCATCTGGTCTTGCAGGTCTTTCTGGAATTGTTCAAATATTTGATCCATTTTCTTTTTCTTGGCACGTGTACCGTAATGGTTTTCAGTTTCTAGATTTTCTTTTTCTCTCTGTATTAATTTTAACTAATTAGGCTCTCTCTATGGACTTAAATGCATATGATGTGATGCAATGCAAATGCATGGAATGCAATGCAAAAAGAGGCGTTGATATAAATTCAATTCCATTAAAAGAACTTTTCTAGAAAATACGTCTCTTTACATAAAATGGATTGCATATACGACTTTGTCCTCATAGTCCAGGTGAAAACACCAATCCTCTTCTTTGTATCCGGATGTTATGGTCATGTCCCATGAATTTTCCCAATAGATGCCTCTTCTAGCTCCTTGTTGCTTGGTCCAGGCCGCGATTTTTCACTCACCTATTCCTCACGATGCTCATAAGCTTCTTCGAGACGTGACAACTCTTGAATAATCCTTGTTGGCTTGAATCCTCAGGCAAAGTCTTGTATTTTTCTGCAGACCATCAGCCTTCTCTCGTTGTTTGCTTGGACTATATTTTGACGACCGTATTATGATCCACTTTATCAAGTAACCCATTTCCTTATGACAAACTCTTCTATTTAGCAATTGAATATTAATCAACACCTTCTTTCTAAGATGATGCGATGTAATACAATTAAAACAAAAGAAACACATTAGCACAAAAGAAATAAACAACAGAATAAAGTACCTATTTGGGTGACTACTAGGGGTTTGGAATGGTTCTACCTAGAGCGGGTTCTTAAGGTTCGCTATATGCAGTTTGGTTCTAAAGAGAGGTACCCAAACCAGCAGATTCCTTGATCTTCACCCATTATAGGCTCATATAAACTGAGTTCAGTTCAGGGGAATACATTTCCTATGGCTGTAACACCTCAAACCCGGTCAAAACACCACGACCGAATCTGGCATGTCACAGAGGACAACATTTTGAAGAAAATCGAGTTTACCGGTTAAATTATGTGGAAAACTCTTTGTTGCTCTATGTTTGTAGAAATCATGTGCATGATTAGTTAAAAACTGATAGTTTACTTTGAAATCCCAGAAATAAATCTTTAAAACTTAGTTGTCGGTCCATAGCTTAGAAAACCTTTTCGTAATTTTAAAAGAAACCCAAATGATTAATTTGAAAACCGTTTCTATTTGAACTTGGAAACTTAAGTTTTGAAACCGTTTGAGTTGTCGAAAACAATTAAGTTGTCATTCGTTATCAAGTGATTTGTATTACCCGATGGTAAGGTTTTGAAAACCATTGCATTTTGTAGTTTAGAAAACCTTGCGCTCACATTATTAAATTAATCAAATAATTCACTTAACCATGTTCGAAGTCAAATCCAAAACATATAAATAATTCAAAACATAATTTAAAAGGCCTTATTACAATGCCCAAATAATAAAAAAAATTATGAAATAATTACCTAATTCAAATCCAAGTAAAACCAAATGTTTTAATGTATGGGCCACCTCGAGTCCATCCGGCTCTTCATCCGTAATTTACGAGTCACCTAGAAAGATAAGGGAGAAAGTGAGTCACCAAGACTCAGTGCATAAATCCTCCTCCCGGTTAATGCAACATACTTACACAAATCATAACCAAGCAATACATATAATGCACCCATACCTAGCCATCCATAACTCCGTTTTTACCCCGTGTGGTACCAAACCACCGGTGGTGCCAAACCACTGGTGACCCAAAGTCACGATATCCAATAATAATGTGGTGCCAAACCACTGGTGCCCCAAAGTCACGTGATATCAATAATTCGAGTGTGGGGCCAACCCACGTGTGATACCAAATCACTGGCGACAATCCTGATAAATCAACTGTGAGGCCAACCCACTGTGGTGCTATATCATCTTCCCCCTCCTCTCATATCACCCATCACAATGCAAAACTTATGCAAATCATGCCATCATGCTTTGTTATGAATCATATAGCAAATACATCACAGATCATGGTATTAAGCATCATATAGCAAATCATATCGAAATGGACTTACCCGAATCCTTGTTCATACCCTTACGGTATCATATCAAGATCTACACAATTTTGGCTTTTAACATATTCAGGTTATTAATATATTTACTTAGTTATAAAGTGTGTAAGTTACACACCTGTCACCAACGCAAGCACTAAATCTCGAAGACCCGATCTACCGCACTAGATCCACTTGATCCTACATTTGGCCAACACTCAGGTTATTACCAAAGACCATTCGGCTATACCCATAAATCTCAAACATGAGATAACACATAACTAACACAATCCTCCTTACCCTTTTGCCTTACAAATGCTAATCCCAACACAAGGTACGCGAGACTGATCTTCCTCCTACAATCGGCTACCAATACAACTTAGCCTCAAAAGCCTTCGGCTTTTCCAAATAACTTAAAGAATGATTAAACTATTATAGATCCTTACCACAGCCTTAATGAATCGCTTGACAGAGAAAGAATGGCTCAGATCCACTACTTCCAAAGTCCCGAAGAACCTAGGAGAAATTGGTTCCTATAGATGGTTAGCAAAACACCCACAAATGCCGAAGTTTGGCTTTTGTCTTCACATGTCGACAGAGAAAAAGAGAAAGTGAGAATGATGTTTCAGTCAAGAACCCTTACCCCTTTTCAAAACTGATTGGAGAAAAACCAAAAGAGATCCACCCTTGTTTGAGATTCAGCCAAAATAACACTAGGAGAAACCAAGGAGATTTCGGCACAGAGTATGGTGGATGGAAGAGAAAAGCAATCAATATTTGCCTAGAGTGGAGAAAGAGAAAGGAAAAAAAGTGAAAATAGGAGAGGGAGGATTCAGCAATGGAGAGAAAAAAAAGAAAATAGAATGGGAGAGGGATGCTTTCGGCTTCTAAGAAAGATAAAAGATGAGAGGGAGTTCAAGTGGAGATTCGGCCAAGTGCCTAAAGAAGAAATCGACAACCACCTATGGTCTTTCCAGCTTTTGGTTCACTATGGTGCACTAAAGAGAAATCGGCACTGCTAAAAAGGGTTTTTGGCTTTTGATATACCAAACAAAGGCTAGCCGAAAATGCACAACTAGGTGCCTAAGGAAATTCGGCACCCCCTTACTCAGCTTCCCAACCGTTCACTCCTCTTCCATCAAGAGTTCAGATTTCGTCAAAATTCCCTGAATCACTCCTGGCCAATCATTCAAATGAGTTTGAACTAATGCTTATCTGAAAGAGTTTGTGCTGAGCACAACTCTTCCCCCTTGGCGTCAAAATGGTAAGCAGAAAATAGGATTCCTACTGCTCGAACCTGAGTTCTCCCTTCCCTACATGTGGCATCAATCACAGGGCCCTAAGTGGCGCCTCCTTACCACTTTTCCAAGCCCAACCTTGTGCTTAATCCCCCACGAATTATACTTAACCCCTAGCTCCTTCCGCTCCCCTCACTTAAAACTTAAAAACAAAAATTTCCTGCAACTCGGGCCTGCTCTAAACTTATAAATAGATCTTACAACACCACAAATAATCAACACAACGGCCACACACATGCAAGGAAGCTCAAACACAATAACCCCTATTTAAGGATGTTACAGTTCTACCCCCTTAAAAATAATTTCGGCCTAGAAATTACCTGGTCAAAAGAGTTGAGGGTATTGATGTCTCATCACATCCTCTGATTCCTACGTAGCCTCTTCCACGCCATGATTCCGCCACAGCACCTTCACTAATGGGACCGACTTCTTGCACAAAACCTTCACATCTTGATCTAGAATCCGAACTGGTTCCTCCTCTATGGTCAAATCAGGACTTACCTCAATTTCCTCCACTGCTACAACATGCGATGGATCTGAACGATAACTCCTGAGTATGGAGACATGGAACACATCATGTATCTGACTCAGCTCTGCTGGCAACTCAAGCTGATAGGCTACTGGTCCCACTCGTCTCAACACCTTATATGGCCAATAAACTTGGGACTTAACTTCCCTTTCCTTCCAAACCTCAACACTTTCTTCCAGGGCGAGACCTTCAAAAAAACCCTGTCACCCACGTCAAACTCTATATCTCTCCGCTTAAGATTAGCATATGACTTTTGCCTGTCCGAAGCTTCCTTCAGACGAGCCTGAATCAACTTAACCTTAGCCTCAGTCTCTACCACCAACTCTGGTCCCAACATCAGACGCTCACCCAACTCCGTCCAGCATGTAGGTGTGTGACACTTCCTACCATACAACGCCTCATATGGTGCCATCTTTATGCTTGCCTAACAACTATTGTTGTATGCGAACTCAGCTAATGGTAGAAATTTTTCCCAGCTACCACTGAAGTCCAGAACATAACCTCTCAACATATCCTCTAAAATTTGTATAACACTTTCCGACTGTCCGTCAGACTGTGGGTGAAAAGCTGTGCTAAAATCCAACCTCGTTCCCAAAGCCTGATGCAAAGCTCTCCAGAACCTCGATGTGAACCTTGGATCCCTATCTGAGATAATTGATACTGGTACACCATGCAACCTCACTATCTCGGCCACATACAACTTAGCTAACTTTTGAAGCGGATAATCAACCCTTACCGGTATGAAATGAGCTGATTTGGTCAAACGATCCACAATCACCCAGACTGAGTCTTTCTTACTAGGCGTAAGGGATAGCCCACTGACAAAGTCCATGGTAATTCTTTACTAGGCGTAAGGGATAGCCCACTGACAAAGTCCATGGTAATTCTTTCCCACTTCCATTGAGGAATCTTTACAGGCTGAAGTAAACTTGACGGTAGTTGATGCTCAACTTTGACCGCTGACACGTCAGACATTTACCCACAAACTCAGTCACTTCCCCCATTACAGCCACAGGCGTAATCGCAAATCCTAGTACATCTTGTTACCTCTAGGATGCATAGCGTATGGGCCGCTATGTGCGTCCTGAAGAATCTTCTGCCTTAACTCAACATCCTTTGGCATACAAGCTCTCCCTTGGAAACACAATACTTCATCACTGGACACACTATAACCCTCTACACCACCATTCTGCACTTACAACCTCTGAGTATTCAAGCCCTCATCCGCTAACTATTTCTCCTTGATCTGCTCAACCCAAGTCAGCTTAACCTACAATTTCGCCAAAATACTCCCATCGTCATACAAGCTAAGACGGGCAAACATCGCTCTTAAGTCCGCTACTACCTTACGGCTCAACGCGTCTGCCACCAAGTTAGCCTTGCCCGGATGATACTCAATCGAGTAGTCGTAGTCCTTTAACAGTTCAATCTATCTTCGTTGTCTCAAGTTCAAATCCTTCTGAGTCAGAAGATACTTCAGACTCTTATGGTCTATGTAGACTATCGACTTCTCTCCGTACAAATAGTGTCTCCATATTTTCAGGGCGAAAACCACTGCAGCTAACTCCAAGTCATGTGTCGGATAGTTAACCTCATGCGGTCTCAGCTGTCGAGACGCATATGCCACCACTTTCCCTTCCTGCATCAGCACACATCCCAAGCCAGTATGTGATGCATCGCAATAGACCATGAATACCTTCCCTACCTCAGGCTGTACTAGAACTAGAGCTTCCATTAAAATCTTCCTCAACTTGTCAAAACTCTTCTACTGTTTCTCCGTCCACACAAATGGAACTCCTTTCCTCAACAGCTTGGTCAACGGTGCCGCAATCAGAGAGAATCCTTCTACAAATCTCCGGTAATACCCCGCCAGACCTAAAAACTCTAAATTTTTACAACCGACCTAGGCAGTTTCCAATCCAACACTGCCTCAATCTTGCGAGGGTCCACTCTAATCCCTTCAGCGGACACTACGTGACCTAAGAAAGTCACCTCCCTAAGCCAGAACTTGCACTTACTGAACTTGGCAAATAACTACTTTTCCCTCAGTATCTGTAACACTACTCGCAAATGCGCATCATGATCCTCCTCCGTCCTTGAGTACACTAATATTTTGTCTATAAATACTACAACAAATTGGTCCAAGTACTACTGAAACACGTAATTCATCAAGTCCATGAATGCTATCGGTGCATTGGTTAACCCGAACGACATCACCAGAAACTCGTAATGCCCATACCGAGTACAAAAGCCGTCTTGTGAATATCAGCCTCTTTCACCTTTAGCTGATGATAGCCAGACCTTAAATCAAATTTTGAGAAAATTGATGCCCCCTAAGCTGATCGAACAAGTCATCTATCCTCGGCAGCGGATACTTGTTTTTGATCGTTAGCTTGTTCAACTGGCAGTAGTCTATACACATCTACATTGTACCATCTTTCTTTTTGACAAAGAGTACCGGCGCTCCCCAAGGTGAAACACTTGGCCAGATAAAACCTCGGTCCAACAACTCCTGAATCTGAGCCTTCAGCTCTACCAATTCTTTCGGTGCCATTCTATATGGGGCAATAGATACTGGCGCAGTTTCGAGTAACAGATCTATACCAAATTCAACTTTTCGATCCAGAGGCAGACCAGGAAGTTCCTCTAGAAATACGTCAGTAAATTCCTTTACTGTCCGGACATCCTCTACAGTAGACTTCTTAGCCTCCAAAGCACACACGCGAACCAAAATCGCCTCACAACCCTTCCTGACCATCTTCTCAGCCTTCAACACCGATACTACATTGGATAGATAATCTCTTCTATTACCTATCATCACCACTTCTTCACCCTCAGCTGTTCTCAAAACCATGCGCTTAGTCGCGCAATCCAAACTAGCCTGGTACTTCCCCAGCCAATCCATCCCAAGAATCAGATCGAACTCCCCAAACGGTAGTTCCATCAGATCAGCTACAAATACTACCCCTTGAAGTTCTAGGGGTACATCGCTATACAGCTTATTTACTTCTACAGAGTGACCTAGAGGGCCAATTACTGTCATCTCCCTAGAAGTAATTTCAAAGTCTAGGTTCATGGTCTCTACTATGCTACTAGCAACATATGAATACGTCGAACCCACAATAATCAAAGTAATATACGATAATCCAAAGATTAAGAACGTACCGGTTATGATGTCTGGTACGTCGCCCTCCTCTCGATGTCTCGCTGCATATACCAACCTAGGCTGTCTTGCTTCAGTATTGCCTGCACCTTGCCTGGTGCTCCACGACCTCTACCAGAGCCATTACCCCCTAGAAGACCACCACGCCCCCGTGGAGGTGGCCCTCATTTCGAATTGAGCACCACCGACCTCATCGAATCT
The DNA here is from genome assembly GCA_025506655.1 of Gossypium rotundifolium. NCBI lineage: Eukaryota > Viridiplantae > Streptophyta > Magnoliopsida > Malvales > Malvaceae > Gossypium > Gossypium rotundifolium. The sequence goes on along the minus strand of CP106734.1, from coordinate 115,285,709 downwards.
GGCTAACTTACGTGGACAGTCCCTCACATGATGATCCAGTGAACCACACTCAAAACATCCCTTTCCACCAGTCCAACATCTTCCCCAATGAGATTTCCCATATCTATTACACTGCACTGGTCCCTGATTAGTAGTAGTAGGCCTTCCAGATTGATTCGGCCCACTCTGTCTAGCCCTTTTCTGTGGATTATCGACCGACCCCGATGATTCAAAACCTCTCTTGTGTCTATTTCTATCCAGATTCATCTTATGACTCCTTTACCCTTCACTACCTTAGCCTTTTCCACCAAAGACAAAGAACTCGCTCTGCCTTGTGGAGCGATCAACAATCTCACTCATCTCTCAATCCATCCTCAAACGACACATCGTTCATGTTACAGAGCCACGATGGCCCTAGCATCCTGCTCAACCTTAAAAATTTTACCTCGTACTTCAAGACAGACTTACTCCCCTGAACCAGCCTCAGAAATGCCTTCCGCTACGCATCAATATAGCTGGTCCGACATACTTCTTCTGATAAGCTGCCTTAAAATAGTCCCAAGTGAGATCATCCGCTGCAGCACTATCCCGAACCGTGAGCCACCACTGGTATGACTCATCCCGGAGAAGCGACACTATCCCTTTTAGTTTTTCCTCAGCGATCAGATCCAAGCCATCCATGATTCGCTCCATCACCTCTAACCAATACTCATCCGTATTGGGCGCCACACCAGATACTCCACGGAAAAACTCAGCTCCATTAGCTCGGAGTCGCTCAGGTACTGACTTTCGAGGTCCCATGCCTCCACCTACTCTAGCCACCCTTTCCAAAACTCGCAGCATCGCCTGTGATACTGCATCATCCCCCGTCTAATCTTGATATTCCACATCGGTGCTGGTGGTGGTGGTATTTCATTTTTGGACCCTTGACCAGACCTAACGGGCTCCGACACGGTCATTCGGCCTCTACCAGGCCACGCACATTACGACCACGTCCCCTAGAATTCATGTCTATAGTTGCGATTTATCTGTTTAAGAGATTTTTATGAATTAGCTTCTATTTCACTGATTACCCATAAATAAGTTTTATGTAAAGAGATTTGGTAGTGGTTCTTTCGATCATCACACAGTTTTCAGTTTAATTTCCTACCCTTACTCCACCTGTAGGGTATTCTCGTCATGTTGCTACCCAGGGGTATTTTCATAATTAGCCTATCAAGGTATTTTAGTAAAAAAATAGAGTTAATTTGGAAACCTTTACAAATCATAGATATTTCAAAAATCTCAAAAATCGGGGCCGTTTTGGTAATTTCATAAACCAGGGGTATTTTTGAATTTTTTTTTTCAAAATATGGTTCCAGGTGATTTTACAAAATAAAGGTATTTTGAAAATTTTCAATCCAAGGGTACCTCGGCAATTCTCTATACTAAGGGCATTTTGGTAATTTTACAAGTCAGGGGTAATTTGGTCATTTTTCAAATCAGGGGTATTTTGGTCTTTTTCCAAATCAGGGGTACTGTGGTAATTTCAAAACTAAGGTTTAAAGTGTTTCAACACAAAATAACTGGTCCCTTTCGGGTTTTAGTTATTAAATTTAGCCTGTGAATAAGTCGTCTCAGCTAGGATGAACCGTTACTACGCACCAGGTAGGATTCGGGTGAAGAGGAGGTGAGTCACTAGGACTGCTTAAATACCAAGCTCCCCCCTGAATCCACTCCTAGACATGCGCACAACGTTGCCACACCGTTAGCTCAGTGACGTACTCACAGGTTTATTTAGTGGATCATTACGTCTTATGCAGTTTGTGTTGGAGTAAGCTATTCTTAGGGTTCAATAATTCCTATTCTACTAGTCTACGATCCCGAGATTCCCATTTCCCCACATATATTCACACACAAATGTAAGTACTTACAGGCGATTGGTCTTGGAGACTCGGTGCCATGCTTCTCAAACCATATATTTCTAACCCAGAACATTTTAAAACCACACCTTAAAACATTTTGGGCCTCGGGCCCATAGCCGAGCCTTTGAACTTGGCTCTGATACCAAAAATATAACACCCCAAACCCAGTCAACACACCACGATCAAATCTGGCATGTCACAGAGGACAACGTTTTGAAGAAAATCAAGTTTATCGGTTAAATTATGTGGAAAACTCTTTGTTGTTCTATGTTTGTAGAAATCAGGTGCATGATTAGTTAAAAACTGATAGTTTACTTTGAAATCCCAGAAATAAATCTTTAAAACTTAGTTGCCGATCCATAGCTTAAAAAACCTTTTTGTAATTTTAAAAGAAACCCAAATGATTAATTTGAAAACCGTTTCTATTTGAATTTGGAAACTTAAGTTTTGAAACCGTTTGAGTTGTCGAAAACAATTAAGTTGTCATTTGTTATCAAGTGATTTGTATTACCCGATGGTAAGGTTTTGAAAACCATTGCATTTTGTAGTTTAGAAAACCTTGTGCTCACATTATTAAATTAATCAAATAATTCACTTAACCATGTTCGAAGTCAAATCCAAAACATATAAATAATTCGAAACATAATTTAAAAGGCCTTATTACAATACCCAAATAATAAAAAAAATGAATTATGAAATAATTACCCAATTCAAATCCAAGTAAAACCAAATGTTTTAATGCATGGGCCACCTTGAGTCCATCCGGCTCCTCATCTGCAATTTACGAGTCACTTGAAAAGATAAGGGAGAAAGTGAGTCACCAAGACTCAGTGCATAAATCCTCCTCCCGGTTAATGCAACATACTTACACAAATCATAACCAAGCAATACATATAATGCACCCATAACTAGCCATCCATAACTCCGTTTCTACCCCGTGTGGTACCAAACCACTGGTGGTGCCAAACCACTAGTGACCCAAAGTCACGATATCCAATAATAATGTGGTGCCAAACCACTGGTGACCCAAAGTCACGAGATATCAATAATCCAAGTGTGGCGCCAACCAATGTGTGATACCAAATCACTGGCAACAATCCCGATAAATCAATTGTGGGGCAAACCCTCTGTGGTGCTAAGCCACTGGGACGAGTCGCTATGAGGTGCCAAACCTCTGGTGACCCAAAGTCACAAAATAATCTGTGGTACCAAACCACTAGAGATGCCAAACCTCTGGTGACCCAAAGTCATGGATATCATCTTCCCCCTCCTCTCATATCACCCATCACAATGCAAAACTTATGTAAATCATGCCATCATGCTTTGTTATGAATCATATAGCAAATACATCACAGATCATGGTTTAAGCATCATATAGCAAATCATATCGAAACGGACTTACCCGAATCCTTGTTCATACCCTTACGGTATCATATCAAGATCTACACAATTTTTGGCTTTAACATATTCAGGTTATTAATATATTTACTTAGTTATAAAGTGTGTAAGTTACACACCTGTCACCAAAGCAAGCACTAAATCTTGAAGACCCGATCTACTGCACTAGATCCACTTGATCCTACATTCAGCCAACACTCAGGTTATTACCAAAGACCATTCGGTTATACCCATAAATCTCAAAACACGAGATAACACATAACTAACACAATCCTCCTTACCCTTTTGTCTTACGAATGCTAATCCCAACACAAGGTATGCGAGACTGATCTTCCCCCTACAATCGGCTACCAATACAACTTAGCCTCAAAAGCCTTTGACTTTTCCAAATAACTTAAAGAATGATTAAACTATTATAGATCCTTACCACATCCTTAATGAATCGCTTGACAGAGAAAGAATGGCTCAGATCCACTACTTCCAAAGTCCTGAAGAACCTAGGAGAAATCAGTTCCTATAGATGGTTAGCAAAACACCCACAAATGTTGAAGTTCGACTTTTGTCTACACATGTCGACAGAGAAAAGAGAAAGTGAGAATGATGTTTGGTCAAGAACCCTTACCCTTTTCAAAACCGATTGGAGTAAAACCAAAGAGATCCACCCTTGTTTGAGATTCGCCAAAATAACACTACGAGAAACCAAGGAGATTTGACACAGTAGTATGGTGGATGGAAGAGAAAAGCAATCAATATTCGGCTAGAGTGGAGAAAGAGAAAGGAAAAGAAAAGTGAAAATAGGAGAGAGAGGATTCGACAATGGAGAGAAAAAAAAGAAAATAGAATGGGAGAGGAATGCTTTCGGCTTCTAAGAAAGATAAAAGATGAGAGGGAGTTCAAATGGAGATTCGGCCAAGTGCCTAAGGAAGAAATCGACAACCACCTATGGTCTTTTCGGCTTTTGGTTCACTATGGTGCACTAAAGAGAAATCAGCACTGCTAAAAAGGGTTTTCAGCTTTTGATACACCAAACAAAGGCTAGCCGAAAATGCACAACTAGGTGCCTAAGGAAATTCGGCACCCCTTCTTACTCAGCTTCCCAACAGTTCACTCCTTTTCCATCAAGAGTTCAGATTTCGTCAAAATTCCCTGAATCACTCCTGGCCAATCATTCAAATGAGTTTGAACTAATCAATGCTTATCTGATAGAGTTTGTGCTGAGCATAACTCTTCCCCCTTGGCATCAAAATGGTAAGCAAAAAATGGAATTCCTACTGCTCGAACCTGAGTTCTCCCTTTCCTACATGTGGCGTCAATCACAGGGCCCTAAGTGGCCCCTCCTTGCCACTTTTCCAAGCCCAATCTTGTGCTTAATCCCCCACGAATTATACTTAACCCCTAGCTCCTTCCGCTCCCTTCACTTAAAACTTAAAAACAAAAATTTCCTGCAACTCAGGCCTACTCTAAACTTATAACTAGATCTTACAACACCACAAATAATTAACACAACGGCCACACACATGCAAGGAAGCTCAAGCACAATAACCCCTATTTAAGGATATTACAATGGCTGCACAGAGATGAAAATCTCACGAAGACATAGGTACAGATGTATCCTGAAAGCAATCCACTATCCTGCACGGAGGTGAAGACCTCACGAAGGAGTAGCTTTTCACTCCCACTTAAAAGGTGCGACCGCGACGGTCATGCCATGGAATGTGCAAAGATTTCAAAAGCTTGAAGCAAATAAAGGAAATAGGAATACAATGATGAAGATCGTAACATAAAGCAGATGAAATGCAAAGAAAGGATCGTATATTAAAACCAAGTTTTCAATTTTCGATAAAAAGACAAGAAGTAATCAACTCGTGGCTTGACTCTCTTATTACAAGTCCCCAGTGGAGTCGCCAAGCTGTCGAAACCATTTTTTTTTTGGAAAAGCAGGAAATGACTTTGGTAATGAAAATAAAATGGGAGTCGCCACCAATCTTTATTTGGTGTGATCGGATCACCTTTGTTTTAATAAAACATTTTATTTTACTAAAACAGTGTTTTTGGTCTGCGAAGTTTTGAAAATCGGGTTCGGGAGTCGATTACGTGCGAGAAAGGGTTAGCACCCTCGTCACACCCAAAATTGGTACCAAATTGATTAATTAGTGTCTTATGTCGAAAATTTGAAAAGATTTTAAAATACGGATCCTTTAAAATGTTTGGATAATTTGGACTGGAATTTGAGATTTCTTTGTTCCGAGAGGATACAAACATCACATCCAGCATGTTAGGACATGATATTTTAATCCCTTATGGTCAAAGTCATCTCATGATTTACGAAGTTTTTTGAGAAGGATGTTAGGTTATTTAGTCAAACGAAAAATTGCAACCCAGCAAGTTAGGGCACTATTCCCCGAATTTCTAAATACGAAACATTGCCTTATTTAAAAAACCATTAGATAATATATGATAGTTTTACAGAATGTATTTTGTTTAATGATATAATATAAAACTAAGAAAATAAATGTAAATATAAATATAGTAAATATAAAGATACTAATAATAACAATAATAATGAGAATAATGAGAATAATATCAAATAATAGTAATAAGAATAATAATAGTATGGTGTAATAATAATATAAAAGATAGTAATACTAATAATAATAGTAGGGTATAGTAATAATAATAATGGTAATAATGATAATAATATAATCGTGATAATAATGATAGTAAAAGAATAATATAAAAGGTAATAATGATATTAAAATGAAAAATAAAACAATAAAAATAGAGCGAGAGTTGTGATAATGATTAAATAATAAAAATAAAAATAACGGTAATAACAAATAATGATAAAGAATGGTATATTATTAACAAAAAAAATTAAAGACAATAATAATAAAAAATAATAATAATTAATAATGTAATAATAGTAATAATAATAATTGCTAAATAATAAAAGAATGGACTAAATTGAATTAAGAACGAGAGTTTTGGGACAAATTATATATAATAAATAATAGGGGGATTAAACTGAAACGTGCGCGAAATGATGAGGGACAAGGCGCGCAATTTTCCCGAGTAGTCAAGCGTAGCGCTTTAAAGGACCAATTACAAACTGCGCAAAATTTCTGGGCCAGAATTGAAATAATAGAAAACTTAATTTTAAAAGCTGAAAATGCAGAAGGACCGAAAGTGCAATAAACCCCTCGACTAAAAAACACGCGGATCCTACCTGGAGCGAGTCGGGTAATCGGGTCGAAGCTTGAAACGATGTCGTTTTGGGACTGATGGACGCCGGCCAAAAAGACGTCGTTTTGCAATGTCTATAAAAGCCAGAAAAAAATCAAAAAGGTCATTTGCTTTTAGATTTAAAAAAAAAATCTTCTTCATTTCTTTTCTCTGCAGGTTGAAGCTTCCGTCATTGCTCGTTCGGCCACCGCCGCGGGCTCCGTCATCGGCGCCGCCATGCACGGCGGTCGGAGCTCCGATGAGGTAAAATTTTTCATATTTTTTTATTCCTTTTTTATACTCTTTAATAATATGGATATATATATGTCAAAAGGAAAGAAAGGGAAAGAAGATTTCAGAAATAATAAAAAGGGAAAAGAAATCACCTCCTTTACCTCTGTTTTCGATTTTTAGTTGATTTTAAGTGGGCAATCTTTGTTCTGCAAGCGTTTGTATCTTCTGTTTGTGTTTGAAAATATTGTTTCTTGTAAAAAGATAGTCGAATCTCTCTGTTTTTTCATTCAAAAAAATCCCCCTTTTACATTGGTGTTTCTTCGATTTTTATAACCGAGATTGAAGAAAGAAGAAATAAAAAAATACAATAGATTTTTCTGCTGCTATTGCTGTCTGTTTTCTTTTGCTTGCAGGTTATAGGGAGCAAGTGGTGATGGGACAGTGGTCGGTGGCTGCAGGCAGGGCAAGTGGCTAGGGGCGGCACTAGGTTTGCGGCGCCACTTGTGTTAGGGGCTAGGGTTTTTTTTTGTTTGTTTCTAATTTGGGTTTTGGTAATTGGGCCTAGTTGTGTATGGGCCGGGCAAAATTTGGGCTCTACACCGGGGTATTCTATTTAAGACATCCGCAACCTCATAAGGAGCACACGGCCTAGACACACGCCCGTGTGTCTAGCCCGTGGTCGACACTGACTTACAACACTAACATGCAGGGGACACAAGGCCAGACACACACCTATGGAACTGACCGTGTGTCACACACGGCCTAGAAGCATGCCCATGTGCCCACCCGTGAGGAAAAGAGCAAGGCTATTTTCCAAGCCCTTTTTATCACCCTAACTCCCACAAAGCATGATTTATGTTCAACCATTAACCAAGCAACCCAATCATGCATCATACACATTCATGAATAATCTCATCTTTTCATATATTAATAATAGTGAGCCATCAACTTGGCATTATAAAAAAGAGTTTATCCTTGAGAGAGCCAACACCTTTGGCCAAAATACATGACATTTAACTAAGTCTAGACCCTATACATGCCATATTCAAAATGCTAAATCTAACTATACCAAAATGAGCTGATAGTGTGGGTGATTTTCTGATTATCTACATATCCCAAGCGGCTCTTTGACACTATAAAACAAGGGAAAAGAAAGGGAGTAAGCTTTAAGCTTAATAAGTTTACATGTAAACAATAAATATCATACCATATGCAAATTAACCACAAACATTATATAATATGTAAGAACAATTCACATTTTCATAATCATGCTTACTCATCTCATTTCTTACCACCTTCAAACCATATAAATATATATTGCTCACATTTACTTGCACATATTCCCTGCAGTCATCACCATAAGCCACATGAAGTATATTTACTTAGACCTTTCTCAATGAACCCATCAGCATAATACTAAGTACCCAGTGGTTTCGCACACAGCCCACCAATAGTCACATATAGGGTGGTATTGCACATAGCCCACCAAAAAGAATAATTACGGTGGTTTCGCACATAGCCCATCAAATGATAATAGAAACGATGGTATCGCACATGGCCCATCGTGAATAAATAATAAGGTGGTATCGCACACAACCCATCAACAATGATAATTTAGGTGGTATCGCACACAGCCCACCAATAATGATTACGAATATTTTTTCGCACTTACATAACTATTCCGAGGTTCATACGAGAATTACTCACTATCTATCAATTTCAATCGTTCTTAATCATAATTAATCCCATTCATACGATGCACCAATAAGTAACAACATATGTTTTAAAGATGTATCGTTTACACAGAAAACTTACCTCGGTGCAAAATGTATTAGTCGATGACTTAGTCCGTAACCTTGCATTTTCCTCGGTCAATATTGTTTCGCGTTCTTCTTGATCTATAATAATAAAATTTACTCATTCAATCACTTTAATTCATAATACATCAAATTTCTACTTAGACAAAAATGACCATTTTGCCCTTATACTTTGACAAAATTACCATTTTGGCCCTAGGCTCGTAAATCATTTTTCATCACATTTTCTCATTAAACAAGCCTAGATGAACATTTATTTCTCCTATAACAACTCACAAAACCAATTATTTCATGCATTTATTACTCATTTATGACCTTTACTAATAAGTCCTATTTAGGTGTTTTCATGGTAACACCTTTCACAAAAGTTATTCCTTGACCCACTAACATTCATTCTCTTCCATAAAAACTCAGTAAACAACATAAAAACTCTCATGGCAAGTCCCTAAATTTTCAACCATTTAGGAAAATAGTTCCCTCATTAGCTAGCTTAAGCCTTGGGGGTTCCAAAAGTACAAAAATTATCAAGAAAAACCTCTAAAATCACTTACTTGCAAGGGATTAGCTTGGCTGAAAATTTGAACTCCAAAAACCCCTATTCTCTCTTCAATTTTTGGTGGAGACGAAGTATGAACAGTAAAAGATGATATCTTCTTCCTTTATCTTATTTTATTCATTTTTTATCAACTAATTTCACCAAATTTTTTTGACCAAAATTAATACCCTTGTCTCTATGGCCGACCAACACCCCATTATTGGCCTAATTGCACTTTAAAGACCTCTAATTTAATATTCTATGGCTATTAGACACCTCTACCTTATATAATAGAACTTTCACACTTTATGCGATTTAGTCCTTTTTCACAATTAAGCATACAATTGCTAAAATAAATGCACTAAAATTTTCATACATCCATATAATTATGACATAACACATAAAATAATATCAAAATAATTTTCTTCAACCTCAGATTAGTGGTCCCAAAGCCATTGTTCTAACTAGGCCCAAAATCGGGCTGTTACAAAGGTGGTTGTTCATTTCAGTTTGATGGTTTTGTGTCATTATAATTCCAAGAGTTGCTTCTGTCTGATAGACTTTTATGATATGTAAGTAATAGAAAAACAAGTTATAAATTTGGAATGTTGTACCTTATTTTGTTAGAAGCGTCTGAACAAACTTATGGGTCTTTCATTTTGTCCTGTGTCGGACTTCTTCGTCATCAGTGTTGACTCAGTCTAGCAACATGTATTGGTGGTGGTAGAAATGGTTTTAAGTCTTTTTCGTTAATGTTGAGGATTGGTGGTGCTAAAAATTGATTTCAACCTTAGTTAAGAGAAACTAGAAACCCATTGTAATAGCCTGATTTAGGGCCTAGTTGGAATAGTGGTTGCGAGACCATAAATCCAAAGTAGAAATATGTGTTGTATGACTTTTATGAGGCTTATGATATGTTTGTATGATTGTATGAAAATTTCATGAGGAAATCTTATTAATTAGTGATCAATTTGTCCATTAGGACTAAATTGCAAAGATTAGAAAAATCGATTCTAGAAGATTTAAGTATGAAATAGTATTAGAAAAATTACTAGAGGCCCATATTTAACAATTAGACCATTATATGTTAAGATGGACAAAAATAGACATGGGAAGGAAAAATCTCAAGAAAGGGGCCTTAAGGGCATTTTTGTCATTTGGTTAATTAATGAATTAAAAGGCAAAATAAGTCAAAATTGGTGTCCATATTCTATAAGGTTGGCCGAAAATCAGAAGGACTCCATAGCTAGGGTTTCTTCAACTTTCAAGCTTGATTGTAAGTACCCTTTGCCCCGTTTTAATGTTCTTCATAATTTTGAGATCCTCGTAGCTCGATTTAGCTATTTCTAGCTATATTTTGAGCTAGCGTTTATGTTCAAAAATTTACCCATGTATGAAATGCATGTATTTTTATGTTTTATGGAAGAATATGAAATTTTGATGCATGATAAACATCTTTTTCTAAGTGATTTTCATTGGAAATTCATAAAAAAGACTAAATTGTAAAAGATATAAAAATGGTCGTACATGAGTGAATTAGTGGAAATTGGGGGCTGTTGTAGGTATGAAAGTGATTCATCTAGGCTTGAAATACAAGGAAGTTGAATAAAAATCATTTTATGAGCCTAGGGAAAAAGTGTAATTATGTTAAAGTTTAGGGGCAAAATTATAATTTTGCTAAAGTATGATTCATGGGTTAATTTAGTCAATGTGATGTATTAAACGAGTGAAATTGCTATTATAGATCAAGAAACATGAAGCCCGGACTAAAACCGAGGCAAGAACAAGGTTGTGGACTAAATCAAATTTCTACACACATTTTGAGTACTGAACATTTCACACCCTACCACTAGAATGGACCGGATCTGGTATATTCCTAAAATAAACCGGTTTCAAAAAAAATATCGATACTTAGAGAAAATTTGTGAATTTTTTTAGAAAATGTTGTTGTGGACTGGGCTTAGGTTGTAAACCCATTTATTTAAACTTGTAAACCCATTTAATTAAATACATCCAAAATAGTTCTTAGCATAAAACTTAATAGTAAAGCAAAAATAAAGAGAAATCCACTGGGCCTTATGGCCTTATTACATCAAGTAAAACCCAAAATAAAATAAAAGTAACTAAATCAAATAAAGTCCAAACTAAATAAAATCTCCGAATGTAGCATGGCCACCTCAACGTCTCACTGGCCGGTCAAATCCTTTGTTCATCACCTGAAAATAGTTCCCACAACGGGGTGAGTCAACAGACTCAATGTGCACACAATACTAACATTCAACAAATCAGGCATTCATGTTCAAATCATCGGATCCATATAAAAATGAAATTATGATGCAACCCAAACCCAATCCTAATGGTCCATCCGCTACACACCACCCGTACCTGCCATTCACACCGTGGGACTACTAAGTCAACCTCCATCCGCTACACACCATATTCAAATATTTGTGACCGTAGTCACCATATAACGCTGGTGAGACCAAGTCAACACCTTCAAATATAACGTTGGTGAGACCGAAAACAATCACCTTCAAATATAACGTTGGTGAGACCAAGTCAACACCTTCAAATATAACGTTGGTGAGATCAAGTCAACACCTTCAAATATAACGTTGGTGAGACCAAGTCAACACCTTTAAATATAACGTTGGTGAGACCAAGTCAACACCTTCAAATATAACATTGGTGAGACCAAGTCGACACCTTCTTCCCTTTCACATAAATCCCGAATGCCCCAAAATATATATATTATGCATAACTTACTTAATTTCATATTCATATACATATATTCGCATGTTATAAAATAACATATTTCACAATCCTATCGTAAGTAGGAAACGTGCACAGTACTCTTGTACCACTTTAGGGTACTTAGCCATATTCACATACTTAAGTATAATCATATAATAAAATAATTGTCATAAGAAATATCGAAAGTTAGTGTGCGTACACACCTGATTGGCTTAATAGATTCCTTGAAATCCCGAAGAACGATCTACCGATCTAGATCTTTATCTCCTATATTTGGCCAATTATTAAAACATATTAACAAACCTATTTGGCTTAAAAATCAAATCCTAGTAGGATTTGTATTATTTACCTTGTTGCTTAGAATTGGATGATTGTAAATCGAATCCCACAATTGCTAGTATCCTTTTCCTTGAAATCGGCTAACACTAATTCATGTAACCATGTGAGTTTTCGGCTTTTGAAATAATGAAAATAATTCCAAATACCAAAATTAAGCCTTTGCGAATATCACTTACCATACAAATTCCAAATCAAGAGGATTCCTTGCCCTATATGTCTGTCGAAATCTTCATGTTAGATCTAATCTAACATATACATCATAACCTTTAATCAAATAAACTTATCTTACCTTAGATCCTTGATCCTTGTATTCGACAAATTGAAGAAACCCTTTTGATGTTGTAGTTGATTGCTCCTTTACTTAGAATCAACAAAGATTCGACTTTGACAAGAGAGACAGAGAAGAAAAATAGAAGAAGAAAAGATGGATTTTGCTTGAAGAAAATTCGCAGAGAGGGGAGAGAGCTAGGAAAATTTCGGCAAAGAGGGAGCAAAAGTGATTGGGTAGCCCTCCCGCCTCCTTTTATAGCCAAAGTTATCACCTAGAGTCCCTTACTTGTCCACCACTCCTCTTTTGATAATATTATCTCTTTTATTTAAAAGATAAAAGCCTTTAATCCATCCATTATCTCCTCAATTATCTCCTTAGAAAATAATCCTTTATTTATCTCTTATTATTCACATATTTATGTGAATAAAACTCCTTTATTTATCTCTTATTATTCACATATTTATGTGAATAAAACTCCTTTATTTCTCTCTTATTATTCACATATTTATGTGAATAAAACTCCTTTATTTATCTCTTATTATTCACATATTTATGTGAATAAAACTCCTTTATTTATCTCTTATTATTCACATATTTATGTGAATAAAACTCCTTTATTTCTCTCTTATTATTCACATATTTATGTGAATAAAACTCCTTTATTTATCTCTTATTATTCACATATTTATGTGAATAAAACTCCTTTATTTCTCTTACATATCCAAGTTGCCTAAAATGTTCAAGTTTCCATTTTGGATCATTTCCAAAATGTTTAGGTTTCCAAAAATGTCTAAGTTTCCAAGAATGTCTAAGTTTCCAAAAATGTCCATTTCCATTTCCATTTCCATTTTCATTTCCATCTCCATTTTCATTTCCATTTTCATGCATTTCTAGGTTTCCAAAAGTATCAAAAATTTATTCATAGTACTTGAAACTTGTCATTTCATACAATTAAACTGGAAATGCATAGGGCCTATTCAGGATGTTACAGTACCGAGGTAAGTTTGTGTGAAATTAAGCTACATAATATTTTTATATTTTTAATTGCCTGAAATTATGTGAAATGAATATTCTTTTATGAAAATCGACTAATGATGCCTTGATGAGAGTATGATGAAAATATGTTCAGTTGAAGTCCTGGTTGGACATTCAGAATAGCAATGATACTATTGTCACAACATGAGATAAGGAAGGTCCCGTGTAAGACCTTGTCTGGGACATGGCATCGGCATCGAATGTAGGTCTCGTGTAAGACCATGTCTAGGACATGGCATCGGCATCGAATGTAGGTCTCGTGTAAGACCATGCCTTGGACATGGCATCGGCACTGAATGTAAATCCTGTGTAAGACCATGTCTTGTAACATTCCTAACCCGCATCCGTCACCAGATTAGGTTTATGAGGTATTACTGATCAAATCATAACCTTTAACCTTCAACTATATCATTTTTTACATAATCAATTCCAACTCAAGCATACCTATCCAAAGTATCAATTTCACATCAAAATCATATAATCCATTCATCATTCAATCTTTACCAAATCGAAACATGAAATATATCATTTTCATTTTACTAATTTATGCCAAAATGATCATTCATATAGAACACATATACACATATTAACCATCCTTTACACATATCCAAGGCATATCACAAAATCATTAATCTATCAAGCCATATCACGTGGCAAGATTTATACACCTCAAAATATACCATAATCACTAGCCTATACATGCCATATACCAAATATACAACTTCCAAAAGTACCAAAATAGATGGCCGATAGTGTGACTGAGTCGCTGGCGATCCTTGGATTCGAGCTAGCTTTAATAACACTGTAAAACAGAGAAATACTTCACACAGTAAGCTTTAAAGCTTACTAAGTTCGTAATATAACACAATTTACTCAACAATTCAAATTCAATATACAAAATTACCAACACCTAGTTCAATTCATCTCAATAATCAATTCTCATCCATAATAATTCCTCACTTTCATGCATAACTATGTGTTCAATGTAAAAGCATTTACCAAGATGCTTAATCTCACTCATTCCATCATTCATTTACATAACTATCCATTTAACTCAAACATAACTTCATCAACCACACAGGTTATGTACGTACCTATACCATCACGTATTCAACAACAACATTTACCATTCTATGCTCCAAGCCATTACTCATTCAATTCTCTTTAAACATTCGATGAATTTGCACACTCAGTGCCAAATAATTAGCCAAAGCCACAATATTATCGCACACTTAGTGCCAATTTCTTAGCCGAAGCTTTAATATCATCTCACACTTAGTGCCTTTACATTAAACCGAATTTGACTCGGTATCGCACACACAGTGCCAATCAATATAGTCGAGGCTTTCTTTATTTCGCACACATAGTGCCATTTACCACTGTATCGATCCTATTTACGCACACTTGGTGCCACGTCTCTCAAATCCATATTTAGCATTACTAATTCATCAACCATATATTCATTCATTACACAATACATGAATATGATTTAAACAATTCTGTATTATACACGAACTTACTTCAGACGTAGAAATAACAATTCAAGTTGATTAATCGAGCACTTTGTTCTTGCCTCGATCTAAGTCTGAATTTCTTCTTCTTGATCCATACATATTCAAATTTAGCTCATTCATTCACCAAATCATTCAATTTAGTCCAAAAACACATATTTAGGGCATTTTACAAAATAGCCCTCACATTTTCACATTTTGACATTTAAGTCCCTTTTTCATAAAATCACAAAATACACATAATTTCATTTTATTCAAGCTTAGCTGAATTTTCCTCATGTTCATACTAGCCCACATATTTTATTTATTTCACATTTTAGTCCTTCAATTTCTCATTTTCACAATTTAGCCCACAACATTTAAATTCATCAAAAATTCAAAGATAACCTATGTTAGCCCAACATTAACCTTTTATATTTCACCAACTATCAACACAAAGTTCAAGCATTCATCAATGGCATTTTACAAAATCACCAACTAACTCAAAAATTAGGACATGGGCTAGCTAAAACACAAAGCAACGATTACAAAAACGTAAAAATCACTAAAAACAGAGCTCAAAACATACCTTGATTGAGCTATGCAAGTGCCGAATGTTTCAAAGCCCCAACTCTTTCTTTTTCTTCCAATTTTCGGCAATGGATGATGATAATGGAGCTTATTTTTGTTTTGTTTTATTAATATTAACATTAATATGCCATTACCATTTTAACCTTTGATTTAAACATTAAAAATCCACTAACTAATGTCCATTCTTGTCATTTAAGGTATTCAATGGTTAAATAACCACATAAATACCTCTCATTTAGGAAGCCATGACAATTAAACACTTTAACAATCAGCACACAGCTTTTACATTTTATGCGGTTAAGTCTTTTTTGCAAATTAAGCACACAAACGATAAAATTTTCACACAGAACTTTCACTCGTACTTTATCACATACTGTAAACACAGAAAATAATATTAAAATATTTTTTGACCTCAAATTTGTGGTCTCAATACTTTCACTAAATAAATTTATTATTTCTCAACTCTTTGATCTCACGTGACAAAATTTGAATTGGTTCTTCGTTTTACGATAGATCAGACTAATTCTCGACTTCAGTAGGGGCAATCACATGTGATGGATCACATCTGTATCGTCGGAGCATCGATACGTGAAACACATTATGAATCTTCTCTAGTTCAAGTGGTAAAAACAATCTATAAGCAACCAGCCCAATACGTTCAATAATCTCAAATGGCCCGATGAACCTCAAACTTAATTTACCCTTTCTGCCGAAACAAAGTATTTTTTCCACGAAGACACTTTCAAAAACACTTTATCACTGATCTCAAATTCAATATCTTTTCATTTCAAATCTGCATAAGACTTCTGACGATCTGATGCGGCTTTTAGACTATCACAAATCACTTTCACTTTCTACTCAGTTTCTTTAATCAAATCGACCTCATGAATCTTATTCTCACTAAGCTAGTCCAATACAATGGAGTTCTGCATTTATGACCGTAAAGAGCCCCATATGGGGCCATTTTAATACTAGATTGAAAACTATTATTGTACGCAAATTCAATCAATGAAAAATGCTTTTCCCATGTACTTTCAAATTTAAGAACACAACATCTCAACATATCCTCGAGAATCTGAATGATCCACTCGGGTTGACCATCCGTTTGCGGATGAAATGCAGTACTAAAATGCAGTTTCGTACCTAGAGCCTCTTATAGTTTCTTCCAAAATCGTGAAGTAAACCTCGAATCTCTATCAGACACAATGGATAATGGTACCCCATGCAATCTCACAATCTCGAAAATGTACAATTCAGCTAACTTATCAAGCGAATAATCTATTCTCATTGGTATAAAATGAGCTGATTTTGTTAATCTGCCAACTATCACCCAGATTGCATCTTTCTTTCTTGGAGATTAGGGCAATCCTGGCACAAAGTCCATTGAATTCTCTCCCATTTCCACTCAGGAATCATGATTGGTTGTAACAAACCGGATGGAACCTGATGTTCAGCTTTAACTTGCTGACAAACTAAACACCTCGAAACAAACTCTGAGATATCTCGTTTCATACCATGCCACCAATAAAACTATTTCAGATCATTGTACATTTTTGCGCTTCCTGTATGAATTGACATACGACTACTATGAGCCTCGTTCAAAATCAACTGAATCAACTCTGAATTTCTCAAAATAAAATTCGATTTCTGAATCTCAAACAACCATCATTATCAACTCGAAATTCTGAATCAGAATTCAAACCACATTGAGCTCATTTTGTCATCATCTTAGTATCACTTTTCTGGGCATCACAAATCTGACGTATAAACATTGGCCTCACTTTCAATTCAGCCAAAACTGAACCATCATCACGCAGATCTATCTGAGTACTCATTACTTGTAAAGCAAATAAATACTTTCGGCTCAAAATGTTAGCAACAACATTAGCTTTTCTCGAATGATAGTCAATTGTTAATTCATAGTCTTTTAATAATTCTAACCATCTCCGCTGTCACAAATTCAATTCTTTCTGAGTTATCAGGTATTTCAAACTCTTGTGATTAGTATAAATATGACATTTCTCACTAAATAGATAGTGACGCTAAATCTTCAATGCAAATATAGTAGTTGCTAATTCAAGATCGTGTGTCAGGTAGTTCTTTTCAAGCGGTTTTAATTGTCTAGAAGCATAGGCTATAACTTTGCCTTCTTGCATTAACACACAGCCTAAACCATTCAACGATGCATCACTATAAGCTATGAATTCTTTACCCAATTTTGGCTGAACTAACACTGGTGCTTCTGTCAATGATACTTTCAACTGTTCAAAACTTTGCTGACACTTATCTGACCACTCAAATTTAACATCTTTCTGAAGTAATTTCGTTAACAGAGTCACAATCATCGAGAAGCCTTTCACAAACCGTCTATAATATCCCGCTAATCCCAAAAAACTAAAGACTTCAGACACATTTCTCGAAGGTTTCCAATCCAGAATTGCTGAAATCTTACTCGGATCAACTTGTATTCCCGCAGCTGATACAATATGTCCCAGAAAACCAACCTCAAACAACTAGAACTTACATTTACTAAACTTT